>JARHVA010000016.1:6852500-6937500 GCA_037957365.1 Torreya grandis | reverse complement strand
ACCTTAATATGTAGGACCCCAATAACATAGTGAAGAACCAAATTCAAGATAAAAAGGTCCAAAAAAATTAATATAAACATCAGTCAAGTGTGGGAGATGGTATTTATACAAGGGCAAAGAACTTTGAAGAGGTCATGTCTAGGATCAAGAGCTACAATATCTAGTTGAAATATAGGCTAGTCAGAGATAATAATCCCTTATGAGAGAGATGGTAATTACATCCTTTTCATTATAAATTGTTGTGAGGACCATCTAGGACTACTCATCAAGAATTGCCTATTGAGGGACAATCTTTAAGGCCTCAATGAGTAGAATTACCAAAACAACCCTAGGTTGGGCAACCTGAGGATATAAAATAAATGGGTAAAGTTGTGGTTGAAGATCTAAATATATAACATAGAATTGGCAAAGGTTCTCAACCCCACACATCCCCATAGAGGCCTCCTTCCCTAGTGGAAATCATTACCCTGATTGCCCTAGAGGTAGGAGAAATATTGGAGAGTGCCCTTATTTACATTGCATCATCTTACAGTTTTGATAGGGAGGAGGATCTTTCTAATGCAATAAGAAAGGATTTGATCCCACTAGATGGAGGAAAGAGACAAGTAGATTTAGCCTTGGTGCCCTTGGTACCTAAAAAGAAGCCTAGGTTAACCTTCACTCACCCTAAAAGTAAAGTTAACCTATTCAATGATGAGAACCCTATTTATGGACCAGCCATTCTTGACTGGTCTATTTATGGGAAATTACAAAAAATGCCATCTCTTTCTCCATCATGGGCCTTAACTTGAGTTGGCATAGATGTATAGGATAATGTCAAGCCATGGATTTAGGACATTGTAAACAGACAAGTAGAGAGAAGGATCCAAATCCTTCATAATAAAGAGAGCCAAGGGATTGGCAACCCAAAGGCCTCTAGGAGTTCAAATGTAGAAGTTCTCGAGCAACCACAATTTAAGGAGTTTGACACAATAGTGTATTTCAATAGAGATACATTAGGTTTGGAGAGAATAGTGACAAAGAAGGCTATAACTGGCATCAAGTAATTCACCTTTCAAAAGGTGGAATATTTTTTGGGCTTAACTCCTATTCAAGGATAGGCAACAACAAAGCATCCCATCCATCAGGAGGATGTAGCTGTTTTGGTGTTGGCACAATCAGTAATGACTATGGTTAAAATTCAAGGAATGAAGCAAAGGATCCTCCACTTGGATAAGGAGAAGCAAGATTTGGAGGCTCAAGTCCTACTCTCAATTCCTAAGGACATATTACAATTGCTAAATAGATATTTGATAGATACATTTGAGAATTTAAAGAACATCAATCTTAGATTAAGTGATTTAAACCATCAAGCTAAGATGGAATAAGCCTTAATCACCTAATGGTAGGATTCTCAAGCTCAGATGATAAAACTCATCAAGGTGCATAGGACAAGGTAGGCCCTGGACTTCAAGATCATCAAGCTTAGGCATTTAGATATCCTCATGGTAGTTTTGATGGCTAAGGAAGAATATTTGATCACTTGGTGTAGCAATGTTGACAAATTCCTCAAGGAAAATAAGGACTTGGTAACTAGAATGGAGAAAATTTTGGGGAGCCTATTGGACAACCCTTCTCAAACCATTGCTATGGACCTGATCAGTGATGGAGAATTCAAGTAGAGAGTTAGTGTCCACATCTAGGGCATTAAGGATAATCAAGGCCATTCTACCAAGGATAATCAAAAGATCTTTGACACCATAATTACTTTAGGGAATCAAATCACATAAGCACAATGTATCAAGGAACTCAAGGCTAAGAGTGACAAAGAATTTTCAACATTGGAAAATCCAGAGGAGGATTATCTAATGAAGCCTATAGTGGATTTTGAGATAATCAATGAGCAATACACCAAGGTGAAAAACTTGCTCAGACAAGACTAATAGAGGGGCCTACTCTCAATGTAATTTGTAAAATAATATCCCTTTGTAAACAAATATGTGCTATCTTATTGGCATATATTGTTTGTTTTTGTCAATTTTGATGTAGTAGGTCATATACATTGTAATCTGTGTATTAAGGACAACTATCCTTATCTTGTGTGTGGATATTTTGAGAAGGTTAACCAATGAACCACCTATGTTTCCTATAAATAGGTAGGGGGTTACCATTTTTTAAAGGGAGAGCTTTTAATAAATTGTATAGCATGAGCATTTAATATAACTAAAGAATTCTGAAATGATTGTCTTTATAGTTTGTTAAATGTCAATGTTGTATCTCAATTGCATGTTGTCATCTTAAGTTTGGATGATTATCCATACTTTGAGTCACATTCTCTGTCATAGGGTTGTTGATTTGTGTTGATAATAGATTAATAGTAAAGATCTCAAGTATACTTCATTTTATTTTGCTCTGTATTTGGATGTGCTTAGGCTATACAGACCATAGTAGGAAACATTTAAAGAAAACCTAGTTTTTACTTATGATTTACATATTTCCTCCAAATTTTGCCTGATTTGTGATGTAATTTTCATGCTATTTTATAACATAAATTGGTTCATGTGTGCTCAAAGTAATTAAAATTTTGTCATAATATTTGAGGTGAGAATTTGTAATATTTTTTCCTTTCTACCTTACCCTTCCCTTTTCTTATTTTTATAAAGACTCACTTTAGTTTAAATATCATTGTTAATATTCATTTAGTTTAGTATATAAATCATCAAATTCACAAAGATCCAAAGATTCAGACCTTGGTGGCTCCCAACTACTAAAATAAATAAATATCGTGGATAGTTCCCATACTATGCGTCTATTCCACCATAGACATCATAAAATTGTCACAAACCACAACTCATGCCTTATATTTTTCAAATATTAAAATGAGAAGTGTTCATCAACACTGAAGAAAACCTGTGGTACATTTATAAGCATCAATAAGAACCTAAAAAAATATGTATTTCAATTCATAAACTAAGCAAAATACTCCTTTACAATCACTTTTGGACACTTATATGACATTTGAAGATCTACTTGGAGGTAAAATAGTTTCATAGGGTCTCATATACTTCCACAAGCTAGTATAAGGATTTTTATTATTTTTCAAGTCTTATAGATGCATAAGACACACTCCCTCCTCCTTTACCTTCACAAGCTTAGAAAGGTAAAATTAAAATGTATGATATGGCTAGGAGAGAGAAATTTTGGAGATGATAATTTGGCCATTATTATAGTTCCTAATTATATTCACTTTAGTTTCATTGGTTTGAATATTTATGGGATATCCTTTATGAAGAATCACTAAGAGTGATAGCAGTTCATTATGCCTAGTTCATTCAAGTAGGTTTTCTTTTTGATCATGTTTCTTCATGCTAGAATTTGATGGAGGTGATTGACTTTTTGGATTTATTTTAGAGGATAAAATGAATCCTTTCATGTTATTTTCATCAATCAATTAAACTTCATAAGATGTTTTCTTTAAAGGATAAAAGTGTCTCAATTGTGTGAGTATATCATCCAGCTACACGTCTATTTTTTTTGTTTTAGATGTTTTTCACCTTAAAGAGTTCCAAGATCCTCATATTTAATTGATTACACCTAAATTTTATAATATTAATGTTCTCTCCCTTGGAATTTTATCCTTGTATGTAGTCTCTAAATGTCTTGGTCTTTGAAAGCATGGTCTTTGTCACAAATATTCTGCTATAGGTCTAAATTGAACCTTTTACCAACTGGTAATGAATAAAACATGATAATATTAGTAATTAACATATTTTAAACTCAATGAAGGATAATTAATCTAAATGCACTCTTCAATAAAGGCTTTAAACAAGCTACATTCACCTACACATCTGCAGACTTGTAGGTCAAAATTCATAAAGCCTAGGTTTCATTTTGAAAGTATTTTAATAATGGATACATGTGACATAGAATCCTAAACACTTGTATGACCTTGATAGACTCAAATTATATTACCAAAACAATCATGAATGAATAGACCCTAATTTATATATACAAACTTAGCATACAAGTTGACTATATGTACACAACTATACAAACCAAATAGACAAGTTGAAGATGGAATAATGCTTGGTTAGGATGTATATAAGATATTGAGAGGTGATAGATAGTGATGCAAAGTGGACACAATAATCAATGTTTCTAAATCTCAAGGGAGTTGTCTTAGCAGCCTATGTAAGAAAAATAGAGACTTACAGGTGACAAACCTATAAGTCATCTTTTTTACTAAAATATAATTATCATCAAATCAATAAAAAGTTAAAATCATGACACATGATTTAGTTCATGAGAGAGAATTCAAAACTCAATAAACACCTATTATTTTAGAGTCAAATAAAAGTTGAGAGGATTGAGTCTGCAAGCCTAGTTCTCATGCACAAACCTGTGTATGAAGGAAAGAAAGAGAAAGGTTGTAGAACATGATGAAGGAGCCAATGAAACAAAAAATGTAGGGTAAATAAAATAATATGAATTTTTAATCTTATCTAAGTTTCATTATATATTTTAGGAGACTAAATTCCATAGCTCATACTCAAACCCTTCCCCAATGGTCACATACAACTACAATTTGAGAAGGTGTAAAGAAAAATTATGTGTTTATGGAGTGAAGGGTTTTGGGAAACTTGAAAAGGATTTAAACTATTAAAAAAAAATTAATTAAATGTGTTTAAATATTTTCAATTTAATACCTTTAAACTCAAATGTAGTCAAGACCCTAAAATAACCACCTATAGCCATGGTGTAAGCAAGCACGAAAGGTAAAGTGTATACAATCAAAAGTATAATATTTTGGAAATGTGGTAGAGTTTTAAAATATTTTTAGGTCCTTAAAAATATAAAAATAATTAATTTTTATTTTTAATTAATTATATTTGATTCATAAAACCCATAAAAACACTCAGACTTCCCTAATGAACACCTATATGTTGCTAAGAAGATTAGGGTCATTTCAAGCCTGAAGAAGGGGTAGAGTGCATAAAGGGAGAATTTAAAATTAGATAATATTGACAAAAAATTGAATAAGGTCATTTTAATATCAAATTAAATTGGAATAAATGACCCAGGAGACTAGTCAAGATAAGTTCACCTAAGCCTTGAACACATAATCAACTAGGACCCTACAGGTCTATCTGGTTTAATTGCAATGGGATACTTTTCCTTGAAATAAATGGAGGCATATGAATGGATTTAGTTATATAGTTAGATAATATTTATGCTAACATGGTTCTATAAAAACTTGAGGCTCACTTAGAGTGAGGCTAATAAAGATAGACCCTATCTAGGAATGTAAAGCCTAATTCACACACAGGTAAATCTAAAGAGCAGTCAGTGAGAGGGAAGTTTGGGTAAAGTTATAGATATTATATGAAGTAAATTGAATTTAAAATATCTAAAATTAGGTTATAAAATCAACAAAACTCACTAAACCCTATATAAACAGTCAAATGGTGTTTATAGGCCTACTTACCTTCATGAAAGCCTTGGCTTATTTTGAGAGAGTTAAAGTGTAAGAGGAAGTATAAGGGAAGGAAATATTGTGAGATTGTTTTCATATTGATAGAATATATCCTTAATAATTTCAATATCAATAAAAAAGGAGGCTTAAGAAGCCTAAGACTAAACACATGTAGACTATTCGTTTAGTTATGAACAAAATGACTTTTTGGGAGTAAATTTAAAGTATGAGGTATTTTAAATGCTCATTAACAAATCAAAAACCCTGTAATATCATCCAAAGGTATATAAAATTAGGAAGAGTGTCATCTAGGATCTTAAGACCACCTTGAGTTCCTCAAATGGGTGACTACAACTCCAAACCAATTTTCCTTCACTTGTCGAGATCATGAACCTATACATGGAACCTAGTGGTTTTTAGAGATGGTAGTGAGGTCCCTATACTAAATTATTGTGAAATATTTTGTTATAATAAGTTCTAAACCTTCATGAACAAATCTTAAAATTCGAATCCCTCTCTAATGGCCCATTTTCAACCTATGCATCAATTTATTGCACATACATCTGTATGTATAAGATGCATGGGGACCTAAAATCTTGGGTGAAGTATAGGAGGGTTATTCACTTGAAAATTTTATAATTTTTAATGTATTGAGGGCCTATGATTTATGAACAAATTTTACAAACCTAAGTCACTTTAAACCCTCCTAAAACCCTAATAATGACCAGTTGAGAGAAATGAGATCATTAAGTGAATTGAATGACCTTATTTTATCCTAAAACATCCTATATATTATTTATGACTCCAATTATATTCTCTAAGTATATTTCATCTATACTTGTAGCTATAAGGACTGCATTAAATTCATTATTTTGAAAGTTTTTTGGGTGTTTTGAATGGTTTTAGATAGTTTTAAACTTGAAAACTATTGGGATATTCAATTTCAGATGTGTTTCATCTATTAAATCCTAAAAATACATACTATACATTTTTTAAATGATCAAATGAATCTTATTTTTCAAGACAGTCTCAAATAGGTCTAAAATAAGACTAGGTTTCAAGGTCATTTCATGTTTGTCACACTTCCACAGGGTCTTAGGGCCTCAAATTTGAAATTTAGGTTGGTAATATCCTATGTAAATTTAATAAAATTATTTTTTGTGGTTTCACATGTTGATGAGATATCTGGAGTAAAAAATTGGGATTCTAAGCAAGGAGGCCTAATTAAGGAGAGAGAAAGGTATAAAAAGGCACTTCCACTCAGAGTCTAGATTTTAAACTTGAACTAGAGTTTTAAATCCATAATAAGTACTCAAATAATATCTTATGTTTTTATTACCATCTATACACCATCCTACACAAGGAGGTTTACATCATTTTAGGGCTACAAAGAAAATAGACCTAATGAGAGCTTAAGGAGCAAATTGGAGTCTTGGGAGTTATTATAGGATCTAAAATATATTTATTTAGATATTTTAATTTATTTAAATACCTTTCATGGAGAGATAATTCATTGAATAATATGAACTCAACTTTTGAGCCACTTGTATAAGGCTGGGCATGGGAGATGGAGTTTTAAGACACCTAGGCATATGAAGGATAATTGGTACTAAAATTTTAGATCAAAGGAGTTTATAAATTCATTATAGGTTTAAAATTATATTTAAAAAATAATCTCATGGTGAATTTATGATGATAAGTTCCATTTTTCACCTCTCACATGCAAGTAAGGGTAGTTTTGAGGAGTTGTGTAAGGTGTCATGCCACTTGGATGATGGAGAATATTTAGACAAGAGACATATTTCCTTAATGACCTATTTAAATATTTTTTAAATCCCTCTTATTTTTAAATTCCATGTGGACACTTGTCTCTCTCCCTCTACTATGCCCCTCTCTCTCTTCCTCATTTCTCTATATAAGTTGCCACTTTGGCCTTGGAATATATCCACATTTCGTATGGTGAAGCCCTTATAAAATGATTAACTATTTTACCTTTGAATAAAAAAATATTTTTTTGAGTTCTCAAATTCTTGCTTAATTGTGTGAAGTAGTTAATTTTTGAATGGCAAGTGTTAGATATTTATCCTTATGTTCATCTCACTCTTACATGTTTTGTATAAGTAATTTGACTTCTATCAGATCACATGAAGTCTAAATGGTTGTCTTATGTGTATTTAAGTGTGAGTAAGACTATTAGTGTCTATGATCATACCTAATAATAATATACCTTGAGGAAAACATTACATTTTACCTTCGTGTTGAAATACTTTTGTTAGGAGAACCTTTAGTGTTGAGATCAATTTGCAAATTATCTTTCATAGTGATAGTTTAGGTAGGATTGTGGATTTGATATTGGTGAATCACCTCTATTATATTATTTATAATCTCATTCTATCCATTTTCCTTCAAATTAAGTAGATTAGTGGTTATTTTTTGGTGTTGTGGAAAGGGAACTAGCCCTTCAATCTAGAGATTCGCCTCTCTAATAGGTTACCCACAACCTTGAGGTGTTTCAATATTACATTAAATTAAAGAAGGATGGAGTAGTACTCATTAGAGTGAAATTTTTATTGATAATAGGAGTACCATCATATTTTCCTATCATATATCCATATTAATTAATATGTTGGGGGTCACAATTTTGATGATAGTGATGGGATCCAGTAATAGGAGTAGGGTATGTGAGTGTTGTTGAATATTAATAGGTATTAAAGTGACCATGTGGTTAATGAAGATTTAGGTATGTTCCAATGCATCTATATACATAACCATAAGGACCACCATAGGTACCACCACATGTGCCATCATAGGGAGATCTTATAACATAACTTGTACTAAGTTGGTTGATTATGAGGTAGATTTCTAGTTGACTGCATCATGTACATGTGATTCAATCTAGTAATTATAGAGGATTTTCACCACCAAATATCCATGATTTAAAATATGGACTTAGTGGGCAAGCTGATTGGGATACAACTGGAAAATAATTTTTAGTTTGTTGAGTTTATGATTTATTAATATACATGTTATATAGATTTAGTATTTTGGAGATATATATGTAAATTCTAATGTTTATTTGATTTTTGTTTTGCATATGTTATGGTAGAGGAGGCTAGGTGGTCAATCATGGTTGAGAGAGTAAATCATGATATATTGGATGATGCATTACCTTAGCATGATAAATCATAGATGATTAATCTGATGGTACCCTCAATACGTATGTATGTTGGTTAGTTTTAATTGGTTTGTGTGGTATCTCAATATTTATGTAGATGATCTAATACATCCTAGATGGTATTAACATCATTTTTTGGTGATGGATAATTATAGTCATGCCAATCATTATATACAAAGTGAGCTGCACATTTGGATATAGCTAGAGAGTTGGCCCAAATATAGGTTGAAGTGGCTCATTTATAGGGATAGGTGGAGGAACTATGGACATGCATAGAGTCACTTTAGTGTAATATTAGTAGAGGGAATTAATAGGTTTCTATGGGTATTATAGCCCTTGTGTCACTAGATATTTTGGGTAGACCCCCTCTATAGAGTTATTTTTATACTATGATATATTATGTGATATTGTATTAGACATGTTTGAGCCATTTGTGTGTGTGTGTGTGTGTGTGTGTGTGTGTGTGTGTGTGTGTGTGTGTGTGTGTGTGTGTGTGTGTGTGTGTGTGTGTGTGTGTGTGTGTGTGTGTGTGTGTGTGTGTGTGTGTGTGTGTGTGTGTGTGTTTTTATGAATTATGAATGTTAAGGATGTACTTATTTTCATTCTATTACATGTGTTTTATATTTATATATCCAATGGAAAAATGTATGATGTATGTGTTTATTCTTTTCTATAAAAATGTGAATATATGCATGGTAAAAAAGAATGACAAGGAAAATAGTTTTGAAAATGAGAATAAAATAGTGAAAATAATTTAGAAAAGATAATGCATCTCAATTATGAATAAACTTTAAATGAAATTTATATGATAAGATAAAATATGAATGTAAGGTAATAAGAAATATCAATGTGAAAAATAATAAATAACAATGTAAACAAAGACCCGAATACAAATAAATATTAAGTGAGGGATGAAAATAAGAGTATTAATGAGAATGAAAAATCCAAATGTATAGTTTATGGTATTTAATAATGTGGAAGAGTAAAATTATCCTATGATATAATATGGCACGTAGTGTATAAAAGAGAAAAACTATTTTGTGAGGAAGGCCTTGTTCTATCTGAGGTCTTACACAACATCTCAAAAATGGATAACCAAGTGGTATTTGATCTTAGGAAAAGGGGATTTTGTGAGGAGGGCCAAGTTCATTCCAAGGTCTTACACTATAACTCATAAAATGGATTACCAAAAATGGATGGAAATACTTTAGATAGAAATGAAATTTGTGAGGAAATCTTGGTCCTATCTAACGTCTTACACTAAAACTCAAAAAATATTAAACATAGATGTATGATTAGTGTATAAGTAATATGTATCAAGGGGAGGTTTTTAGGAAAATATTTCACATAGGTGTTGTAATAATCCTTAATATAAATGAGAATATAAAGTAAGTGTGCAAGTGCTTAATATTTTGTTTAGACAATAGATGCTTCAGATATTATTAATGGTAGATTCAAAGTAGTTAACTAATGAGTAAAGTACCCAAATCATATCACGAAGGTTATTTACATAAAAATTAAATCAAGCCTACCACCCCATGATGTGTTCCCCATTCCTCATGACCCATTATAGAGTCATCATTATATTGTGATGATTTAGAACTTGTATGATAAATTAGGTATCACTAAATGTAATAATGAGATCTATTATCCTAGTCTACTAGCCTACCATACCCCAATAGACATCGACTCTATTATGAGTCAATGCAACTGTGGATTTTAAGATTTGACTAGAATAGGAGATGTGCCAAAGGATAATCATGTATTTTGGTATGATTTTGGATTTTGAGTATTGGTTTTTTCCTTTTGATAATTTCCTTTTGTTCAAATGATTTTTCTTTCAACGTTTATAGATTTTTTTATTCATCCTCCATATGGATTTAGAATAACCAAACATGGGTGATATAGATGATAAACATAAAGAAGCTTATACCTTGGTTGTAAGGGATAAGTACTTAAAACTTATATTGTCTTAAAAAATGCTTAAACTTTCTCACAAGTAAATATGAAATCTCAAGACTAACATTATGTGTGATTAAGATGAGGGATATATGGGGGAAATGGGATCGTGATAGATCTATATAAATAATGGTACAATGACGAATACACTTTATAGCTGATCAAAAGGAGAATAAGATAATGTAGGGTGTGTTATAAATCTCCAAGTAACATAAATAACTATACCATTCAAATTGTGATCTAATATAAACATCCAAATAATGAAAAAACATCCCAAGATATGGTAAAATTAAGTGTTTTCAAAGTATGTAAAGAGATGAAATTAAAGCATGAATATTGGATGTACAAATATTCAAATGTTTGTAAAGGTAGAATCATGAATGTACGATTAACTATGTACAAAATAAATTAAAGAAATAAATGATAAACAGTGCATCATAAATGCTATAATGAATTAAAAACATCAAAAATTAATCAAGTAGAAGCATGAGGCATAATATGCCATAGTAAAACAATGTGTTTCATAAATACTAATAGATTTAATGACATACATCATCAATAACATCTATTAGGTCTTTGAACAACTATAATATATATTTGACTATGGTCTCATTTATCTTTATTTAGAGACATTAGAGTACTTCCTATCGTACTATCTCAATGGGAAAGGTAGGTGTACGATAATAAGAAGGTTGTGTATCTAACATCTCTTGTGAAGGGTAATCAATACGAGGAATTGGTGAAATAATTTCACTATAAATATTTGATCTTTAAGGTAATGTATGGTGTGTGAATAGGGTATCCTTCAACCTTGAATGAACCTAGGTATGTTTTTGATAAGGTGATGGTGTAGGCTATGGAAAAGCACAAAAGTGCAGTTGTTAAATTCTACATAGATCTATATGATGTGTATCACACTAATACCAAAGGAAGTATACATCCAATTATTTATGGATATACTCTATAATAATCATAGGAGGACATAAATTCTTATCACAATGTTACTTTTCTAAATTAAGTACATAAATATAATGTTTCATATGTTAGCAGTGTGTAAAATCATGTGTGGTTGTACCATGAAAATAAAAAGTATGCCTAGGAGTAGTTGATTGAGATGGTATATGATCTATAAGAAGAGTGGAATGAAATGTTTACTATTATGATAAGAACATATGATGTGCATGATAATAATTGGCCCAATTACCAGTAACCTTATGGAACTCACAATATGGCTTATATGCCCATCATGTAGGTAGAGGATCAAGTTTAGGAAAAGGTGATATGCCATCACCATTAGTAATAAAACTTAGAGCTAAGTCTATGCTAGGATAAAAAACTATAATATATGTTCACAATGTAGGCCAACATAATTTGGTGGACATCTTAGTAGGGTGTAATCTTGAAGGATTATAAAATGTGGTAAACTGTTATGGTCCCATTATGGCATGATCAAGAAGCATGATTTGAAGAGGCTTAGTAGTAAATAGGTGAGTAGTGTGTGTGTGTGCTCCATCTGTAAGATGTGAATAGCAAGTGAAGAAGATATAATGTTAGGTGAAAGATAAGAAGAAATAAATACAATAATATAACTAATACTATGAAAGGATTATTGTAAAGAAGAATGATATCTAAGTATTTCTACATTTTTAGCTTCAGCAAAACTAGTTAAAAATGGGTCATCTAATGAATATCCATCATCTTAATCAAGAGTATGAAGAATAATAGTGTGAGCATAAATGATCTTATTAGTCAAAAAATCATGAGGAATGGCTTATTTATTATTGGTTAGAGTAACAATAATCTCATTGATTGGTTTTTGTTGAGATCAAGGTTGTAAATAAGGATGTAATTGAGAAATTATGTGTGAAGGGAAAATAAAAGTTTTGATTTTCAAGTTTATCCCATCTGGTTTGTAATCATCTAAATCTAATAGGTTAGGAAATATATTTCCCACAAGTTTGGGGTGACCATTATATCTTCTATTATATTTGACTATGTAGTTCAATTGTTGAGATTCACAAAAGGGAACGTTGGGTAAAGGTTCATGAGGGGAGATTTTTAAAACACTATGTTCCTATAATTTTTCAAAAATCTAATGTTTCATGTCTCATTTAATCTTTTAAATAATAAAATTATGAGGCAATTTAACACATTGGTATGTAGTTGATGTGATAGCTTTCATCTAATGTGTCAAAGGTCAACCAATAAAAATGTTATATGATAACCTAAAGTTTAATATCATGAATTTAATATGAATAGTGATAGGATGAACCATGAGAGGAATCTAAACACATCCTAGAGGAGTAATTTCTCTTCAATCATAGACTTTACATGTACTTTATTTATATTTTAGATTGCATTTAGAGTACCCAAGTGTTTTAATAATATTAATGGAGGCAATGCAAGTGCTAGAGCCTTCATCGATCAAATCACTTGTAACTTATATACCACCAAATTTTACATTGATATATATCAAAAGATAATTTACTTGATTCAATATTTCATTATAAATCATTGAAGAAATGTTAAATTTGAGTGAGAGGAAGGTTCTATGGTTTTATCAATGTGTAAAGACATTTCTTTGCATTTTTGGAGAATTTTAAATTTATACCTAGACAAAGTGGCTTCGTACCCCACAGGTGGAGATTGAGGGATGTTCATTTGAAATAAAAATTTAATTAAGTCATATTGATGGCAAGGAGAAGTCCTCATGAGTTTGATAAAAGGAATCTGAGATGGAAGATTAGGAATTTTTGTTATAGGATGCCATTCATCATATCCTAGTAGAGTTGTGTCAGATAGAGGTGCATAATGTTGAAGTAAATATGTTAAAGGAAGTGTGGAAGTACATTTAAATTATTTTTTATAAGACGTATTGGACTAATACTTATCTATTGTAGTTTTTTTAGATGTATTTTATTGATTTAAATTGGGTAATGTTTTGGGTGTCTTGGTTGAGATGATGTGTGGGTCTATGTAATATTTTATAGGTGCTGAAGAAATAGAAAAAGTAGGTGGATTTGAAGTTTTAGGTGTGTTGGAGTGAGGAGAGTGAAAACTTGAAGTTTAATCTATGAAAAGTGAATGAGTATCAAAATGTGGTTTTTGAGTAGAAATACATGGGATAGTGGAAGAATAATTAGGCCATGTTGTTATATTTGTGGGGATTGTTGTCATATGCCACAATTTTCTAAAGTGAAATGGGTAAGAATCATGGATGGTACAAAATTTGGGAAGTTGGTATAGTTAAAATTTGGATATAGGTTGATATAATAAACTTCTCTCCTCATATTTTTCATATTGATAACATTCTCATAATTAGGATCGATGGAAGTTTTGACATTGTTGGTCATGGAAGGATGAATTGTACTTGGTTGATGATTATGGAAAGGTTTCATGTAAATCATGAGATGAAAAATAGCTTTATTAATGGCATCATGTTTAGTTTTGATTTATTTAACCTTGGTTGTTGCTTCATAAGCTTAATGATGTTCATAAATTAGGATTTCATGATCAAAATTAGGACTAGAACATATCCAAGAGAAAAGTTTCATAATTGGTGACAATTTTCATAAGAATGACCCAAACTTGCATGATAAAACGAACTTATGTGGATCATACCAATTTTTGATAGGTCTAGTGGTTTCAAGATCTCATGATGAAGGCCTAGGAATATGTTTTTGAATTTCTTCCATAGAAAGAGGTTTAGGAGAATCCACATTGTTTACTTGGGAAAATGTAGAACTAGTTTATGGTAAAGGGTTGATTAAAAGTGGTTGTGAAAGAGTAGAATAGTTAGAGTCAGTTGGAGTAATAATGTGGATAATGTGATTAGAATAATATTTATCTATAACACCATCATTGGTATCATGTTAGTTTTTATATATCAGAATCATTTAAGTTCCAACAAGAAGATGGGTAGGCTCAAATTGTTCTATGAGAAAATATTGATATTTTGCTTGGTTTAAATCTTATTCCAAAGATTTGGGAGAGAGGGTATTAACATGAAATTTTAATTTAGGATGAAGAGAATTGTAAATATGTGGAAGAGGTTGTTTTATGACATATTATGTTCAAATTTAATGGACAAAGGCTTTCCATCATTTAATAAACACTTACACAGTTTAGGATTATGAATAGTTAAAATTGATGAATTGAGCTAAGTTATTTTTAGTAAGGTCATTAGTTTAGAATTCCTATACCAATGCAATAACTAAATATTATATACTCGATATGGTAAGATATTTGAGTTGATTAAATAAATCCAAAGCATCACCTACGATTGTTTTATCTAATAGCTTGGTGTCAATAAAGGTATTGACTTTAATCTAATATTTTTATAACTTTTTGAAAGCTTTTAAGTGTAAATTAGAATCGGTAAATCCATTATAAGTGATATTAGTTAAAATGTTATCTCTATATATGTTTAAAATTTGAGGGACTAAGGGTTCATTTTATAGATGTCTAATAGTCTTTTCTATAAGTGGAGGTTGAGGTATAAAGTTACCTTGTGCATATCTAAGGGGTAGCAAAGCATTAGTATTTTGCACTCCATTTACTGTGTTGTAGTCAAATTTGTAATTATAGAAGTTAGTTTTACATTTATATCATTCAATTTATATAAATAGTTTTAAAAGTGTCCATTTGATTCATGGCTTGTAATAAGATTTCATTAATGTTAATAGTGGCTTTAATAGTATAAGTGGCTTGAGATGAAATAGGGTTAGCATTTACTTGAGTATAACCATGGGCACTTTGAGTGGGCCCACTTGAGGAAAGCTCAACCATAGTATTTGAAATACTAGGCAAGGTGTAAGAAGAAGTAGTAGAGAAAATTGAAGGCATGGAAGAAGAATTGGGATTGAAGAAGAAAAATTCATAGAATAAATCATAGGTTAACATGCCTCAAGGATGGTAGATAAATTACGTAGGTGAAGGTGGGAAAAAATGTAAGGTCCCATCATGCGATTGTGGATAATCATGGGATCCTTTCCTTAATGTTGGGAGTTTTCATTTATAAAGAGTATCATTTTAGTAGTATATTCAATATCATTCTCATCCCCAATAATAGACACTTTTAGACGATATCTAAGTGGATCCAAAGTTTTTGGAGGAGGTGATCCTTAGTTTTTGGTACTAATGGCCACATTGAAATTACTAACATCTATATTTTTATGGATGTATAGAGAAAGACAAGATTGAGGACATTAATATGGTTATTTAAATTCATCATATTGTTTTGAATTTACATTTCACTTTCATCAAAAATTTATTGCTTAGTGAATAGTGAAGATAGCAATAGAAATCTAAAAACTTAATTAGTCAAGTTGGTTGACATAGTTTGATAGGTAAGAATAAACAAACTTTGGATATAATATTAAGTTGAGTTGGTCTAATTAGTTGTGTAAATAGGAAAAAACATGATCAACTTAGTTGGTTGGGGAAAAACAAAAAAATTATGGATAGAGAACTAAGTTGAGAAGGTTAACTTAGTTTGTACATGGATGTAAATATTGAGGTTTTAAAACTACTAAATTGAGTTGCTTAACTTAGTTGTATAAGCAAAATGTTTGAAATCCAACTAAGTCAAAATAGTCAACTTAGTTGGAAAGGCATAATATTTGAAATCATACTAAGTCAAGCTAGTCAACTTAGTTGGAAATAAATAATGTATTAAATCCTTATGTTGAGTTGGTCCACTTAATTAGAATGGTAGAAAATAGACACTGTGAAAAATTTACTAAATCAAGATGGTTAAATTAGTTGTACAAAAAAGAAAAATATAAATTGGACAACCTACTAAGTTATGCTCATTGACTTAGTTATAAATGTAAAAAATAGATAGAGTGTGAAAAACATACTAAGTTGAGTTCATCAAATTAGTTGTACATGTAGGAAAAATATTGTCTAAACAACCTACTAAGTCATGATGGTTGACTTAGTTGTACAAGTTAAATAATATAGAATCATACTAAGTCACATTGGTCAATTTCGTTGATTCTATAACAACTTTAATAATAATTTAAACTATACAATTGTTAGGTCAGATATAAAGCATATCAACCATATAGCACAAAATTGTATTAAATTTGGTCAATATAAATTGTAATACAATAGAGAATAAAAATAAAAAATTAGAAAAAGTAATTTTGTAACAAGTGATGCTAATTAATTATCTAAAAAATATTTTGATTGATTTTTAAGCTTTCAAAGATATTTACTTATCCATTAAAGAGTGATGACCCAATGTTTTAGAGTGATAACTATAGAGGAAGTGACATTCTCATATCCTAATAAACCTAGTGTTAAGGGTAATCTAGAATTATTTTTTCATCACTAGCTACTAACCAATGCACCCCAAGATCAAGTAGATGGATAGATTATAAAGTTTCAATTCATAGGGAAATCTTATGTATTTATGAAATACCTTGAGGTAAATGGAAACTATAGATAGTGTTTATCTATGTACTATGGGTATGAGTATTGGGGAAACTAAGTCAATAAAATTGACTTATTAGTCTTTTCAGACTAGATTTTTCATATTTATACAACTAAGTCGATCAGATCAACTTAGTAGCTTCTCCAAATTTTGTCTATTCTTACCTATAAAAATAAGTCAACTAGCTCAACTTAGTACATTTTTTTATTTCTATTATTGATCATATTTATTATTAACTAAACCCATTACAAACCTTTCTTATCTAACTGCCAATTAATTTAAACCTCATGTACATAAATTCTTAATCAATTATCTTTTCAAATATACATGTCTAAAAATACTACTATGTTTTATTTGACAAACAAGCTAAGTTAACCTAGTCAACTATGTTTGTTTCTTGTTTGTTTTGATAATAGACTAAATCGGCTTGCCTAACTGTATCCTGTTATATTTTATCAACCTAAATGATATTGTTATGTGTCTTTTAATTTCAGCATAATAAAATAAATCCACTTTCATTTTCTAGTAATTAATCTCACATTTACTTTTAAAAGAGTTGGTTTCCTATTTATTTACTTTTTAAATTACAAATTGGTTTTTGACAACTGATTTTCTCCTTTATTTTTACTTTATCTTGTTTTCCCTAGAAACTTTGTATCAACAATTTGAAAATTACTTAACTATTATCATGAAGGGTTATGTGATACTCTATTCATAGTCCTTGTCTATTGTTTACAAATATTATGGTGTGAGGGGCTTGCCAAAATACTCATAATCATATTACATAGCTAAACATGATCTATAGTTTCCACATACCTCATAATATTTAAAATATATATAGTATTTCCCTTTGAATTGAACCTTATTCATTTGATCTTGTCATGCATTTTTTAGCAATTAGCACTGAGAATTTATTTCCAAGTAACCCTCAAAACTAGGTTTAGTGGGTTGTGGGAATGTCACTTTCTCCATAGTTATCACTAAAACATAGGGACATCACTATCAAATGGTCAAACAAGTGTCTTCGGAAGCCTAAAAATTAATCACAATCTTTTACTACAAATTTCTAATCATATTTTTGGATAATAAGTTATCATCAGATGTTAAAAAATTACATTTTTTGATTAAACTTATTATTTTATGTTGTATTATAGATTATATTGAACAACATTAATAGAATTATGTGATGTATGGTAGATAGTTTAGTATTGTATCTACTTTTTTCTGCCTTAAAAACTATATAGTTCAAATTACTATTAATTTTTTTTACCAAATCAACTAAATCGACAAATGCAATAGTATAAGTCTATATTTTTTACTTGTACAACTAAGTCAACTAGCTCAACTTAGTAGGTTCTCTAGATTATATTTTTCCTATTTTTAAAACTAAGTCAATGATCTTGACTTAGTAGGTTTTTCATTATGTTTGTTTCCTACATTTACAACTAAGTCGATCAACTTGACTTAATAGGTTGTCTAGATTATAATTTCTCATCTTATACAAATAATTTTACTAGCTTGACTTAGTATATTTTTCACACTGCCTTTTTCTACGTTTCTAACTAAGTCAACCAACACAACTTACTAACATTTCAAACATTCTACCTTTACAACTAAGTTGACTAGCTTGATTTAGTAGGCTTTCAAACATTATAAATTTCCAACTAAGAAGAATATCTTAAATTAGTAGGCTTTCAAATATTTTACCTATACAACTAATTTGATCAACTTGATTTAGTAGGTTTTAAAACTATGTGTTTTCTTCCCTGTACAAACTAAGTCAACCAACTCAACTTAGTTCTATATCCAAACTTATTTTATTTTTCCTTGATTAACTAAGTCAACCATATCAACTTAGTAATATTTTTTAACATGATTTTTCCTATTTACACAACTAAATTGACCAACTCATCTTAGTAGTCTATCCAAATTTGATCTATTCCTACTTGTAAAACTTAGCCGACTAGCTTGAATTAGTAGATTTTTAGCTTTTTATTGTTGGTCAACTTTATTATTACCTAAAACCATTAAAATCCCTACTTATATAAATCCAAAATAATCTAAACCTCATCTACAAATTTTCCTAATCATTTTTCCTTTCAAATATCCCCTCTTTTTAGACTTATTGGATATTTAAAAGAACAAATGATTAGGGAAATGTGTAGACAACATTTAGATTCTTGGGAGTTGGATAAGTAGGGTTTGTAATGGGTTTAGGTAATAATGTATTTTAACACCAATATTTAATATCACCAATGGTCTTCCCAACCTTTTTCTTAGTGCACGTTTAAGGCATGCACTTAGAGAGATCAAAAATTGACAAGTTAATGAAAGAGAAAAAGTGTCAAAAAATGATAAAGTTTAAAAATATTGTGTATATACAATAATCACTAAGGATCTAAAATTGACCATAGAGTTTAATGAGGCATGAAAAAAATCAAAAGGGTGAGGTAAAGAACATTCATAATTAGAGTGAATCTTATATAGTTTATGAGAGAATAATAATTGTTCTCATTGACAAAGAAAATAAGAACTAGACCTAGGGAAGAGGATGATATTCATGAAGACCCTATTTATTTGGTGGATGCTACTAGAGGAGTATTTAGGAATATGTTTCATCTGATGAAAAAAACAAGAGAATAGAGGCAAAACCTCCAAATGACATATTGGACAATGTTCAAAGCTCATCCAAAACCATTTGTAACATAATATGATCTATTTAATAGTTGATAAGAGAATCATAACCATAGGGGAACAATGTAATAAAACTATATGAATATTTTAATAAATTGGATACCAAATTGAATTTTATCAACAAGGAAGTAAGGTAAAATTAGTATCATCATCTTAATTTATTTCAATTTCTAGATATTGCTTTAGCTTAGAATTATGTAATTAGTGAGATGATTCATCTGATGGAATGGCCTAAAAAGATGCAGGAGCTAGTTGAGAAACTTATATGATAAAAATAGAAATCCATCCAAATTATGGGAGATATGTGTATCAATGACATTGTAATCACCTAAAAATGATACTTGAGTGATAAGAGTGCTAGTTGAGACCACATACCCTTAACTTAGCCCTAGACCTATCTTAGGGTATATTTTCATACTTATCTAGCCTTCATATGGGCCATAGGCATCCCTAGTCATCCCTAGAGAATTATCATACCCTCATTATTATATCTTGGTCCTTTATGTCTTAGGTACTACCACCTAGACACTAGCACCATAATAGGGATAGTAGCACCACATAGTGCTAGTGTCCCAATATTTTTGCTACTATACATTCCCTTCTTTTTCTATAAACAGATATCTTTTCAAATCTTAGACCTCCTAGGGTTGGCCAAGATCTCTTTTAGCACTAACATAAGCACCAATATATATATATATATATGAATTTTATTCATTTATCCACTAGATGGAAATTAGATGCAAATCACATATGTAAACTCAAAATAAGTTGTGCACAATCAAGGTTATCAAGCCCTCTTCTACCCTACTTCTCCATACTATGATCTACAACATTCTTAACCTTAGATTACTCATATTTCCCATCTCAATCACTTTTAAGTAACTCATTTCAACCATCATAATGGATTCATTTGCACATGTACTAGCACTTAGGTGGGGAGAACTACATCAGGCTTAATTCCTCTTTGGAGTATTGGTATGTAAGCAACTCTCATCATAGGGAGGTGTTGGGGATGTCTAGCATACCCCACTAAAAAACAAAAAAAAAATCTTGTACCAAAAAAATGCCCTAGAAACATGGAGTGTTAGGTTCTATTCATAAAAATAGTTAAAATAGACCATATATAGGGTTTTAGAACTTATTCACATAGGAATAGGATTGACAGACCTAGACATAGGTGCACCCAAAATCTTAGAATAGTCCTACATAGAGGACACTACCACCAAAATATGGATACTATCATCACATGGAGATATTTTCCAATTAGTGATATACTATCCAAGAGGATTTTGACACCTAGACCCTATCTGTGACACTCAAACCTCCCTTTGCCTCATTTTTAAGCCTCCAAATCATCCATCCCGGTTATTTTCTAGCTAACTTATCATTTATATTATTTATTACTATTTTAGAAAGGTCAAATTTAGTCAATTATATAATAAATTATTAGATCTACTTAATGCATATTTATACACTAATTTAATATACTCAACTCTTTAAAAACATATGATTTACATTGTTTTAAGTCCTAAAAGATTAAAACATTTGGTGAACCCAGTTTTCTTCTAATACCATTTGAAACCTAACCCTAGATGTTACTAGGGTTTGTATCCTTATTTTTCCTAATTTTTTTTGTTGTGTTAAAATTTTTATATTTCATGCATTCTATTTGAGCAGCCATATTTCAGTTTTTTTATTATATTCCATATAAAATAGTTCTCTCTTCTATTAAGAGGTGTTAGGCTTAATAGAAATCCTATTGAGCATACTCATATTCCTTCTATTTGATATTATACCATGGAAAAGTGACCTATTAAAACTCCCTTCATTGATATTTCACACCCAATTATGTGTATTTCAATGATAATTTATTCAAAGATGAGAAATATAATCAAGATAAAGATCATACACAAGATTGGAATCGGGACACTCTCTCCCCACTTAATAATGAAAACCTAATTATCAATAAGGATGAGAATCTATAGAGCTTTAGAGGTAGACTTTAGTAACAACCCCATGATCATTCACATATTTTAAAATCCATAATGTAAATAAAGAATAAATCAAATAATGGTCAATCTTCTACTCCCCCAAACAACAACATTGTTATACCTACATTGGGTCCAACTCATCTAGCACAACCAATTTTAACTCAATAACCTTTAATGACATCTACACCTCCTATGTGAATTTCCTCCTCTCTTTATATGTACAATCCCTTATGTATGAGTTTCATACTATACAATCTAAAGTGTTACATCTTGAGCAAGGAGATGTTAAGCCATCACATGCCTTGGATTCTCATTTTCTTTTACATACATCTTTGGCACATCATATAGAGATAACTCCTTTTCCATAAAAATTCATGACACTTAAGCTTACATTGTATGATGGTAAGGGTGACCTACAACACCATCTCTGAGCTTTCCATGCATCATGTTTGGACTATGTATCCAATGATTGGATCCTCAAAAAAAATATTTTCATGCAAATTAAAATATTATGCCTCACAATGGTTTTATGATCTACTGAATTACTCTATAAATACATTCAATCCATTGGTAGATATGTTTATATCACACTTTTAAATAGACATTAGTGATAAGATCTCATATGCTCAAATAACACAACTAAAACAAACATCAAATGAGTCTATTGTAGAATACATCTTCTGATATAAGATTATATTGGCTAAGTTGATTAGGCCCATGGTAGATAGATAGCTCTAGGAAATATTCAAAAAGATCCTACTACCATCATTACATTAATCTATCTTGTTCAAGAAGTTTCCAACCTTCATTGATTTATTCCACACAGTGAAAGAAAGAGAAGTCAAGCTTCTCTTTATGGGAAAATTAAAATATACAAGTGGATCAGAATCAACTACTAAGAGTTATAGTAAGCCTCCATATAAGGTAAGGGACATTTAAAATAAGATTGATCCAAAGGACATAGTTAACATAGATTTAGATCAATCTCCTCACCTAGTTTTATCAGCCCCTTCACGTAGAGTTTTCACCAACCTTTTATAATCATCAACACATGTTTTAAAATAGATATTGGATTCAATGTTATATCTCTCCCTCACATTAAATAGTTTGATATTTCATGACCTATATCAAATAACTATGATTATAATACATTCTATGCATATCATAGGGCATCAAGTCATACAAAAAACTAATTTTTCAGTGTGAAACACAAAATAAAAGATTCAATAGAGGCTAAGATTATTGATGTGGGCACACCCATAAAAGAACCCAAAGTTCAAAAAACAAAATATAATGCATTAAAAATATTTTCATATCCATTTCCAAATCATATAAAAAATGAGGTAGGGGAGCTTTAGGTGTTCAGTACAAATATCAGGCATATCGACCACCAGCATCATATTACACTACTACAGAGGATACACACTCACTACACAATATCATCAGTATGTAATATATTATAGTTTTATCTAGACCACTCATCACTTTATCATATCAATGTATTATTAATGATGATTCATATTTATGTGTACTCTTTGTAAGAGCCTACATAGATCATCTTCCTATTCAAAGTGTTATGGTTGACAATGGGTCAAGTATTAACATGTACACTTTCACACTTATACAAAATTTAGGGTATTTAGAGTAGCATAAATATCCTATAGACATATTTATTTAGGGTTTTAGTGTCCATGTTCAAATCTCCATTGGGGAGATTGTACTTCTATTACAAGCTAGATCAGTGCATGTGACCACTACATTCTTAATAGTACCTAGTGTAGGTATATTTGACATATTATTAGGTTGGACATGGAGACAATAGTTATGATATGTCCCATACACTATGCATAGATGCCTCAAATATATACATGTAAATTAAGTGATCAAATTTGAGGGTCTTTCATATGAGTATCCTTTATCTATCCCATAGGTAGTTACATCACAGTGACCTATCACATCTTAGTTATTAGTTATAGATTGGACCATAGTTATTATCAATATACCATAAATTTCAATGGAACCAATACTGTAGGTGAGGTATACTCCTATAGCGTTACCACGTACACATACTCTCTTATGGAGACTATTATTAGTGAGACCCCTATGTTAGTGATATGTTGTAGATTCTAGAGGACCTCCCTCTCACTTTATTCTGAGATCACTATTATTTACTTCTCAAGGTTATTATCATAAGGCATCTATGCCAACTACAACATATTCTACTAGATAAGTCCCTAAGACCCCTATAGTTCATAGGACACTATAGTTAACTTCATGGACTCCTATCACCACTTCATAGGTAGGGCTAGATATAGATCACTCAATATAGTAGGTTTTATGACAAGATTTACCTTTTCATACAACACACATGATTACTATTATTTTATTTGACATAGGCCACATTGATAGTAAGTCTCCCATGAGACTTATTGGGTATTATTGTTCTTCCCTTATTATACACACTTTCCTTCTCTCTTGCTCCTTGTACATAGTTCCATTTTCATGTTGCTTATACATAGATTATATCCAAAATATATATATATATATATATATATATATATAATATGTTAGAAACACAAAAACATTCAAATATTTAATCAAAAAACATAAAATTATAGATTGTATGCATTACCATGTTTACATCTATTGTATTTTCCAGACACTAAATATGTTAATTATCTTTGTATCACTAATTTTATCATACATACATGCTTCATTTATTCTTATTGAGTGCTTTTAGATTTCTATAGGACTCAGGTCCACTAAATAGATCCAAATTTGTTATTATCTACCCATTGGGGGTATCTACATAGATATACAAGTTCTTCATTTGACACTTTCACCCATTTGGGGGCACCCTATACATAGTTTCAATTACCAAGTTATATCTTTCTAAATTCTATACCACATATTTAGAATTTTTATATTTTGATATTGATCATGATACACTTGATCATATATATTTTATAGATACCATTACTTTAGACTCAATATATGTACATCTTAGCTCTTACAAAGGTTTGTATTTCATAGTCATGAATACTTTCATTTCTAAATTTCCTAGTTTAAAATTGATTATGTCTCTATGCTTCTTCCATTTGAGGGTATTTGAATATGCCATTGTTATTTGGCTCTATCCCACTTCTTTTCATAATATGTATGATTTGAACATGTTCTCATGTAATTTTGTGTGCCTTCTTGATTGTATATGTGTATATTTGAACATATCCTTCTATGTGGATCTAAGCCAAATTGCATGTTGTTTGTGTATGTGGACATTTGAACATGTCCTTGTATGTCTTTCTTTAATAAATTTAGTGACATGTGCCTATGTCCCTTATATTTTGTCCTCTTGGCTTACTTTGTGTGCCTCATGTATGGTGTATGTATGCTTTTCATATGCATCTTGGCCATGACACTTGTTTCTTGTTTGTTACACACTCTAGTTTTAGATGACATGAGGGACCTCATGTATCTCCCCTTACTACTTGGATGTCATGATGGACATCATGCCGCATCCCCCTAGGTATCTTCTTAATTATTACTCAGATTTATTGCTATATACATTGTTATATTTATCTTGATGTCTTATGAATTTTATACATAACATACATCACACATTACAAACTTATGCTCAAATATCTTACATTTTAATGTTATGTATGCACATTATATTGGATTACTACATATATATCATATATGTTCTAGCTAACAGACATTTTGTATAGCTTTTGGTTTTGAGGATAGTTATTTAATAGGCTTCATAACTCCCCTTAAAAGAGGGGCCATTCAAAAGGGTTTGTCATAGAGATCAGGATCTCATTATGCACACACAATAGATTTTTCAACACACAAGCTCATATTATAGAAATCAAACTTAGGAAAACACAGTGGAAAATAGTGACATAGAAATCAATATAGTTGTAAAAAAATTATAACATTTGAATATTATCACCCAAATTGGGAAACTAACGCCACATGGTACTACTCTCTAATATGCAGTGTTATTATCTAGTAGCTTTAGTTTTTAAAAAAAATAGATTGGCTACAAAAGTAGAGTAGGTATAGTCCAAGTTTACACAAGTTCAGTTATATATTTACTAATTTTTCTTATTTTAGCTTAGATTCATACCAATTTATCTCAAACTCATACCATTTTACTCAGATTTTACTAGTTTTATGTATTACTTCTCATACCTAGTGAGTGTATTCATTCATTTCCTCTCTCCTATCCCTTTACTCATCTTTACTCAGTTTTACTTCTTTACTTATTTTTGTCTTTGGTTATCATATCTCTTAAGTAAGAATTCATATATGCACATTTAATTTATAGAGCATTCATTGGAGCATGTTTCACATGCTCAAATCCACACTCATGGGCTTTGCCTCTTAGATAATTTCAGGTATGCTTTTTTTCCTTTATTGTAGTCATTTTGATTTGATGCATTTATAGAATAAAAGGAGGTAAATGTAATCACCTAAAAATGGAACTTGAGTGATAAGAGTGTTACTTGAGACCACCTATCCCTAAATTAACCCTATCCCTATCTTAGGGCCTATTTTCACACTTATCCAACCTTCATGTGGGACACAGTATTCATATTTATCCCTAAATCAATCTTAGACCCTCATTCTTACATCTTGACACTTTGTGCCTTAGGTTCTTCCACCTACATACTAGCACCATAATAAAGATAGTATCACCACATGGCACTAATGTCCCAATATTGGCTCGACTATCCTTTCCATCCCTTTTTCACAAACATATATCTTTTCAAATATTAGACCTCCTAAGGTTAGCTTAGACCTCTTTAATCACCTGCACAAGCATCAGAATAGTGTATATACATAAATTTTAGCATTTTATCCACTAGATGAAAATCATATACAAATTATATATACAAACTCAAAACAAATTATGCATAATTAAGGTGATAGATCCCTATTATACCCTACTTTTTCATTCTACCATCTAAAACATTCCTAAGCTTAGATTACTTAGATTCATAGTCTCAAGCACATTAAAATCACTCAAGTCAACCATCATACTAGCTTCACTTGCACTATCACTAGCACTTAGGAGGGGATAACTACATTGAGCTTGATCCCTCTTCAGAGTATTGGTATGTAGAAAACTATCATCAAACTAGGGGTTAAGGATGCCTAGCCTAACCCATTAACAAACACACTTTTCTAATTATATCCACTGGATGCCCTAACAACATGGAGGATTAGGATTTGCTCATAAAATCAGTCAAAATAGGCCATCTACAAGGTTTCAAAACTCATGCACATAAGAATAGGATTGACTATACAATTAGAGCACTACCATCCAGGATGGGTTTTGAGATGTAGGCCTTATTTATGACACATAAACTAGCCTCTACCTTATCTTTCATCATCTAAATCATTCGTCTCAATCACTTTCCAACTAAGTTATCATTTATATTATTTATTTACATTTTTAGAAAAGGTCAAATTTATTCAATTCTATATTAAATTAGTGGTTGTATTTATTGCATACTTATACCCTAATTTAATATACTTTATTATTTAACAACATAGGATTTACATTATTATAAGTCCTAAAAGGTTAAAATAGGCATATACACACCACAAAGACAAATTAGAATAAGACCATTTTTTGATAGTTTTCTACATACAACTATTAATAACTTCAAAGTAGAGGTTGAGAACATAGTTTTAGGAAGCAATGACCAAGTGATTCAATTGATATATTTTTATAGGGACAAGAAAACACAACCATAGGCTTTGGGAACTTCATTTATAGCCTCAATGAACTTACATAGAAAAGTAATGAATAAGATCCCATTTTTTTTAATATTCCTATCATTAATTTTGAAGCTATTGAACTAGATTTTACATCATGTATGACTAAATATGAAAATGTAAAGGAACAGGGATAGTTGGATGCCAAGGTGGAAAATTCATATTCATGAGATCAAGTTTCAATGATCATGTCTTATTCTACTAAGTATACTAGAGTATACATTCCAATAGAGTCTGTGTTTGTGACCCTACCTTATACTACCATTCCTTCGCATGTTTAGGTAGGACCTGTTAGTGTTCTATATTGCACACTAGCTGAGTAGAATATTTTTCAAGTCTTTTACTCAAATATAGTCCAAAATGAGATTGATCCTAGGCTATGGGTATCCTAATAATGGATTACTTTTGGATCTATCACCTAAACTAGCACTTGTTTGGAAAATGGAAAGAGATTTTGACAACTTATGAAAGCATGTAAAAGGTGTGATGTACCATTGATTTAATCACACAAACTCACACAATAAAAACTATAGGATATATTCAATACCAAATAATATAAATCCCATATAAATATTTCATAATATGGCATTAGTAAGTTATCAAATTAACATGAGAGGGAAAATCTTCACTTTCAAGCTAAATAAAAAACTATAAATTGCACTTATAATGACATGTGATAACTTATAAAACACTTCATGAAGGTGATAAAACTTAGACATAGTCAAATAACATACATTCACTTAACCACAGTACATGAATTCATGAAACACACTTCAATCTAGCTTAGAAAATGATGGAATTTAGTCTTTATTACATCAAAAGGTGTTATAGTACAAATTTTGGTAGAGTCTAGTCATACCAAAAAAGAGGGATAATTTCAAGGATTAAAAGCCTATATTTATAGAAAATGGAAAAATAAACAGAGAGCTATGTATTAAAAGAGGCCCAACTACTTTCAATGGATTAGCATTCTTAAGGATGCTAAGTCATGATCTTATCAAGAAAGAATGTCCTTGTAAAAGAATTGAATGCTCCATTGATTTTTATCCAATAACTAGGTCTTCATATCGGGATTATTCTTCATACTCTTGAGTACTATATCTTTATACCTTGGAACTGACAAAGCCATGTTCTTGTACTTTAAGCGATTGTAGATATCTACGTATCTCGAAAATGACCATGTCAAAAGATAAGAAGCTTCCCATTAATTATATATCTTCCCCAAATAAATATCTAAGCATAAGTTTCATTATAAATCAAAAACTAATCATACTTATTTGTTTTCCTATAGTTATCATGCTGATGAGATGGAGTTTGCTTGTTATTCATTCTTGCTTTGATAATAGTCATCAACCCTTAGTCTGCTTTAGGTCCTATGAAGACCTATTTTTCCACTACTGAGCTTCAATGGCCCCCTTTGATCCTAAAATATATGTTTTGGTTCAATATTTGTCCATATTCAAACTTATCTCCTTTGTATTTAGTTGTTTTAGCTGAAAACTAGTTCATCAACTTCTGTCAAAAATGTCCTAGGCTTGCCCCTTATTTATTGGCTATCAAAAACTGACCTAGATCATTAACATATTGACCCATCTTGATCCATTAGATCTTGCTTATTTGGATGGCCATTGATCATTGATATTTTTCCAATTGAACACATTTGTTCCACTTATCATACATGCATTTTCTCCTTAGATTTGCTAACTTCTTTGACTCATGTTCGTTGTTGAGATTAGATGTATGATTAAACATGTGTTATTGATCTACCTGTGCCTATTAACCTATCATTTTTTCTCATCATTGAATCTTCTATATGATAAAATGTGGATCACTAATCTAAATATTTGAAATCAAATGGCTACTTTATGAGGCCTCACTTTGATGTTTGTGTGCATGTATTTGATGTCTACATGAACATTTTTGATTTTTGCATGACCACCAATATTTGATCCCAAATGGATGATTACTAAGCTTTAATTTCACATTTACATGGATGTATCTAAGACATTTAAAAACTAATGGTCATTTTTTGTGCTTGAACTTGACACTTGTGGGACCATCTTGGACCTTTTTAAATTTAAATGACTACTCGTCATAGCTTGAAATTGATGTTTATGCAGTTGTTATTACTCTATTGGAACACAAAATTCCTTGGGATATTTCTTTTGGACCTTTTACTATAAATTTGTTATAGATTATGTGTCTCAACCACTTTCTTCAAAGGAATTATTTTCATCTCTTTTGCATCTGATAAAATGTTTAGAAAAATTATCGTGGGATAATTGATCGAAAGAATTAAGTTTGCTTTATCTTTACCTTGGAAAATTTCTTGCAGAAAAAATGTTCAATAGAATTCATGCATTCGAGAAAATTATCCCAAATAATTTTCCCTAAATAAACATACTTAGCCTTTTTCCTTAGTACTTTTGCTTTCAAATGACATTTGTGACCCTTCAAAAAAAAAATTTGGACCACTTTCTCAAATATTGAACCTTCAAAAAAATGTTTAGGAAACTTTTCTTGAAAAAGTACCTATTAGAATTTTTGTTTGGACCTTTTGTGAGGAAATACCCTTTATAAATATGGTTTGGGATACTTTTCTTGAAAAACTACCCTTCGGGATTTCTATATCAGATTAAAAAAATTAGATAATTCAAGTCTTTAGGACTTTGTTTCGAATAAAATGTCCAAAAAAATTCCTGACACTTAGCCAAAAAACTGAAACAAATTTCTTGAAATAAATATTAGCACTTAGCTAAATAAAATATATTGAAGAATTTATCTTAGAAAAATGAGACCCAAAACATTTCACCTGATAGAATGAACATTGAGTCAAATAAAAGGTCTGATAATTTAGCTTTAGCCTAATGAAAGCTGAAAGAATTCCCAAGTAAAGACTTAGCAAAAAAAGGTTTTGTACTTAGCTTTTCCAAGTCCTGTATGTTCTTTTAAACTCTTGCTTAAAATTTTTCTTGATATTTGAAGACTTGAAATAACTATGAAGACCTAAATCTTGTGCAGACTTGTTTCATGACCTTGAACTCCTTGGTTTCACCATGAAACCTGCTCAAAAACCCTTTTATTTGCTCTATAGACCTATCCCTTAGAAATTGGCAAGATACACTTTAAGTGAAATTAATTTTTTTTAAAATATTGACACTTTTCATGATCCCTTTGGTCCACTCATTCTAGCCAAAAATGTGTTACATGACTACCTATTCAAAACTTTGTATGTGGGCCAAAAATGGCCAACGTCTTTGGTGACTCAATTAGGTTGCATGCCTATTATGCTTGAAAAATCAGACCATTTACATGACTTATGACTCATAACATATAATACATTTATTCCATGATTGTAATAAACCTCTTGACTGAAAAGACAAAGGATTCTAACATATAGGGAAAGAAACAGGCTTGAAATAAAAACTAACCTAATAAAACAAAGGTGACTAAAATACTAAACAACTTTGCAAACAAAAACACTTATTTGAGATAACAATAAAGAAAACTAATGTGTAAAAACAACACTTAGATAAAAACTAAAAAAGTTAACTATGTACAGGGAACTTAACTTCCTTAAAAGCAATGCTTTAGATGTATCCCATTGACTAGGGTAGGAAGCTCTTCACCATTCATCCTTGTGAGCTAGAAAGCATTATGGGTTTTGCAACTTGAGACTATGTATGGACCACTCTAGAGAGAATAAATTTTTGTGTGCCTTCCTAGCTTAGCTCTATTTTCACCCCACTTGAGGACTAAATCTCTTTCTTGAAAACTTCTTGAAGAAGTTCCTTTATCAAAATACCTCTTTACTATTATTTGATAAGCCTCTATGGCCAACATGGATTGATGCCTTGTCTCCTCTAACTCCATGATCTCATCATATCTTATTTCCATTAGCTCATTCTCCAAAATCTCAAGTTGATGCATTAATTCCAAAGCAAGGAATTACAAAGAAATAGGCATTCTTGCTTCCTTACCATATACTAGCTTGTATAAAGAATTATAAATTAACCTCTTATAGGTGATCCTGTCAACCCATAGAGATAACTTCAATTTGAGATGCCATGATCTCTAATTATCTTCAATAGTCTTCCTAATGATCTTCAATAAATTATTATTATTAGACTCAGCAAGGCCATTACCTTGTGGATAATAGTTTGATGAGGTACTGAGAAAAACACTATGTTGAACTACCCATTAGCTGATCTTAGACCCTATAAATGCCATAGCAATATCAAAAATTATAGTTGAAGGGACCCTAAATCTGGTAAGTAAACTTTCATAGAAGTCTAAAACATTAGTTTCATTGGCTTCTTTTAATGCTACTACCTCTATCCATCTAGTAAAATAATCTATGGTATTTAGGATCCACTTGTGTCCTAAGCTTGAAGGGGGATTAATTAGACTAGTAAAGTCCAATCCCCATTGGATAAAGGGTTGATTCATTAAAATTAGTTGGAGAGGTAAGGTTACAAGCTTCACCTTTCCAATAAACATGGCACATTGTTTGTATTTCATGGTCCATGAATGACAATTACCAAATAAACATGGCCAATAATACCCACTTCTCATGGTCTTGTGGGCTACAATCCTTGTTCAATAATGTCATCAATCATGTCCACCATGGAATTGCTCAAGTAACCTCTATTTTTGTCTTGTAACTATGCATCTTAAAAATATGTCATTGAGATCTTTTTTGAATAATACATTATCAACAAGAAGAAAAGGAATTGACTACAATCTAAATTATCTCCTTTTTGAAGGGGTGAAATGAGAAGGATAAATACCATCCTTTAGATACCTTATAATATCTTGAAACCATCTAGAGGATGAGATCTGATTAATTGCAAGTTCTTCATCATTTGACATCATAAACATCCCATTAGTCTCCTACAAGTCTTGGGCTAGATGTTCACAAAGTTATTTGCCTCTAACTAGCTTTATGACCTTGATATCAACATCATATTCCATGACTTTGGTTATCCAACTAGCTCTCTTTTCATTTATATCTTTGTTCAGAAGAAAATATTTGACACTTAGATGTGCAACTATCAAATGTATCTTATTATTAGACAATAAGTACCTAAACATTTTGAGAGACCTTATGACTGAAAATATATGCTTCTCAACAAAATAATACCTTGTTTAATATTCTTCTAAGCCTTGATCAAAGAAGGATATAAGCTATTCTAAAGTCTCTTTATTCTACTACATGATAATACTTTAAATTATGTCAATATTAGCATAGGTGTATAAGAAGAAATCCTTGGTGAATTTAGGGTTTAGGAGTGTAGGAGAACTAGCTATAGCTTTCTTGATCTCTTCAATGCTTCTTAATCCTTTAGACCAAATGGAACTCTGGCCCTTCTTTATCATGGTTTTGAGTGGCCTAGCTAAAGTAACAAAATTTTAGATGTATCTCCTTATGAAATTTATCTTGCCTAAAAATATTTCAAGGATTTATTGTGCTTAGGCAATGAAAGTTCAAGAATTGAGTCTATCCTATCAGGATCTATGGTTGTACCATTTTTTGAAATTACATGTCCAATAAGCCTACCTTCATGAATAGAGAAAACATACTTTTTAGATTCAAAGACACTCCAAATTCCCTGCACCTTTCAAACACTTGTCTGGGGTGAATCATATGCTCATTTTTAGTGTTAGAGAATACTTTTATGTCATCCAAATAAACTAGAATAAAATTATTGAGGAGACCCTAAAATTCCATGTACATAGCCTTCTAAAAAGTGGACCTAGCATTGGATAAATCAAAATGCATATTTTTATATGAAAATGTCCCCCACTTTGTGGTGAAGGCTATTTTGAATTGATCTTCTTCTTTGACCAAAATCTGGTTATATCCACTGTAGCCATCCAATAAAGAGAACTTTTTTGAACCTATAACTAGCTGTAACATGTGTTCCATTAATGGAAATGGATAGTGTTCTTTAAGAGAGGCCTTGTTTAAGTCATGTAAGTTAACACACAGCGTTATTTTACCATTCTTTTTTCATACTGGAACAAGGTGTGCCACCCAAGTTGAGTGCTTAATTTGAGATATTATAGCTGACTAAATGAGCTTATGCAGTTTAGTTCTCATCAAAGGTTCAAGCTTTCGGTTAATATGCCTTTATCTGTATGTAATTGGCCTAGTCTCATCTTCTAACTCAATGGTATGTTGAGCTAGACTTGGATCAAATACTTTAAGGTCATTGTACTACCATGCAAAGACATCTATAAAACTTGAACATAACTCAATATAAGTTTATTTCTCTAAGGATGTGAAAAATTTTCCCAGCTTTAAATACTTGCCAATGTCAATATCCACTTTTGTATGGTGTTCTTATTTGGTTGATAAAGCAAACTTTTATTTTCTTAGTTCATCATCTCTATCGAATATGTTTTCAATGGTGACTAACCCTTTAGGTAATTTTTTTGTCTTTAATTGCACAATCTGGTCATTATACTACTACAAATGCTTGTCTTGATTCTTTGGTGAGAATTTAGCTTCATTTTATAATAATTTGATAATCTGACTATCATCTTGAAATGCTTATCAATTTTCATGGTTTTCTAGGACAAAATGTCTCACAACTATCTTGATGTGTAATTAAACTTTTTCATTTTTTATGTCATCTGGGATACTAAATTGTGATCCAATAGTAGCCAGCATGTCTACATGTTTGTTCATATTTATTGATATAGCCTGACTATTGAAATATTTAAATTATTCAACTAGGTCCCATACCCTATGCTTATAGGACCTAAGTAGTGGGTTCTTGCATATATTAAGTCCCTTTAATTGGTGAACTACTAGTTCATTATCTCCAAAGACTTGTAAGGAATTGGCATTCATCTTTTTTGCCCATTTTAAACCATGCACTAGTGTTTAATATTTAATAACGTTATTGTAACATCAAAATTAAAACTTGAGAGAAGAAAAATACCTTTAATTGGCTAGAGAAATTAACATCATTCTAGCTCTAGTGCCATGTTTGTTCCTAGATCCATCAAAATATAGCTACCACAATCCATCACTAGGTTGATCATCTTTCATCAATGTTAGAATTGGTGCATCATTTTCATGAAGATAACAGACACCAAGTCTCTCTTATTCAATTAAATTTTAGGTATAATGTACATGAAAATCAGAGGCTTGTTTATCAAGGAAAAGATTTGGGACTCCATCTAGAGGTGATTCAGATTCCACCTCACTATTTTCTAGTACCTTATCTGAGATAACATAATTAGTGTTCATAATACTTATCATATATGTATCCAAATGAAATCTTACAATAGGTTCAGAACTTATTATTACCTTAGTACCATACCTAGTCTTTAACATTAAATAGGTCCAATCAACTAAAAAATATCCTCCAATCTTTGAAGTAAAGTCTCTTGATAGACACATGGCAGAATAGGGAGGTAAGTCTACTAAAACTACATCTTGCTAAATAATAACATTAGAGCAAGCATGTAATGTTAGTTTTAGGTCTTTGATTATGCCTACTATCTTTGTGGTGAGCCATGTAATTGTAATAATCCCTTAGTATTTGGCTCATAGACAAGACCAAGCTTGTTTGTAATTTGTTTGGTCATGATAGAGCTACTAGCTCCACTATCTACCATACAATTATGGACTAAGTAGTCACCAAATATCAAAAAGAGATAGGGGAGGGTTTTTTTTATTTGACAATGGCTTTGTCCACATTTTTCATGTTATGTATCTACTGATCAGGTTATTTGATTTGCTAATTTCAATTGGCCAGGACAGCTCCCTATTTCTCAACTATCTCTTTAGATACGTTAAAACTTGAAAGATCTTGAATAAGTATGCCCTTTTGTCCTAGAATAAAAAGGGAATCCCACATGATAATGTTAACATTTGATTTCTTTATTTTATATTTTATGCTGAATGAGGTTCCACTAACCTTTGGTTGCAACTTTTGAGCTATTAGTTGTTCTCTAGTTAAGGGCATTTGGAGAATCTTCACTATCTCTGCATTTAGAATATTCTATGTTATAAGAACATCAACTTGATCCTTGACACTCTTTGAAATATAATTGGGAACACTAAAATTATTTATTTGGATCATGAATCAAGTTATTTTGAGGAATAATAACTTTTGAACTGGAAGGTATATTAGGATTAATGGTTGCATATGGATTAGTTTGGGTTATGCCTCTTTGATTTTGATAAGGTTGCCTATTGTCCTTAAAAACATGATAAGGGGGTCCTTTTCTATTGAAAAAATAATAAGTATTTTGGTTTTGCTGCTAATAAGCTCTACCTTGGTACTACTATCTCTTGAGCTAAACAATCTCATTTCCAAAAGCTTATAACAAGCTTTTCAGATCACCAATCTCACTAGATTGATTATGAGGAGTTACAACTTGGAATTTTTGAGATGGAATAAGAGTTATAGATGGAATTTGGGGAAATTGAGGAGGAGGAACATGTTATAATTCTAGTAATATGGGTATTAGAGGCTTTGGAGAAATTTTACCAACTTGTATTAAGTTATTTTCTACCCTTATATCAATTTAATAGTCATTTGGCAAGGTAGTACTGCCCATAGACTATCTCATGACACTTATATCAGAATTAAGGGCCTTAAGATAGTACAAAAATGTATACTCTAGAGATGTTCTAACCAATGCAAGGATCCTAGTCCATGTCTTTTGAAATCTAAGGTTAAAATAAAACATAAATTTATGGGGGTACCTTTGTATGGTAGTTAGTTATTCAACCAAAGATAGATGATCAAAATTGTCATCAAATTGCCTAACCAATGTTGCACCTAAATCATCCCAAGTAGTAATGGAGTTCAAAGGAATATTCCTATACCATTGCAATGATTTTCCTTTAAAAAAAGTAACAATCAATTTGATAGCCATGTTATCTTGAGTAACATTATGAATAGAACATAGATTGGCAACATCTTGGATATGCTTAATAGTAGTAGTCTTAACCCATTATCCTAAGAATAAAGGGATGATTTTTAGGGTAGACATAGGAATGTCATCATATTGTACTAAATTCAAGGGACTACCCCTATTATATGGGACAAAAACTTGATTCCTGATAACCATTTGGGAAAAAGAGATTTAGCTTATAAGGACAATAGATTAGACTAAAACAATAGAATGACCATGACATGAATGATGTTTTGGAGGATAATGTCTTGTATTATTGAATCTTTATATTTTATAAGAAGTAGAATGTAATTCAATATGTTCAAAAGGAGTACCTTTACTTGATGATCTTGTTGTAAACTTTGGCATGAAAGCATTGTCTAGAAGATGCTATGAATTCTATAAATTGAAAAATCTTCAACTTAAGATGATGGTAGTTGTCTCTTACTTTTAAAATTTCTTTTTCTTGATCTTCAAACTTTAATTACACCAAATAAACTATGTCCCACTAGGCATGCTAAAATTTTTGTTGTTCTAGATAGCACCCTAGCTGAGTAGAAGATTGCTCAAGTCTTTTACTCAAATATAGTCCAACATGAGAATGATCATAGGTTATGGGTATCATAATAATGGATTAGACCTCTGGAGAAGGTTGGATTCCTTTTGGATCTTGTTGATTCTAGATTACGTATGCATAAGAAAAAATGTTGAATAAAGAGATAGATAAAATATTTCAAACACCAAACTATAATTTCATTCACACTCATTGAATAATACATATATAGGATATTGAAAATTATATAGGAAAGTCATTTCCTATAATCATGGAGATTATATCTCCATCAACTTCTCACCATATCTCAATCTCCTATATGAATAAAAATATATAGCAACTAAACTATATTCGTAGTATTGTTGCAAAAATATTACGACTACCCTAACAAACTAATATATTATTTACCTCTCAGTAAGTACATAATGTAAATACTCAAACTTAATCAATGTGAAAACTAATCCCTAACATTTCCCACCATAGTTTTACATTGTGCAAAAACATTCACACTTTTATTTGTAGTATGCTCACCCATTGTAGCATGCCCTATTTGGCTCATGACCTTGATACATATAGAGCCTCACTCCTCCCATGGTTTTACAAGTTTACCACAAACCTTGACATGAATAGGTCTCATCAACTATTCACCTCATGTAGTTTTCTAAATATACTAGAAACCCTTTCAAGATCCATGAAGTAACTTACATTGGTGTTTTTTATCCTTTCACTATGTTCTCATATCAAGGAATCATGTTTGGAATTTACACACAAAGTACATTACATGAATAGGCATTATTATTTTGTTCTTATTTTTTAAACACACACAACAAAAATGAAAACACACACACACAAGTCACCAAAACATTGATGCAGCCCCATTGTTGGTGACTGATGAGAGGTCGTTGAAAGACCTCCTTCCTCCATGTATCCTCCAACCTCTAGTATGTTTACTACTTACTTAGTGGATTGGTTGATGTAGATAAAGTGCATGTCATTTTAATTGAAATGGGGTCCCCCCACACACTACTGACATTCTCATCAAATGTTGGGTATGCCCCAAAATGGATTCGTAAGGAAATTGTTTTTTATTTTTTAGACTTTTGACTTTTAACAAAGACTTAACACTAACACAATGACTTTTTGACAATAATGACATGTTAAAAAGACATACAAAACTCATTGTTGACATTGATCAAATGACTATTAAAACTATATACAAAATTATAATTGTAAAGAACATTTAATTATAAATATACTTATTTGGACATTACAAGTAACAAAAATTTAAAATTCAAAAAATAGACTTCTCATATAAATGACTAAAGACCAAAGTCATAAACATCAAACTTTATAAACATGACTTGTCTCTATATAAACTTGACTTTTTAAACCTAATCTAATATTCCATACATTAATAACTTCAAATTCTTAATAAATATAAATCTAATAAAAAATATCTACATGAATTTTATTCTTTGAAAATAAATCATCTAAACCAAATGACACCCACTAAATGGACAAAATCTAAAAATCAACTTTGAACAAATAAAAAAACTTCCATGAAGTTTTGTATGTATTGAGGCAAAGGATGTATTAAGATTTCAAGTTGATCATCTCTCTTTGGCTTTTGAATAGATTTGATCTATGGTACATAACATTGATGCATTCAAATAAACTTCTTCTTACAAATTGTTGATTGACCCATGTTTGAACATCAAATACAAATTTGTCAAAATTATTGCATGGCACAAATTCTTTCATGGAAACTAGATATATTGGTAGTAAGAATAATTTACTGCTACATGGGTCTAAAAAATAGTGTTAAACATAGTGATAAATCCTTAGTGTGCAAAACAAATCAAGTTTGACACAGAAACATCACATAGAGTTAGACACTTTCAAGACTATAGATGCTAAGATGATGTTGTAGATCAAGTCACTAGATGTAAATGGGAGGTAATTAGATCAATTATAGATCTAAATGGAAAATACAAATAATTCAATGCAACTATATTGAATATATAGGTTGTTTTATTAGATAATGCCAAATCTTTCAATAGATGGACACTATTTATAAAAGATACTGATTGTAAAGGATTTTGATGTATGTAATATAACATGCATAACCAATTCTGTTGCACTAAACATTACATTACAATCAGATTTAACATTTACACAAGATCAAGTATACATGCACTCAATTCTATTGGTGAAATCAATACAATCCAAAGTATGATAGAGGGCAGATAACTAAAAAATTTACCAAAAACAACTATGACGTTGTGGTAGATCATGCATACACTATTTGTGAGATGGGAAAAATAAAAAATACTTTAGTTGATCAACATTCATGTTGAGTCTACAAATATCATCTTTTTGCAGTCTACAATTTGATAACACCTTGTATACAGCTCTGTGCAAGATTGATATTAATACCTATTAACCAAATTTGACCCTATAGGTCAAATTGGGACCCCTATAGGAAAAAAAAATCATCTTTATAGGTTTATTATGGGTCTAATTTTATTCCATGACGTGTATTATAGGCTAATTAATGTCATTTAATGTTATATTAACCATGGTCAGTCATTTTAATCCTTTTAGTCTTAAGAGTCATTTTGAGGTCAAAAAAGGGGCATTTAATGACTTGTACAACCTCCTAGGGAAGTTTTAAAGTGTAATAAGTGTGATGTAATGTGACATGTTTCCTCATATGTCTTAATCATCTGTTGGTAACTGGAAGTGTCATGTTCTTCAAAAGAAAGGGCATTTTTCTTAAGAAAAGAGAAAAGTTTGGCACTTGTATGATTCATGAGATATTTTTACACATGGGAGAAGGACATGAGATGTCTCTTCAGATTCATTAAATCCATTTTCCTGCTTGAATTACTTTTTAAGTGTCAAAATTAGGCTAAAACTATTTTGCTCCTTTTTCACCCTTTTAGGCATACAGAACCAGTCTTCAGGTTTGTATTTGGTACAGTCAATAGGAGAAATTCTAGGTCAAATTCCTTTATGAGGTGAAATTAAAATCATATATATTAATTTTAATAACAATATTTTGAATATTGGTGGCCTGTGCTTTATGAACCATCCTCATGAAGTAGACTGTGGTTTACAGGTGCTTGGAAGAATAAAACCATGTGGAAACTAGGAACATAGATTTTTAAATCCATTTATGGGGTTTGAAAATCCATTTAGAGGTATGAGAATAGGATTTTAATTCATTGAAGGCTAAATATAATACACTATTTACACTTGTAACTACTACTTGCATACCAGTCAAGATGCACATACAGGCATTCCATGATGATGTCATGTAAGAATGAGAGCTTCAATAGTGGTTTAAAACTTGTTTAGATGTAAAAAGTGAATTTGAATATATTAATATAATCCTATAAATCATGGGGGCCAAAAAACATGCACATTGTTTGCAACTCCACACTTTCTACTTGTATAGGAAAATGGTCACCTACAGGTGACACTTTAGAGAGTTGAGAAGTTTGTCTTGAGGCATAGAAACAAGTGAAGGGATCATTATTGGATTCCTAACATGTTGGTTGATCACCTCAAACGTATTTGACATTTTAAAGTGAAAAATAATATATAAATCATTTTTTAAGAGGCAATGATTGGTTCAAAGACACTTTCCCTAAACTATGAAAATAGAGATCCAAGGCCTTTTTATAGGCATCTTGCAACAAGGTTTCCTATTATTTTGATACATCCTATTATTTTTTTTTAATCCCCTACATATGCCTATCACCTTAAAAGATATATAAGACAAATTATAAATGGAGGATGTTTTTTATAAAATCCAAATTTATTTTTTTATGCTCTAAAAATAGGCAGTGAGTACCTACAAGTTTGAGCCCAAATAGACCTCTTCCCCTTCGGTTGAAAATACAAGCCATGTTTCATTATTGAATGATTTTATATGGTATAAAATAGTAATAATGACCTAAGTATCACTTATATATGCTCATATACTATTATTTAGGTCCCCATGTTCACCTATAGAACCCTATAGCCACTGTAGATGACTATGGACAAACAGGAAATTAAGACAAGGTTTCTAAGTGATGGTTTAGACTAGGAAAAGTGAAAAAAATGACTTAAATCAGGTACCAATTGACTAAAAATAACTCTAAATGGGCCCTTAAACATTATTTAAATCTTAACTCATGAAAATTACACCTACAAGAATCAAGGAAGTAGGGTTTCATAGTCAAAGGAAATAAACAATCTAAGACCAAGCAGTAAGCATAAGGGAGTATGTTTTGGTGTTGTAAAGCATGAAGATGAAGTAGATAAACATAAAACAATTAACATGACAATAATGGAATAATTGGGGTGTTTATACCCTATTTTCAATCCTAAAACATACAAGAATGCACTTACAGGTGCCCTTCTAAGGTAGAACATAGTCAACTAGTCTCGACTAGTCTTGAGAGCTTTTTAACCTCCAAAGTGTCAGATGAGTAGAAATATAGGTGAAATAAGTATTGAAAATATTTTATGAAATATTATTCACTATTTTAATGCCTAATCCATACACACACATCTTTAGGTGACCTCCAAAATAGGGATATAGCTAACAAGGTTGCACTCAATCTTGACTAAATCAAGGTGTGTGAGGGGCTTGTGAGAGTTTAGGGTATGAATAGATTTTATGGAATATTAATCACAATTATAAAAACCTAGTGACACCAACATGATTCAAAAAAATAGATAAAAGGGCTCAATTAATGTATAATATAGTCTGGTCCTTAAACACTGCACATAGTCCTTTCTACAGGAAGTTTGTCTTGGAACTTGAGGCTTTTGAAAGGTCAAATGACCTAGTTAAGGGTTAAATATTGGTAAAAAAACCTATACAGACTATATAATCCCCTAAATCATTTATTCTTTCTATAAAAATAGGGTGAGTACCCTATGTTTTGTCTCAAATAGAGTGCACTCCCTTTATGTGCAAACTAATAGGTTTTAAAGAAAGGAAGTGAAAAGGGGAACATGGAGTTTTTTAAACCATTAAATAGTGTGTATTAAGTTTTAACATAACTATGGAAATCATTTAAGCTTATCAAAAATAGGATAAACCCAATGGGATGATTTAGACCATCAAGTTTGCAAGTAGGCCCACTGGGTAAGGTTTTAGCCTAAAGCCAAATGGTATATTAATGACACTTCCAACCTTAGTAGTGGGTTCCAATGGAATAGTACATGTTTTTATATTCATTTTATAGGTTTTAAAGTCTTGGTATACATACACAACTAGGATAATCCATTTTGAGCTTTAAGGTGCAGACAAGTCTATGAGGCATGGTTAAGCCTAGTGCCCAATTAAGGGTAAAACTTAAATTATACCTTAATATGAGAATTATAAAATGTTGAACTATGTTTATAGGATGAATTTTAATGTTTCAAAGCTATTATGATGCATAGGGGTCATAAAGGAGGTCATATTTTAGCTAAAAATTAACTCAAGCCTATAAGAATGGGGAAAAGAGATTGATATGAGAGGTTTAAATGCTCACATATTTCATGAGGTTTTGCATGGAAGTAAAGGAAGTTTATAGGAGTTATAAAATTTCCTAAAAAACCTTCTTTTGGAATGTTTTTTCAAGTTGAATTCCCCATCTTTATGAACGAAACTTAAGAGGTCAAAACATGCTAGAACACTTACAAACCCTTGCTAGTGACTAGTTTGGAGAAATGAGGTTGTAAAGATAAAATAATTTAATTTTCCTAGGATTATGAATAAACCTTGTAGTAGACTCTCTCAGGGTACTCCCCATGCTTTTAAACTATATAGAATTGTATGGATAGGGTATAAAATAAGGCACTTTTGATTATTTTATGTGTTTTATACATTCTAAGAGGATTTTAAAGATGAAAAAAACTTTGGGAGAAGTATTATGAATTTTTATAATCCCTCATTCCAATTTAATTCTTTATAACAAATCATAAGTGTTCAAATAAACTGCTTCATCTCATTCAGTCAAAACTGGCAAAGTGACCAAGCTAGTGAAAAGTGTGGAAAATTTTAAGTGAGCTAATTTTAAGGTGTTTCTAATGCCTATAGTTCCATTTATGGTATTTAAAAGTTTCATCCACTCCATCCCATTCATTTTCATGTAAAATTGATGCCTTTTTGGAGGCCAAATGTGCAGGGTGCATGAAGGAAGAGTTTTTTGGATTGTAGATGATGATGGCCCATTCCTAGATGATTCTAGATGACCAAGTATAAAAAAAATGCATGGAGATCCATGTATTAAATAATTAACCTTCATTAAAATCATCATACATGTCCCTAATTAGTTTTTGGATGCTCAAATAGGTCCAAATCATGAAGGCAATTTTTTGATCCACAATGAGAACTTTGATGCCACTTTACAAGAGTTTCATGACCCTGAGAGACACTTTTTCCTTATAACCTTGAATGGTTCATCCCAAATTATCTTATAATGAAAAATTATCTCCTTTGATCATCTTGAAAAGCTTCCTTATGAGCCTTGGACTTCTCTCTTCTCCTCTCTCTCTTAAGTTCTATAAGAACTAGCCATTTTGGCCATTGTAACTCATGCTCCATCTGAGTATGGTTAATCCCTACTCATTTCCATACCATTTGATCAAAAAAAAAATTATGTTTACCTCTTCATGAATTTTCATAGTGGTTTTTACTTCGATGATTGATCTTGCTTACTGATAACTATGATTTCCTTAGCATGTTATCTCATCTTTCATCCTATTTGTAGTTGGAAAGCTTCTTCTTGTAGGGCACATGAAGTGTTTTAAGAAGTATCAAGGTTAAGTGAGTTATTCTATTCACTAGTGCCATTCAAGGCCTCTTGTTTATTCCTCATATTATAAACATTCATCCATAACCTTATAGTGTAATATTGATGTGAGAAGATGTAGATTGGAGAAGTGTATGTTTGGTTAATCTCTTGGTTCTATGCGTAACATGTAGCTGGTTGGAAGTCATCAACTTATTTGGTGTATCACCTCCCTTAGGATAGTTTGTTTTTATTTTTCTCTCTCCCTTTTCCCCCCAAGTTTAGGTGTAGTTTTGATCCAAAGTGGTACATTAAGGGAGCTATCCCTATCTAGATACTCACCTCATCCTTAGGCTACCCACAAGCCTAGAGGTGTTTTAGTTGTACTAATTAGATGAGGAGAGCTTATACATATCCTCAAAGGGTGAAAATCTAAGTGACAAAAATACCTATATGGCTATTCTACAAGCATTTTGTCAAATTAAATGAACTCATAAATCCAAGGCAACAACTCAAGTTTGGACATTGTCTCCTTTCAATCTGTTTCTCCATCACAGGTCAAGATCTAAGTTGCTCTGATACCAGATGTTGATTTTGGTTTAAGTATGCATAATAAAAAATGATAAATAGAGAGACAAAGAAAATATTTCAAACACCAAACTATGATTTCATTCACACTCATTGAATAATATATATATGGGATATTACAAATTATATAGGAAAGTCATTTCCTATAATCATGGAGATTATCTCTCAATCAATTTCTCACCATATTCCAATCTCCTATATAAATAGAAATATATAACAAACTAAACTATATTTTTAATATTGTTAAAAAAATGTTATGACTACCCTAACAAAATAATATACTATTTACCTCTTAGTAAATACAAAATGTAAATACTCAAAGTTAATTAATGTGAAAACTAATCCCTAACAGATCTATCACCTAAACTATCACTTTCTTGGAAAAGGGAAAGATATTTTGACAACTTATGAAAGTATGTAAAAGGGGTGATGCACCAATGATTTGATCACTCAAAATCACACAAGACACACTATAGGATATATTCAAGACCAAAGAAGATCAGTCATACATAAATATTTCACAATAAGGCATTAGTTAGTTATCAAATTAGCATGAGAGGGAAAATATATACTTTTAAGCTAAACAACAAACTATAAATTAAACTTATAATGACCTATGAGAAATTATTAAGCACTTCATGAAGGTGAGAAAAATTAGACATGGACAAGGAACATACATTCACTTAACCACAATACATGAATTCATGGAACACACTTTAATCTAGCTTAGAAAATGATTGAATTCAATCTTTATTGCATCAAAAGGTGTTATGGTACAAATTTTGGTAGAGTTTGGTCATACCAAAAATGAGGGATCATTTTAAGGCTTAGAAGCCTATATTTATTTATTTTTAAATAGAAAGATAGAGAGAGAGTTATTCATTGAAAGAGACCCAACCACTTTCAATGGATTAACATTCTTGAGGATGCTAAGTCATGATCTTATCAAGAAGAAGTTCCTTTTAAAATAATTGAATCGTCCATTGATTTTTATCCAACCACCAAGTCTTCATCTCATGATTCTACATCATGCTCTTGATAACTAAATCTTTATACCTTAGAATTGAAAGAACCATGTTGTTCTACTTTAAGTAGTTGTAAATATATACTTGTCTAGGAAATGACCATTTTGAAGGATAAGAAGCTTCCCATTAATTACATATCTACCCCAAAGAAATATCTGAGCACAAGTTTCATTATATATTGAAAACTAATCATATTTATTGGTTAACATGTAGTTATCATGTCAATGAGATAGAGTTTGTCATTGTTCAATCTTAATTTGACAACACAGTCACCAACCCTTAGTCTACTTTAGCTCCTTTAAAGACCTATTTTACCTCTAATAAGCTTCAATGACCCCCTTCGATCCTGAAATATATGTTTTGGTTCAATCCTAGGCCATCTTCAAACTTGAATCCTTTGTATTTACTTGTTTCAACTGAGAAATGGTTCCTCGACTTTCATCAAAAATGTCTTGGGATTACCCCTTATATATTGGCTGTCAAAAACAAACTTAGATCATTGACATATTGACCCATCTTACTCCATTAGATAGTACTTATCTAGATGATTGTTGATCATTGATCTTATACCAATTGAATGCATGTGTGCCACTTTTCATAAATGTCTTTGCTCCTTCAATTCACTGACTTCTTTGACTCATGCTTGCCATTGATCTTGGATGCATGATTGAATGTGTGTCATTGATTTTCCTAGGTCTATTAACCTATCAATCACCATTCACCATTAGATCTTTCGTATGATCAAACATGGATCATTGATCTAAATATTTGAAATCAAATGGCTACTTCATGAGGTCTAGATTTGATGTTTGCACAAACATTTTTGATGTTCATGTGACCATCAATATTTTATGCCCAATGGATGATTTTTGAGCTTTAATTTGACATTTTCATGGACGTTTATAAGACATTTGAAAACCAATAGTCATTTTTTGTGCTTAAATTTAAGACTTACAAGACCATTCTGAACCTTTTTGAATTCAAATGGCTACTCATCATAACCTGAAATTAATGTTTATGCAACCACCATTACCCTAGTAGAATACAAATTCCCCAGGATAGTTCCTTCAAACCTTTTGTTGGACATTTTTCATGGACTATGTGTCTCATCCATTTTCTCCAAGGGAATTATTTGTGGCTCTTTTTTCATCAGACAAAATGTCCAAAGAAATTATCATGGGATAATTGCCCAAAATAATTAAGTCTACTTTATCTTTGCCTTGAATAATTTCTTATAGAAAAATGTTTGATTGAATTCATGCCTTTAGTAAAATTGTCCAACATAATTTTCCCAAAAGAAAAGCACTTAGCCTTTTACCTCAATCTTTTGATTTTGAACGACATTTGTGACCCTTCAAAAAATTTGTTTTGGACCACTTTCTCAAAGAATGACCCTTCAGAAAAAGTGTTTGAGACATTTTACTTGAAAAAGTACCTTTTTAAATTTTTACTTTGGACCTTTTGGTGAGGAAATACCCTTCAAAAAAATGATTTGGGACACTTTTCTTGAAAAACTACCCTTAGAGATTTATATATCGCACAAAATGTATAAGAGAATTCAAGTCTTCATGACTTTTATATCGGACAAAATGTCCAAAATAATTCTTGAAACTTATCCAAAAACCCGAAACAAATTTTTCAAAGGAAATATTAGCACTTAGCCAAATAAAAGGTCTAAAAGAATTTAGCTTTAGCCTAACAAAAGCCAAAAGAATTCCCAAGTAAATACTTAGGTAAAAAAGGATTTGTACTTAGCTTTTCCAAGGTTTGTATGTTCTTATAAACTCATGCTTGAAATTTTTTTTGATCATTTAAGGCCTGAAAGAACTATGAAGACCTGAAGCTTGTGTAGACTTGTTCCATGACCTTGACCTGCTTGGTTTCACCATGAAACCTACTAAAGAACCATTTTCTTTTATATGCATACTTGTCCCTTAGAAATTGGCAAGATACACTTTAAGTGAACTTAAAGTGTTTCAAGATATTTGCACTCTACATGATCCCTTTAGTCCACTCATTCCATCCAGAACTATGTTACATGATTGTCTAGTCAAAACTTTGTATCTGAGCCAAAAATGGTGAACAAGATAATTGTAGTGATAATTGTATTAGTATCTCCAAGAAATTTAGTTTTTGAAACTATGCAATATTATGTTTTCCATCATCCCTTACTCCCAATATTTATGTTCAACTAATTTAAGCTTCAGTTCAATCTAATTTGTGTGCAGTCTCAACGAGTAGTGATACTAATATTCAACAAATTGACTACTATAGTCCATTTTTGACTTAGTTATTTATATATTTGTACATGTTCTATAGAAATAAATTAAGACTCGTATTTATATACATTGTAAAACATGCAAATTCTAGATGATTCGATTAAGAGTTAGTCTTATTGTAGACTTGATAAGTTTGGATGAACTTTGAGGATGGGATGATCCAATCCAAAGCTATATATGTATGTCTTTTATCTACTTAAAATTTGAGGATAAATTTTTAAATTAATGCAATAAATGAAATTTTATATGACTCTTATGTGATTTTGTGTGAGTGTTGTTTCTCTTCCAATTTTTTATATTTTATTATTGAATTTCCATTAATTTAATAAATTTGTAGTATGTGAAGTGTGCATTATTTGTAGAGAAAAGATTGAATATTTTGTTAGTATTATTAGTTATTTGGTTATAGAGCATACATACAACTTTTTAGGGACATAGGGTATGCATATCAATTTGGTAATAACAACAACTTTGATTATAATCATTAAATATTTATGAAATTATTTCCTTACACACTTCATTATGTTTATATATGTTTTGTGCTTTCAGCTAATTTGCAATAGATATTAGTTTATGACATGTACTTGGCCTAATATAATAAATTATATTATAAGGGTTTATTTTCCAATTGGATCATAAGAACCCTTCTTTTCGACCTTACCCATCCCTCTTTAATATTTTTTGACTTGTTCCCCTTAGTTTAGATCTACCGATCCATCTTAAGTAAAATTTAGATTTAGAGTTATAAATCCATCATATTTGAACCATTTGAGATTAATAACCACTCTATTCATTATTATTCCACCAAGTAATTATTTATAAAAATAAAACTTACAACTCATATATTGGAGTGAATATTTCACCTATCTTAAAACATTAAATACATTCCCATAAAAACCCTTTGTTTGCATAAAACCCACATCAAAAAATATTTATCTTACTATGACCAAAGATATTTAAAATATAAGAAATAATAATATATTAATATTAAGACACAAGCTTCTTAGGATAATGAAATCCTATGTGTAGTTGAGTGAAAATAAACAAGGTCATGTCCATAAGTGAGTGAATGACTGAGAAAGAATGTGAAAAAGAGCCATGTAGGTATGAACAAGTCATGTATGTTGATGATTCATGGAAAATGTACATTTTCAAATCTTGAATATAATTAGATAATTATGAAGATTTTCAAGCTTATTTATCTTAATACATGTTATTTGTTAAATAATAATCATAGTAACTTCATAAATGTCAAATCAATATAAGAACATATATGTTGATGTGAGAAATGAATAAATATATATACTATGAAAGGTATTGAACCAATCTAATGTATAATATATCAATATTTTATGAAATAATTTATGTAAGAACATTTTATTATGTGTATAATATTTAAGTGAGACATAAAATAAATGGATTTTAGATGGATCTCCATTTCTATCAAATAAATTAATTTTAAAATTGATAAACTCATGTGGAAATGGCTATCTCATAACATTTTATACTAACGGATTTAATAATAGATCATGTGATTTTTATTTAATATTACATTTGTGAAACCTTAGAAATAAAATTTGATCCCTCTTTATTAATTCACCTATTGCACCCATCTAAATGACTATGTGAAAAGCTAATATGGGTGAATAATAAATAGATTCATTATTACTAAAAAAAAATTAGTAACCTGAATAAGTTGATCTTATTGAATAAGAAATTATAGTGTACTAATTAAATTATACAAAGATACAAATTAGTTATACACAATTTGAGATATAGAAGGGGAAGAAGAACTATCACTCAAAAATAACAACATAAAAAAACACAAGACATATTTTTACTACTATTTTTATAATGTCTAAAATATTATTAAAATGAGAAATATTTTTCATTACATAGAATATAATAATTAAAATAGATTCATTTTTATATATTTCATCTATTTTAACGTCAAATTCATAATAATTGTCTAAAATCTTATCAAAATGAAAGAGATTTTCCATTACATAGAGTATAATAGTTTAAATAGATTTATTTTTATATATTTCATCTATTTTAACATCAAAATCATAATAATTGTCACAATTATGCATATCGTTCACATTATCATTGAGTATCATTCACATTTACATTAATAATTTAAAATATAAGAATTTTGTTAAGTAAAGGCACACCCTAAGATTTTGGTAATTAAAAAAACAAGATAATTAAGGCTTGAAATTAATATAACAAGAACAATCATAAACCATAAAACAAGGCACGACTAAAAATGATCAAGGAATTAAAAAGGATTAACCATGATAAGAATGGTCATCAAGGGAAGGTTTTCTTGAAACATAAAGAAAAATAGTAATTAGATATGTAGGTTTATAAGGATGTTTTAATAATAAGTGATTTTAAGACAAACACATTAAATTATATAAATAAGGGAAAAATCATATTTCAAAATAATATATCAAAATAGTAATAAACACATATTTAGTTGTAAGAATTGAAGTGAATTAAATATTTAAAATTTAATAAAGTGAGTTCATATTTCATAGATAAATATTTGAATTATGTTTTATATGTGTATTGTTAGATGCTCAAAAAATATCCAAAATCAATCCCATTGAAAATTTATTGTTCGTATGTAATTAATAATATGTATGTTAGTCTATTTATATCTTAATAAAACCAATATTGCAGAGATTTGATCTTAGTAAGACAATCTTTATCCTACTTATCATGTCCGGTTGTTAAATAGAAAACATCAAAATATGATGACACTTTTTATATACCTTCATGAACTCTTTCTTGTCAAAAACTACTCAAAATTTTGAATTAAATTGTTTATATTATCAACATTCATATCAATCTTCCCAACCTTAATTGGCTCTAAAATTACCTTGAAATACCCTACCAAAATGGAAGTAATTACAAAGGGTATGCCTTAATTAGGCCCCCATTCTTGAAAAAGTTAGGAATAAACAATAATATAATAAATCAATTCATTTAATGTGTTATTAATATCCAATCCCTTACCCATATGTATGTCATACTATATGAATGTATATTTTATATGATCTTTCATTACATCATAATTTCATATTTTGGTATAATGGATGTTTCTCTATCAATGCAATTCTACTTTTATAATTTGATTAATGTAGTAGTAATAAAAAATATGTTTTGTCTTTGAATATTTCATGTCTTAAATGCAATAATGCATTCATGTACTTTTAAAATTCTCAAATTAAAATTAGGATCATATTAATGCATAATCTATCATATAAGATTTATAGAAACTAACAAAATATGAACAAAAGAAAGATTTAAAAGAGGAGAAAAATATCCCACAAAGTAAAAAATACTATTATCATATAAGTTGGATCTTGTTTTTACAAAGATCGAACTATTATTATCCTTGTCAAAAATAAATATTGAAAACAATTAGAGTAAATATAAAGGAAAACACATCCAAAACCCTAAAAATAAATCTCAAGAAAAATAAAATGATAATAATAGAGAGAGATAAATTTAAGAAAAGACATAAAGATCCATGAGAGGAACATTGAGTCATCTTCCTTCTCCACTCATGTCCTTCATTCCCAAGACTTAATTTAGTTTATTTGGGTCAAAATACAAACTTTTTATTATAGTTTTACATATTCTATCATAAGTTTTATATTTTTTCCCTCTTTTTACATTGAGCTTCGAAATCTTAGCCTAAGGTTCAACACCCTACAACAAGATTTAAGCTACTAGCCTACTCAATGTGTCCTCATAAACCTAAACTATGTTTATCTCCTTGAGTTGTCCTACCCTGGGGTTCTACACCCTAAAATGGTGTCTAAGCTACCATCCTACTAAATACTTCAACCTTGACCAAGGCTATACTTGACTCCCTCAACTATCCTAGCATGGGATCCTTGCAACACTTACTACCTTGGGCCCCATTCCTAAGGTATGCTAAAAATTTGACCCCAAACATCCTTCCCTAATTGGGGTTAGGGACTATCAACCTCCTTCATGCATACACATGCATGATTAGGCTTCATTGTTGACCCTCTCAAACTGTAGTCTTTCATACCCCCAATGTGGTTATATTACCATGGGATACATTGTTAACTTGGATTCTAACCCTAAGCTTCCAATACAATCCCAAAATCCCTCAAAACATTATAAAAATATTTTTTATATTAATTAATAGAGTGTGTGTGTGTGCGTGCATCTAAATTAACAAAAAATAATTATAAATCCTATTAAATATATTAATACAAATATTTTTAAATACATGTATATTTATATGTATATGTTTTTTAGAAATTTATCTAAAAATATAATTAATATAATAAATATAAAAAAACACATACACATAATTTTCACAAAAAATGTATGTGTTGATATATATATATATATATATATATATATATATATAAAATTAATTTTATATATATATATATATATATAATTAATTAATTATATATATATGAATGTTGATTTTTATACATATAAAAAATTTATCCTACTAATAATTTGTTTTTTTATTAATAAAAAAAATCTAATGTATATTTTATTTATGATTAAATCCAATTCCACATATAAATTAGAACTTTTCAAACTCATAACCTTAATTGACATCGTTAAATAAAGTTGCACTTGACCATTTACCATTTTAATAAGAAGAAGCATGTTAAAAATGTACAAAAATTAATATCATCAACTCCGCACATCCCAACTCTATTAAATTTGGGTTTCTCCAATTTTACGATTTCTAAATATCAAATTTTAAATGGATAAAAAGACAGATAAATTCATCTCACATTCATATGATATCATTAGCTTTATGACCCTATCTAATCCCAAAGTAGAATGGAAACCAACAAAAAGTTATTCCACTACACAAATCTAGGTAAGGGAAGGTAGAGTCAAGGTTAGGTTTTAGAGAACTATTAAACCTAATTATGACCAAATATAGAAACAACAAAACACCTAGAGTTGGTAGGGATATCTTAAGACAAAAATAAATGATTACAAAATTAAGGTAACACTATGGTAAATCTAAAGTTACCTAAAGGGAAAGATGCTCATAGTAAGTATCATTGATATAACAATAATCTTTCCGATTTTAACTTAATATGAAATATAATAAGTATGAATATTTTCATATAAGCTTTAAAATCTTAATAAAAATCATCTTCTTAATCAACGTAATTTTAAAATGTTTTCAATTAAATATAGATAGTTGTTAATATTTCACTTATCACTCACAGGGAAATTTTTATTCTAATTTTTAATGTATTTTTTTTCATAAATTTTTAAAATATTATTAAAATTTTAATATAATTTTTTTTATGTATTTTAATAGGTAAAATTCATATGGAATCACTGAATTACATAGAATGTTGGTATTTAAATATATATTTTGAAAATAAATATATAGTAGATTACAATGATGAGTAAGCATATATTTAAATTATTAAATTTTTTTTATTAAGTAATTATGAGTAAGGGGTATTCACGTTATCAAAGTCATCCAAGGTACAATCTTGATCTTAACCATTTAATTCTCCATATTGAATACCTATAAAAATTTGTACCTTAGTGAATATATATAAACAACCATCATCCTTACCAATCAAACTACAACCCTTTTAATTTTATTATAATTTTGATAATATAATAATAATAAAATTAAAATGCTAAAAATAATAAGTAACCACATAAACTCTTCATTAAAAAGAAAATTCTCCAACATCGTTGTTATAAATCAATATTAAGGCATGCTTAAAATATACTTATGTTATCTTAAAAAAAATACTAATGTCAGTGAAAAAGGAAGGCCTAATTCAAACCTGAGATTGGTCAAAGGTGTCATAACATCCTAAGTTAAAGTTATTTATGGGCCATGAGGTTTTTTACTACTTAATGTGTCACATGCTACATTGTTTAACTAGTACACATCTATTCAATCAAATCATTGAAGAAGTTCTAAAAAAAAATCCTTTTCATGTGTATTAATTATTTTTTCTAATATAATCCATTTTTATTTATATTATTTTATTAAATTTTATTTTTTCCCATTTATAATTATTTTATAAAAAGAATTTTAAAAACTAATATATTATAAGTGTCTTAAATAATTTATATTTTTGAATTCTGTTGTACCATCATTTTATTTTTTTCAACATTTATTTTCTTAAAACATTTAATGTATGTATGTTGAAAGGCTAATTTAAACCATTGATTATAAAATACATAAATATATTCATATCATATTAAATAATTAATCTTATATTAAAATAAAATATCTATAAAATTGTTCAATTTCTTAAAAAATTATTTTCCCATTACCTTAATGTTTAAGTTGTAAGTGGATTTTGATATCTCCTTGTTAATTTTAATTCTAAAAGATTGGTCACAAATATTTATTTCTCTCTATTATAAAGCTCAATTTTTGGATGGCTATTTTGCACGTGACTCATTTCTCACTCTTCTAGTGAAAGAGACCCATGTTTCTAATTGATCTGAGTGTTAAGCAACACTTTTTTCCCCACTTTAGGCTAGAACATTTAAAGAAGCTAGACAAGTTCTTACATGAAATTTTCTAATATCCATAGCTATCTAGTTATGTTTAAAAATGGCTGAAACATATGAACATTGTCAATTATTAAGGATCATCTTTGGATTTCAAGCTAGACAAGTTCTTACATGAAATTTTCTAATATCCATAGCTATCTAGTTATGTTTAAAAATGGCTGAAACATATGAACATTGTCAATTATTAAGGATCATCTTTGGATTTCAAGATGCGTCATTTGTTTTTTTTTTTTAATTATCTTTTAGAGATGAAAATAGAATTTTTATTTCAGGGTATTAGTCTATATCATTATTATACAGATTTTGTATTTTTAAGGTGATTTTATCTACTTATGTTTATTGTTTGTATTGAATTCTTTAAAATGTTTTTTATAATAAATTAGAAAAAAAATTATATATGTTTTGAAGGAATTCAAGGATTATATTGAACTTCCCAAAATTTATTTCCAATTTTAAGGCATCAAATTTATTGATGTTAAACTTTATGGAATAAATATTGATTCTAAATTGACTATTAGGTAATTATAATGAGAGAAAGAGTGCAAACTTATGAAGTTGTCATTGAAAATCAAACAATTGTCCTAGATAAGTTGTTACATGTAAAAATTTTATGCAAGACTCTCCATACTTGTGGAAAGAGTCGAAGGGACATGTTGATACATTAATTTTCTATTACAAATATTTTCTTGATTATGTATTTCTTCTAATTTGGTGTAGAGTGAAACACTTAACCACAACAAGAGTCTTCAATCTTCAACTCTAATTTGGAATTATCGATTTAAAATCTCCTAAAAAACCGATGTTGCGCCCAATAATTTTTATCTAACTTGCATTGTGAGAATTATAAATTAACTAAATCTTTAAAGAATAATTTATAATTTTATCAATGAGATCAAAATGATTGATCATGAATTCATTTTTTTAAAAATATTTATCCATGAGCCATTCACTGATAAGATTGATTTACTAGGGGATTATGCCATGTTACATATCAAATTCAAATGTATTTAACACATTTCACATTTAAATTTTGTAAATGTCATAGAAAGATATAAAACATTACTATATTCAATCACAAAATTATGTTTAAATTATACTTTCACTTTTGCTAATAAAACTATGGCCATCTTTATTGTTATGCTACATATCTAAATGCATGTAGAGAAAGTTCACTCGGAGCACCTCTAAACCATCTTTGACCATAGAGAAATTTCTCCTCCTGCCATTTCCATGATTCCTCCAATCATAGATCAACTACTAGGAGATGTGGCCATGGATACCACAAACATGCACTTGATTAGGTTCGTCCCCTCCTCCTCATGGGTGGCATAAATCAACTACTACGAGACGTAACCATGGATACCATAAACATGCACTCAATTAAGTTTGTCTCCCCTCCTCATGTGTGGCATACATCACATGGCTAGGGAGGTTTGAACTCGTCGACTCAACATGGTTATTTTACATGATTGGATTTATCTCTCTCTCTTTCTGGATCAGAACTAGGAGGAGGAAAAAATAAAAAAAGGAGATGGGAGCCCTTACTGAACACTATAGGTCTTTTGGTAGTAGTGGTGGAAGGACAAGCGAGATGAATCACTTCGACCTCTCCCTTGTGTTGATCTTAGTACTCGTTTCTTTTTGGTATAGTACCGTTTGAAAATGCTTGGTGTCCTTATACATTTTACTCTAGGTTTTTTTTTTAAGCATTGAAGATCCACCCTTAAAAAATAAAGATGATGTGCTTTTCATCTTTCTTGCATTAGAATATACAGGTATTTTAATCTGTGGTCCCCGGACCGACATTCGTTTCGGCGACATGATACGTATTTTAGTCGATATTGAGGACCACTTGAAAAAGCCCAAAAAGGGGATGCCAAATGTTCGGTCTTTCATGATTTGTACCATGCAAATTACGGATGGATTTCCTTCCTCGCATTCTCGTGATGTGGCTACGTCAAACGGAACCACCTTTTTTGTGTTTTTCTGTATTAAAGCTGTTTGCGAGTTGATTGTATCAGTGCATTAATTGTTCTGCAATGGGAATTTGCTTCTCTAAATCGGATGCTTCCGATCATGATCGTCCAGTAATTAGTTCAGAAGATGAAAGATTTTGTATTCGAAAGTCTGTTGAGATAAACCTCACGACTAATTCTGCTCTTGGCTTATCCGATCACTTCGATTTTAAAGAGAAGCACAAAAAACAAGTGGATTCCATGGATGAAGCTGATTTGCTTACAAGCTCTCCAAAATCGTTCTTTGTCTGTGGTGTCTGCGGACGGGATTGTTTAGATTCTTCTGATACAACATCAGATAAAAGCGAGGGAGGACATGCTCCACTGCAGCTGGTCACCGCCAACCTCAGCCTGTCTCCGTTGAGCAAGTCCTGTAGGATGAGCAGCACCAATTCTAGATCATGCAGAGAAGATCATGAAAGCGCTCGAAGCAAATTTATGGGGGTGCTTGTGAATCATCTCGTCAAAAGTCTGAGTCCTATTAAAAGGAATGTTAGCAGCGGCAATCGCAGCGTTGACACAAATTCCTCTGCTGTCATCTATAATCCTGATGACATTCCAATCTGCAGCATGCCAAAGAGCTCAGAGAACATTGCCTCAACGGCCATGTACCATCCGCCTCCTTGTCCGTGCTCGCAGCATTATAAGAAAGATCGTGCAAAATCCCTGTCTCGCCGTTGGAATGTTGATATATATTCCATCACAACACCCAAGAATAACAAAACGGATCCACTTCTGGGCAATGGTTTGAAAAAAGCTAATAGATCAAAACACGGCCGCTTCGATGACAATATTTCAAGGGTTCCTGACGTGGATTTACCTGTGCTTGGTTGCTGTGAAAGAAAAGAGACTCAATCTCAGTCGTTAGGTATGTTTTTGTAAATTTGTTTTCAAGTTTGACGTTGCAACAAGCAAACAATTTTCAATGAATAATGTGGAGAGTAAATTATTTATGCATAAAACTGTGTAAGCAATTTTAAGATTAACCTTCTGGATGATGGATCCGTCATTCGATTTTCATCCCGACAATAAATTACTCATTTTGATTTATCATTCGATGAGAATAGAATGAGTGATCGGAAAGGTTGATCTTAAAATCACTTACACAATTTTATCTATAAATAATAAGCATAAAATTGTAGAAATACTCTCTCTCTTAATGATTAAGGTGAAGAGTGAATTACTTCTACATAAAACTGTGTAAGCAATTTTAAGACTAACCTTCCAGATGATGTATCGTTCATTCAATTTTCATCCCAACAATGAATCACTCATTCTGATCCAATCATTAGAGGAAAATTGAATGAGTAATTAAAATCGCTTACACAGTTTTATCTAAAAATAAATTAGAATTGAATGAGTGATATGAAAAGTTGATCTTAAAATTGCATACAGTTTTATCTAGAAATAATAGATACAAACTGTAAAAATACTCTCTTAATGATTAAGATATATAGCAAAAAAATTTAAAATATATAACGTGGATTGTGCAGGCCTGAGCAGATCGTATAGTTTATCATTAGTGGAGGGTGAGAAGGCATTCGGCTCTCCGTTCTCTGTTGACAGCAGCAATTTATGCGAGGGAAAAAAGGAGAAAAGAAGAGGACGCTCGTCAATTGATGACTGGAGCGATTCAAGTTCCGATCTCTTCGATTTAGATTTTCGAAAGGCCGAGCGTGTTGCTACCGGCTTGGCGTTTTCTATTGAATAATAATTTTCTGTCTCTGAATGAGAACATAAGTTTTTATTCAACGGAGTCGACCATTAATTTCTTAGTTGAAAGAGTAACCATATCAGCTGCACATACATATGTAAATAAACGACTGTCGACCTATGTAATTCGTCCAATGTCGAAATCAAGAACGTACCAGCTGTTTAAGCTCTTCCCTGAACACTGTTGTGTGATTTGTAGCAGTAATGGTGTTTCTTTGACGACACGGTGCCAGGTGAGGATCTTGTGATAGTATTTCAGGGCTATCGCTATCAATATTAAGCCTGTATTTATAGATACAGCGCTTAGTGTAGCTACCTTTTGATCATCTGCAAGGCAACTAGTAGCAATATCATCTGCGCGTAATTAGTACTTTTTTAATCTTTTTATTAGTATAAGGAGAGAAAAATATTTTTATTTTTATTTTTATTTTTTTAATATATTTGAAAGTATTATATGAAATTATTGAATTATATAAAATATTGACATTTTTAATTATATTTCGGAAATAAATTTATAATATTGAATAAATATACATTTAAATTAGTGAACTTTTTTGGTTACACAATTACGAATAAGAAATGTTCACACCATCAAAATCATATAAAACACAATTTTTACTGAATAAATATAGATAACCATAATTTTTACCAATAAAACAATAACCCTTTAAAACATATTATAAATTTTACTATCTATTCATTTATCCACTATAAAATTCGAAAATGAACCATCATAGAACTTTCTAATGAAAAACATTTCACATTAATTTTAAGGTTTGCAAAAGTCTCTTAATCAAGGAAGAAAATCTTTCAATCAAATCAAGTCTCACTCAATGGGTCGGGAGAGGTGCTTTTTCATTTCAACGTGCGGTTTCTACGTCAATCCCCCATTTCTCACGGTACACTCTCGAAAATGATCCCCTTATGATTATTTTTTATAAATAATTGTGTTTTTAACCTTGGATTCGCGGTATAATTAGAAAGTAAATGGAACATAAAGGTTGCATCAACTTATAATTATTATTATTATTATTATTGAAGTTTGAGTTATATAAAAAAACATGACATGAATATATAATTGAGTTACGAGTTAAATGGTGGAGAGTTTATGTCGAGAACATAATTTTATGATAATAATATAATAAAAAAATATTTGGGGCCTTCCACTTCCATATTAATAGTGTTATGGTAGACAACATTAAATTTATTAAAGAAGTTAAAGAGGATTCGAGATTATGCTTTTAAAATATTAGTATCACATTTAAAATCGACATTTCTCTTGCTCTTCAAGTTTATAGGAAAGGGACATGTAAGGATATCTATTTACATGCATCTTCACACTATCACCCTACATCGAAAGTGTAATGCCCATAAAAATCACCTCAAAAAATCAATATAAAATAGAATTATTTTTTTCGTTAAACAAGACATTTAAGAATAAGTTCATAAAATTGTAATTATGTCTAAAGTTATAAAAAGCCTTACTCTAATTAATCGAGTTCAATCTCTCAATTACAATTAAAGATTAGGTTCACACAAATGTAAGGGTTCCCTAAATTCCAAGGTTTAAAGCACAAATACACCCTCATGATTAAAATACACAACCACAACATATAAAGGATACTTTAGATAAAACATCATGGTAGTCTTTTTAGGTTATAAAGTTGCATTAATAACACATGGCACACTTTATTAAAAAAATAAAAAATAAATTTTGAATAATAAAAAATCCCGTGTTGACTCTTTTGAAATGAGTAACTTATCTCTAAAAAGGGTAAAGTTATGTTCCCACCTTCATATATTTTCAATTTTTGTTCTCCATTTCAACAAACCCTAGTGATGGCTTTAAGAATCTTTATATAACATCTTTCAAAAGCACCTCAAATATTAAGCTAGGTTACTGGGACACATGAGAAGGACAAGAAGAGAGTGAAGGGGAGAGGAATAAGGCATAAAAGGATCCATGATAGGAAGAGTGAGTCATATTCCTTCTCCACTCATGCCCTTCATTCCCAAGCCTCAATTTAATCTTTTTGAGTCAAAATCCCAACTTTTTTTTAAATGGTTTTACATATTCTATCATAAGTTTTCTCTTTTGTTTTCCTCTTTTTCTCTCTAACTTCTGACTCTTAATCTAAGGTTCCACACTTTATAACATGTTCTAAGTTACTGGCCTATTCAATATATCCTCATAAACTTGGATTATATTTGGCTTCCCAGTTTGTCTTAGTCTAGTGTTTTACACCCTAAAATAGTGTCTAAGCTACTAATCTACTAAATACTTCATCTTCGACCAAAAATATACTTGACTCTGTGGGATATCTTAGCATGGGATTCTTGCAACCCTCCCTATTCCTAAAAGTTTGATAAATTTTTGACCTTAAACCTCCTTCCCTCATTGGGGTTAGGCAGTGTTGTCCTCCTTCGTGAATACACATTCATGGTTAGGCTTAATTTTTGACCTTCTCAAGACCAAGTCTTTCACACCCCCAATGTGGTTATGTCACCATAGGATACACTTCCCACCCAAGATACCTCATGACAAACTTGGGTTCCAACCCTAAGCTTCCAAGACAAACTTGAACTCCCTCAAAACATTTAAATATATTTTCTATCTTAATTAATAATATATAAATATGTATATCTACCTAAATTAATTAAAAAATAATTGTAAGGCATATTAAAGTATTAATACAATTATTTTTAAATATGTGTGTGTGTGTCTTAAAAAATCACTCATCAAAGTAATTAAAATAATGAATGTAATAACTCGTGTGTATTGTATAATACATGCACATGTACATAATTTTTTTTCCTACCAAAATTTTCAATTTTTATTAATAAAAAACAAAATATATCTGATATATCATTTAAATATAATTTCACAAATACATCAAAACTCTTCAAAAATACTAATCAATTATTCTAACTTATAACCTCAATCAACATCATTAAACAAAGTTACACTTGACCATTAGCCATTTTAGTAAGAAGAAGCATGTCAAAATGTAAAAAAAAATGATATCATCAACATTTCACATCCCAACTCTATTAAATTTGGGCTTCTCCAACTTTAAGATTTCCACATGTCAATTTCTTACTAGATAAAAGGACAAAGAGAAGTTAACCTTACATCCATATGGTATCATTAGCTTTGTCACCCTATCTAATCCCAAAGTAGAATGGAGTCCAACAAAAGATTAATCCACCACACAACTTTAGGTGAGGTAAGGTAGTTACAAGGTTAGCTTTTAGAGAACTAATAAACCTAGTTACAACTAAATTTAGGAACAACAAGATACCTAGATTTAGTAGGGGTATCCTTAGTTAAAACAAAAAATAAATACAAAATTCAATTAACATTATGGTAAAATTAGAGTTGCTCATATGAAGAAGGATGCTCATAATTTGAATTCTCAATAATATAATAATAATCTCTCAAATTTTTATTTTAATATTAAATATAATAAAATAATAATATTTTCATATAAATTTCAAATTTTTAATCAAAATCATTTTTTTTATCAAAACAACTTTAAAATATTTCCAAACTTAAATAAACATGGGTAATAATTAATATCACCCAAATTTTCTTAGAAAAAAAACCCTAACCCCCAATCTCCAATGAATCCTTTCTCTAAAAATATAAAAACGTTGCTAAAATTTTCTATAGTTTTAATAACATAATAGTACTAAAATTCAAATGATAAAAATAACAAGTAACCACATAAGACTCTTCATTAAAAAGAAGGACCTCCAACATCATTGTTAAAATTCAATTTTAAGGAATGCCTTAAGGTATACTTATGTTATCTAGAAAGGACGATTATTGTCAGCCAAAAAGGCAAACCTAATTGAAACCTAAGGTCAATAAAGACATCTCAACATCCATAGTTAAATTTATTTATGTGAAATGAGTTTTTTTTAAACTATTTATGATGTGTCATGTATGTTACATTGTTTAATTAGTGCATATTTATTTTAATTACATTTATCTAGAATATAATGAGAGGTATCAATTTTAAGATTTATATATCATATTTTTTTTAATATTATATTAATTAATAATTTTAATATATTTTATGTCAATTTTTTATTGATTAGTAATAGATAATATCGATTTCATTAAGTAATTATGTTTGTTTCAAAAAAAAAATTCGAAAAATATTATTGATCACAAAAGCTATTATATAGTTAAGATATTATTATTTTATTTTTACTTCTCTAAAAAAATAAAAAACTTAAAATTGATAGTTAAATGGGCGTCAAAATTAACAATGAAAACATGACATTGATTAATAAATCCATTACATTCTCTACCAATTTTCTACTTATGAATTATAAATGCCACTAATTTGTTTGCATCATTATTTTCGTCTCAAAAAAATTCCACAAAAAAAGGCCCAAAACACTATTTATGGCCAAGATATTATTATTTTTCGATTAAATTCTCCAAAAAAAATAAAAAAAAAACTTATGTGATAATCAAATGAATGACAAATTCAAAGATTAAAATACCATAGTGATTAATAACTCCTTTACATTCTCTACCAATTTCCCTCTAATTAGTTACATATGGCATTGATCTAGCTACAACATTTTGTGAGTCTCAAAAAAATCTTAAGAAAAAAAAATTGACTCCAAACTTTACTATATAGAAAATATTTTACTATGTTTTTATTGACTTCTCCAATAAAAAATAAAAAACTTTAAAGGGTGGTCAAATAGACATCAAATTTAATGGATTGATTAACACCTTTCCACACCACATTAAATAAATTAGTTCAATATATTAGATAAATAAAATCAATTGAAATTTGATCCACATTAAATTGATGTATTCATTAAGTTAGATCTAGATTGCCCTAATTTATGCATTAAATTGAACTAATCAATTTAATATATATACAAATGGGATTAATCAATTATAAGCCACATTATATTGTCATATTCATTGAATTTGACCTCAATTGATCCCATTTGAATATAATATAATTTTTAGTTTACGCTCACATTCTTTTTTTCATTTTTAATATGAAATTCATATATAATAAATGTAACATAAAATAATATTATGCAAGTTTGAGTCATAAAATCAATTTGATTCCACTTTCATGAGATTTTATAAAAGTTGCACTTCTTAATATTGAGCATGTTTTATCATGATACCCATATATAATTAGTTGTGTTTATCATTGAGTATGGCTTCAAAAGAGACCACTTCTTTAAATGATATGAATGATGGATTAATGCATTATATGTAGTAGGTTTGGATTGTTTTCATTTGCACAATATATTGCATTGATCGATTCATTGTGGTACATAAATAGGGTGAATTGAATTTTAATTGATAAAATATGTTGATTTAGTGTGGATTAAATATTGATTTGGCTGATTTATGTATCATATTGAATCAAGCAATTTAATGTTATTCAAAAATTGGTTCAACCGAGACCTAATCCACATTAAATTGATTTGTAATATGTATTAGGGATTGATTGGCCTTATTTTCATACCACATTAAATAAATCGATTGAATGCAATGCACGAATGGAGCCAAATAAAACCTAATAAACATTATATTGGTACATTTTATAGATTATAAATTGATTTTCTCGATTTACACACTATATTAAACAAATCAATTCAATATTATATAAAAACAAATAAAATTAAACTTTAATCAAAATTTAATTGATACATTCAACGAATCAAAGCTCAATTGACCCATTCACACACTCCATTCAATCAATCATTTTAAAAATGTGCATGATAAAGACCAATTGAGCCACAATCTACATTAAAATTAATAGTACTTATTTGGTTTAGTGATGTTCTAAAACGGGGATGACTTGAACCTTTATTCATATTATGCATCAATCAAATGTGTATTATGGCTTCATGGGCTACGTCTGCACACAACATTAAACCGATCACTAAAGAAATTAGGAAAAAGAACCTTCTCAAGAGTACCGATGATTTTTTCTAATAAGATCTACTTTTTTAACTATTTCTTTGTTTATTACTTCTTTTTTTTCCCTTTATAACTATTATATAAAAGGAATTTAAGAAACTAATATAATAATATAATGTGTGTGTGATTGTTTTAGACAATTTAATTTTTTGAATTTTGTTGCATTATCATTCATCTTTGTTTTTTTTTAAATAAAATATTTTTTTATATTTATATATATATATATATAACTTTATGTAAATAGTTCTAACATACATTAAAATTTCAATTACATTACATACAGAAAAATATATATTAGTTTTGACCAAAAAAAATCTTTTCTTACAATGTTTTAAGTATTTTTAGTGTTTAGTGTAGAGATTACATAAAATTGGGCATACATCATTTGGAAAAAAATCATTTCAATTTTCTTCATAATTTAAATCAATCATTTTTTACTTATCATATCAAAGATCCACACTCTATAAGTCAATTAATATTTTACACATATGATCTCAAATAACCACATTTTACACATATAATCTCAGAGGATAAGAACTTAAAAAAAATGTAATAAGAAGTTTATGATTCTTTGTTTAGAGCTTTTGAAATCACGTATAAAGTTTTATGTGGCACATCATAGACACTAAAATTTGGTATTTGATATTTGAAAATATCAATCTTGAGGTTTTTTGGGTTCAAAGGTGAATGTTAGAGGACTCTTCTTTGAATCTCGCTGCCTACTCAAGGATAGAATGTTGTGGGTTTTGAGAGAGGAAGTTAGAGGGTTTCTCTTCAAAATGCTTTTGGTTTGGGTGGATGATAGATTAATCTACCCCTTCCTTCCTACAATGGATGTTAGAGGATTCCATTGTGTTATCTCTCAGGAAAGGGTAAATGTTGGAGGATTTCACCCTTGTATCTTCTAGTTTCTAGGGTGTGTCTCAAAACCTCAGGGTACTATTTTCTATCCAATTGACCTATCATGCAATAATTCTCCCAACCACCATAGTAGGAAGAAGAATTATGGTAGATAGATTGTTTAAGGTTTCTTTGCCAAAGCAAAGACAAAGGTGATTTATGATGGGCTAAATATTATTGACTTGTATCAAGCTATTGTTATATTTATGAAGATGATTTGGATATTTATGTGTTGTGATTTAGCTATTATTTGGCGTAATGGGTGTGCAACCCATTAGATATGCTTTAGTTAGGTGGAGGCTATGCATATGTCTCGAGGAGTTCAAATATTAGCAAGAGATTGTCTATTTTTGGTTGGATTTTATTCTACAGTGTAAGCTTCAAGGAAGTTCTTTCAAAGTGTGATAGCTATTATTTGTATCTTCTATTTATTGAGGACTTGCCTTCCTTAATTTTTGAAGGTTGTGGGATCCTTCAAACCCTCTTGGTGATTCATTTGTGGGATCCATCAAACCCTATTACATTGTTTGGATTTCTTCGATTGTGATATCCTTCAAACCTTTTTGTTGGGTTTGTTATATTTGTGGGATCTTTAAAACCCTCTCATTGTTATCTACTATGGTTGTGGTAGCCATAAAACCCTCTTGTTGTGGGATCCATCAAACCCTCTTGTTGTGATTTGGTATGGTTGTGGTGTCCTTCAAACCCTCTTGGTTGTGGGTCCATTGTTTAAAACCCTTTCTTTGTTTTGGGACTAGTAATCAAATTCCTCACTTTTCTAGTTCATTACTCTAACTTCAAAAGCATTTATGCTAATAAACTTTAAAAAATATTACATAACTTGTGTGTATCTAAATAGTAATTCCCACACACCTATATGCTAACTTGATGAGCCTAAAATATTCTAAGTTTCTATCTATAACCTATAGGAACACTCTAGTATATGCTAAATTAGATAAATATCTTACTCATACATTTTTATAACACCAAATTTACATTCATGTCTCATAGACAATAACATCACACTCAAAAAATAGCATTGATTTTATTGTCATAAGGCTAACATTACTGCCCTTCACCTAGAAATGAATATTTGTAAAAATTAAACCCTTCTTATAGGTTTTCCCATTCACATAGTATGTCAGTGCTATAGGAAATTACCCAAGTGGACTCATATATACATTTTCATTTGTGTATCTTAGACAGTAACATCACACTCAGACAATAACATCGATGTTATTGTCCTAAGACTGACATTACCACCCCTTGCCTAGTAATGGATATTTTTAAAAACAAACCCTTCCTATAGGTTTTCCCATTCACCTATCATGTTATTAGTATGGGAAATTACACATACACATAAACACAAAATCTCCACTTAGAAAAAAACTTTCACTTATCTATCAATCATCTATACACTATTGCATAATTAGAAAATTTTCCTTATTCTTCCCAAATCACAAATCAAGCACTAAGATTAGTCATCAACCAAATTTGAAACACACCAATCCAAGTCAATATCAAACATGGTCAATATCAAAGTAAATTTATATATACATTCATATAGTGAGGGGGGGAAATTACACATTCACACTGAAGTGAATAAATATGTGTGGCTTGACTTCCCTCTTTAGAGTATTAGATACTTATGCAAAATTCAATCATCAATGAGGTTGATTGGGGTTATCTTAACCCAATTAGACTTCCTCACTTTTACATGTTTTCATCATACACAAGTCGACCTATGGTTTTAAGGATAATGAAACTAATTTATAGAGTTTCACATGGATTCAAATGTCACAGATCACACAAATAGAGGCTAAGTGTTGTGGATGAAGGGATTTCAAGACACCTAAGCATATGGATGATGATTACCACTAAAATATCAGATCAAGGGAGTTTATAAATGAATTATAGGTGTCAAATGATATTTTTGAAAGAATATCATGGAAAATTGATGATAAAAAGTTCAATTTTTCACTTCTCATATGCAAAGAGGGTAGTTTTGAGGAGTTTTATAAGGTATCAATCTGAGTTTCTAAATTTTACACCACTTGAATGATGGATTATCTTTAGAGGAGAGACATGTGTTTTTAAAAGTCTTTTTGGACTATTCCATAACCCCTATCTTGATTTTAACTCTCCTGCACACTTATCTCTCTCCCTCTAGTACCCCCTCTCTTCCTCATTTCTCTATATAAGTTGCCACTTTTATCCTTGTAAGATATCCACATTTGGTATGGCATAGCCCTGATAATTTGAAAATTGATTTTGCCTTTGAATGAATATTTCAATATGGTTTTAAGTTCTCAAACTCTTTCTTAAGTGTGTGAAGTATTTCATAGCTAAATGGCAAGTGATAGTTATCTCTCCTTGTAATCATTTCACTCTTCCATGTTTTGTGCAATTAATTTGCCTTCTAGCAAGTAAAATGATGTGTAGTTAGTTATTTTGTGTGTCTTTAAGTGCAAGAAATATTATTAGTATCTATGATCAGACCTACTATTCATCTACCTTGAGAAATACATTGCATCTTACCTTTGTATTGAAACACTTTTGTTAGGAGAACATTGGATACTGAGATCATTTTTGCCAATTACCTTTCATAGTGCAGGTTCAAGTAGGCTTGTGGAGTTAATCTTGGTGAATCACCTCTGTTAGATCAGTGTTAATCTCCTTCTATCCATTTTACTTCAAATCAAGTAGATTACTAGTTAGTTGTAGGTGTTGTACAAGGGGATCTAGCCCTTCAATCTAGAGATTCACCTCTTTAATAGGTCACTCAAAACCTTGAGGTTTTTCAATGTTAAAAAAATTTGAATAACACTAGAGTATCCATCCTTAGGGTGAAATTTTGGTTTAAAATAGTAGTAATATAAGATGTAGGGGTTTATGAAACCCACCATTTTATGCTCTGTAATTTCCTCGATGTAATATTTGGTCTTCTTACCCATTTAGAAACATGGTAATCTATTATAGGTAAATGGTTATAGCATGGAGTTTTGAATGGGGATCTCAAAGAGTCAACTATATATATTTGATGTAAATGCCTCTCAATTATGGGCACCTAGGAAAGGGGATTTTATGTTTCTTACCCTTTTGTGGATGATTAACCTTATTAGGTTATATAATCAATTATCATGGAAAAAACTTTGCTTATTACAAAGGGTGCTCATATGGAATCCCAAAAACTATAATTACCTTATTGTAAATATACTTAAGACAACCATGCATTGTGGAAGTTATTATATGAACATTATGTATCCAAGGACATCCTAATAATATATAGGTATATTCTTATATATTGTATAAATAAAAGGGCAATGGTCACATATGTTCGACCAATATCAAGAGGTAAATCAATCTCACCAAAAAATTATTGTAGATTTCCATTGAATGATTATATAATTTTAGTTGAAAGAAATAAATCACAATGTGTGTATCCCAAATGTGTGAGTAACATCATGTTTCATACATTATAACTAGCACCACTGTCATTCATTACATTATGAAAATGTTGATGATCAATATATGCCCTAATAAATAAAGAATAAAGAGTTGAGTCATCATCCAAAAACTTTCCATGATCACATGAAATATAAGGTCTCATAACCATATGATGTGTCTCACGTATAAGTGTATGAAGAATCCCATCTAGTTGGTTCCCAAAATGGGATATCAGATTATGTGCATGATATGCCATTTTCACTTCTGAAGTTGTTTTAGAACTATCTAGAAATGGATTATTGAATATATTTTGGTTTTGATGATTATTTCATTGTGATCTTAAATGTGTGGGAAAATCCTCAAAGGTAAGTTTATCGATATCAATAAGGTCTTGTATATTGTGTTATAGTTTATAACATATGTGAGTTGAATGGCCCACACATTGGTAATAGTCATAATAGACATCAACATCATATCCTTTTGGTAAAGGTTGACTCATATCAAACACCATAGAAGGGAGATATTTTAGATGACACTCTACTAGCTTTGGAAGTAAAAAATTTGGAAACTCAATTAATCTTGTAAATTATCTCTTAGGTGCATTGGATAAGAAGAGCCTATTATGTTTTTACAATGTTGTATTAACTAAAGTAGTTTTTTCCTTTTTAGCCTTGGTAGGTTTTACCTTGTAACTTGATTTGATATGAAACTTGTTAGTGGGTGTATTTGGTGTGTTAGATACATACTCAATATTATTTGATGTAATAAGTTTCATCTATTTATCTTTAAAAATATGGTGTAAGTCATTAAAAGATTTGAATTTCTTGAACACAATATGCTCATGTAAGGGAACAAGTGAATATTTCTTCAATATGTCTTGATGTTCTTATATCTAAAGACATATTCATTAATTGGTTCACTAGTTCCTTGTTTTTTCTTTGAAAGTTGTGCATATAACATCATTTTCATAATGTTGATTAAAAAATGTGCTAAAATTTGATTAGCTAGGGATTTAAATGCTTTTATTGATTGTATTGGTAGATCATAAAACCATATCAAACCATAACACTTTAAGATTCTTGAAAATAATTTAGTCAATTTTTTATCATTATAATCATAATCAAGTGATGCAACCTAAAAGGATCAAATATGTTTCTCAAGATCACCCTTGCTATCATAAAGTGTGAAATTGGGTGCAATAAAACTAGTTGGAAAATGATACAATGATGTCTCATGTGTAAAAGGATTATGAAATACATCTTGAAAATCAGTAGCACAACATGATTTTATATAGTTTTTCTCAATGTTGGTAGCCTTAGCTTGAAAATTTGTTATAATTTGTATAATATATTACACATTTTGACCACTAAGGTTTGATGTTTGAGAAGTCACAATGGGAAATGCAAATTTTTGTGTTGAAATAAGCATTGAAAATAATAATTGAGTTGAATTGATAATGTTTCCCATGAAGGATAGGGAAATAGTATGACCATATTAGGGTTCATTAGTACATGTGGAGGTAATAGAATTTACATGTTTACTAATTTCATCTCTTGGAACATACAAAAATGTATCAATTAACACTTTATTTGCTTTCAAATGATTGATTAATTCTTTTATTTCTTACATTTTAAAATGATCTATTTTATTAATATTTTCCATGCTTTATAAATGAAAATAAATATTTGAATAAATAAAGAAAATTAGAATTGAAAATAAACACAACAATCTTTAACCCTAGAAGGTTAGATGCCCTAGAACAAGCTAGATTTGTAAGGAAGACTCAGAGGTCAAGTCCACCAATGTTTAACCCATTTTATAAATTTAAGGTAAGGGATAAGAGGATTAGTCTATTCAAGAGTGAGATAACCTATTCCTAAAAATAGGCTAATTAAATAATTTTATTTATGATAGTATATTACAAAAATGCTAAATATACAAATTAAAATACAAAATAGTATTTTGATTATGTAATAATGAATAATAAATAATATTTAGGTAATGCAATGAGACACATCCATATCTGAGACATACAGGTTTAGAAATAGGTTATTTGATGTTCAAGAGCTAATTATCAAATTCTATAAAAATTCTTTTTGGCTACTTGGACACTTGTGTTTCCCTAAAGAAACTTGCATTTCCGTTATTATCTGAATCCTAGTGTAGTTATCTTCAAAAAATGTTTATTGTATCAATATGTGACCACTTGTGTCTTTATGGGTTTTCTATTACCTTTCATCTAATATATTTAGATCTTGTACAGAGACTGATGATGATTATTTATAGCCCGAATCCTAGATCTCCCCCTTATGTTAGGTTTCCTTGTCAAAAAAGGGATTGGTAGGCTCACGATGTTGAGTTAACCTCAAAAACTCTTCTATTAATGACCATTGCCTACATATCCAATACTCCAAGGAGGGCCTTAGACTTATGTAGTTCTCCTCTATGTCTAGGAATGTGTGTGAACAAGGGTGCAATATATTATATGAAGATCCATGTAGTGATCTCTCTTGTAGCTTTAAAATTATGGATCATGAACTGAATTTTGAGGGATTTAGACTTGTTGTATGACTAATCCTATGCTTGGTATGCAAATAAGGATGAATAACACAAAAAAAATTGGATTTGTAGTTGATTTATTGAGCTTGAGTAGGTGCTTACTTTATAATTGTTAGATGTCCAAATGGATTGGCTTTGAATTATATTTATACTGGCTCTTTTGAAATAACACTCACATAAGGTTTAATGACATTCATAGGATGACCCATACACATCAAAATATTTGATATTCTAAATGTTATTAGGGAAAAAACACTTGTGTTGGAGCAAGAATAGTAGCTTCGATGCTAATATCCTGCCCTAAATGTAATTTTCTATGATAGAGGAAAGTTTATGACATTTTGAAACTAACAATGAAGGATATAAATCAAAATCTAGGTGTTCGGTTCTTAAATTTGATCTAGATAATTAGAATAATAAGATTTGGACTAAGAAGTAATTAGACATAGTGAGGTGGCAACTGCAAAAATTTAGGCTACAAAGAAGGTTAAGCTGAAAGTTAAAGCCCTGAGATACATTTTTCAAGTGTAAAACACTAATTTAACATATAAATATATATTTAAGCATATATACAACCTTCTAGGCACTTCTATATTTTAAAATGAGTATTGGGGCATATTTATCTCAACAAAAGGTTTCACACTAGCATCTCCAAAGGGGTTATGATCACCTAATTCTACATTGTATTTAGAAGACATTTTGGTCTGCATGCATGCACATGTATTCATTTTTTAATATTTCATTTATAATATGTTTAATTTTTTTACGTCCAGAATTTATATCATAAGTGAAAACAAATTTATACATGTTATGTTTTTGAGTACATCCATCATGGTTATCATCCAGAATAACTGACTTGCATCCACATATATGACTCTTGTTTGTATCTCCATATAGTCATTCACTCATATATGTGCCTAAGACTTCAAAATTGTCATTATTTACATAACGGACAGCCCTAGTCTATGCGTAAATATATTAATATTATTCTCAAATTATCTTCTAGTCTTATATCATTGTTCTTTCTATCTTGACATTTTTACACTTAATCACATAGTTCCACCATTGTGGACCTATATATATTTCCTTACCTTAGTTTTAAGTAATAAAATGGTTTTAGTATTTTAATGTCTTTTAAATTTTAAAATCTTCTTGGACACCCCTTCAATGTAAGGTAAGAAAGTCATTGAGCTTGTTTTTAAAGATTCCACCATTTTTATTTTTCTTGATGTGTCCATATTTTATCTATCTAAATGCCATATATATAATTTGTTTTCCCTCATATCCATTCCTCATAAAGACTCTAATTAAAAGTTCAAATTTTAGAAGTCCTAGTAACCAATGTTTTCAACATCCTCATTTTCTATTCAAGTGATAGTGTGAAGAAGCCAAAATGTCATCCTCTTTTAAGAGCCAAAGAGGAATGGTTTAGGTCGATATATTTTTTTCATTACCTTTCAAACCAAAGAGTCATCCTCTTTTAAGAGCCATCATCGAGATATATATTTTTTAATAAAATGTTTTATTTTAAAAATTATTCAAATAATTCTTTTCTTAAATTATTATTATTGTATATTTAAATTTTATTAGTTATAATAATTATTAAATAAAATTATTTTTTATTTTTTAATTGTTATTATTTATAAAATGTTATATTGAAACAATTATTTATTAAAAAAACAATTATAAATCTTTAAATAAAAATATTTGAATTATTTTTTGTCAATTTTTTTTATCAATATTTATATAGGCTTCAGATGTGCCATAATCCGTGAGTTTAATTTCAGATCATTATATAAAGTGTCCGGCTTAGAGAAGCAGATTCCCATTGCACAGACAGAAGAAAACAAAAGAGAAAAAGGTAATTCCCTTTCACGTAGAGCGAAAAAAAATCAATGGAGAACATGCATACTATATAGTACTATGAAGTAAAAACCCAACATTTGGCATCCTCTATTCGAGGTGCTACTCCAAGTGAAAAAGAGCTTACCAAAGTTGATAGGGGCACCATTATTATATCTCATAGATTATGTTAATTTAATTTATTTCTATTTATTATAATTTATTGAAGATCATGCAACACATTTTTTAATAAAAAGATTAGGGTTTTTGAAAAACGTGTAAGATTGAGAGTAAAAACTAACAAACACAAATTATATTATAAAAATAATTTATTAAAAAAATATATTTACAAGAATAATAAGTTCAATATTAGATGGAGATGTAAAGGAATTTTCGGTCTTGTTTTTGTATAGATTCTCAATAATAAAGTTAATAGTATAAGGTTAAGTTAGGATTACACATTGTTAGTAGTCACACTCAATTAGTGATAAAATGAGATAGTAAGATGAATGAAAAGATGAAACTCACAAAACATGATGATAAGAAAGTCGTCTATAAATAACGATGCACATATAAACAAATATTGTATATACAAATAAATACTATATATACAAGCAAACATTCATATAAATTAGTGAATACAATATATAATAATTGTAATATAAAATATCTACATGATAAAATATATAGATACTAAAAAAACATGTAAAAATCTATATAATCTAATTAAATATATTAAAAAACAAGTAATAATAAATATCATTATATAAAATTTGTTGAAATAAAAATGTCTTAAATTAAAATATATCTATAAAATTGACTCTCAAATATAAAGATGTATAACATAAAATCTAATATCATTTAATTTATAAATTTAAATAAAATCTATTTTAAAAAATAATGTATAAAATATAAATAATAAAATCCTCAAAGCTTAAATAAAGCTATAACAATTAGATCAATTAAAGGGAAATAAGAAAGACTACAATGGCCACCCCAACCACTTCTACATTATCTATTTTTTTTAAGCTTTTGTTCATAGTTTGGTCATGGGAGCCCTGAATCTATATTTTTCAAATGTTTTCTAGTGCATTTTTTCCGTTCGTTTCATTTTCCGTTGCCTTTTATACCCTTATACTTTTGGGTCTCACTTGATCATGAAAGCCAAGGATCTAGGTTTTTTTTATGGATTTTCCATTATTTGTTCTTAGTCGTTATGGATCAAGGTATGTTTCAAGGGTTTTGTATGTACTATTTTCCTTTTTTGTAAACCATTTTCTACGTCTCTTCCCAATCTCCATCCTAGGGATGCCCCAGCTACTACCATGTGAAGGTTTTGGGTTTTCTCTTCTACTAACTTTAAAATAGTAATTTTGATTTATTAGGGAAAGAGCATGTGAATGAAGAGGTGGTTATGCATTCAAATGAAGTTAATGTAGATTATTTATTTATTTATTTAGATTTGGAAAATTTGAAAATGTAATAATTATTTAACAAGAATAAAAAGTATTATTTTTTTCTTATTTAATATGTTTTCAAGATTAAATTTTATATTTATAATAAATTAGGATAAAATATTAGTCTCTATATTTAATTGTGAATTGCATTTTTGTGTATTTAGACGATTGACAATTCAATTATATTGTTTTTTTTTTTTTTTTCGATCTTAAACTGTTGTTTATTTTTACATGGTAAAGAATGATTTTTGTTTGTTTGTTTTTTTATTTTTAGTCTTATAAAACTAGATCTATTGGATTTTCATTGGCATTAAAATATCATCTCATCCTTTCCCTTTTTTTGTTTCCTTAATGAAATTATTATATCTAAATTTCTTATATCTTCCCATTTTTATTTAGATCTGATTTTAATCTTATCTAACCTTAGGTTTAAATTTTAATTGATTCAAAATTATGTTGTTTTGTCTTTTGTTAGTTTGGCATCATTTAGACTTCTAAACTACCATATCCATAGGTTGAGATGCCTATGAGGGTTTTGGATATTCTAGGACTAAGGTTCCAAAGATCTAATATTTATCTCCAAACAATATTTGGGGTTCTATTTTATTATTACTTTTAGATGTTAGTTTATTAAGGAAGAGACTGTGGATGCAAAAAATGGATTTAGTTCCAAATAAAATCAAGATAGTTCAAGTTTTGTATAAATATGGAGTGGTAATAATGGTCTAATAAGAAATAAACAGTGTTTTCATTTCATGTAACATGTTTTTGTGACCATAATTCACATTATTCATAAATTCAAATTAAGCTATTAGATTTTTATTAAGTTGCAAATGTTATTGCAAAAGATTGGCATTATGTTGTATTTGATTCAAAGATGGATGGTTTATCCCTTTTTGAAAGGTTTTGAGGTGTTTTATAAGTTCATTTTAGCTAAAGTATGAAATTATCTATGTGCATTTTAAATTTCTCCTTGATGATGTTATTGTGTTATTTATGAAGGAAAATGATCTATTTGTTAGCACTTTATTTAGTAGTAAAACCTTTTAGATTAGAATTGGACGTTGTTTTATTCATTATATAAGATAGATGTTTTCATGGTGACTCTTTTTGTCGTGGTTGTTTTTAGTGGCAATGGAAGTTCTTGACTAATATGGTTGCAAAAGTTTTTAGCTAAGAGTAGTATATGTTTCAGCGATGGATGAAAAATGTTTAGTATGAGTGTTCTCTAATATTTTTAAAAATATGTTTTTATTGTATTAATAGTTGGAAAAACTTTATTTGGGTTTATATGTATGCTTTTATATCAATTTCATTTGTTATTTTTTGGCTTTTTTTCCTTTGTTATGGAGCATTTAGTTTTCATAGTAAAATAGTCTTTGCATTTAATTGTAATATTTAATGAATTTTTTTTAATTATATTTTTGAAGGGATAAACTTATTTGACTTTATATGGATGGTTTTATATCACTTGTTTTTACTATTTGGAGCATTTTGGTATTTTTTATAGAAAACTTAGGTTTTTTTTAATGAAAGATATATTGGTTTAGTTTTTGTAGAATTTGATATGCTTTGATTGAATAATAATATGTTTTACCTTATTTTGATTAGTGTAAATTTTAAAAAAAAAAAGAGGATAATTTAGATTGTCTAAGATATGTATAAATCAAACAAAATATGAATGTTATAGCAGAATATAGTTGAATTATTATACTTATTATAAATAGAGATATGCAAATGGATAATGTACTTTATGTTATTTTAGTTTTGTCCAAGTTTGCGATAGTTTGAGGGTAGAATAATTTTTGGTAAAAGGACTTGAAGTTTTGTTGATCAAGAAACTAGGTGTTTATACTTGCCTAAAAAAATATTGTAAAAGTTAGACACCTTCTAACATAAGTGTATGAAGCCTAACAAACTCATCTTAATGAACTATACCTCATTATTTTGGTATAAGATGCTATGAATACTTTTAAATTGATTCCTTATGTGATATCAATATATTTTTATTTGTGAAAATCCAAAAAACTTGTCTCCTTCACTTTGAAATCATAGATCCACTTTCAATAATAGGTTAACATGTATAAATGAAAAAGAATTATAGGCTTAACTAACCCGAACTACTGTACAATTAATAGTTGAATACTACATATATATTTAATATTTGAATGAATCCAATAAAACAAAAATTAGTTATTCACTTTGAATGTATGTATGCAATCATGATTCACTAATATGGGTGCAACATGTAATATAACTTTCGACACCTAACAATGACACACTTGACTTGGATTTGGTGCATCACACTTAACTAAAGCCTGCTCTAAATGACTCATTTTCTATTTTAAAGATTTATGGAAGTAAATCTCAATGTGAAAGTGATAAATATGCTTTCTTAGTGCTTACTTGATGATTTTTAAATATTTGATTTATGGTTAATAGTCTTAGACCTATCATACATAAATAAATGACTCTTTGTATAAATTTTCACACCATCAACATGTGAAACTTATGGTCCTAACCATAAACATGGTTTAATTTATAAAATGACCATTGATAGGCATGTGGGTAAGTCCAACATAAGTGGGAAACTACATAATTCTTGATCCATCTGAATATGGGTAAAAAATATGAATAACGAACAAATTCTTAGAAAATAAATTGATTAAGATTAAATGTCGATTATGAATAGGATATGGAACTTCTATGGGTTGATGATTGTGAATTAGGAAATATGGACCAATAAAAGTCAAGTGGCTAGGTGAGAAGGGTGTGTAGGAACCATATGTGTACACACAAGTCATCTATGATATAGATAAGTTAAGATTTAAAATTTTAAATGCTTATTACTATATTTTAGTTTTTTTAAAATATTTTTATATAGATATTTTACAGGAGAGATTGAATCAATTTTATTTGATCAATTGAATGTCTTTTACCTTTAAAAGATACTATTATGAAGTTGTGAAATTTGAATTTTCTTTTGTAATCTTTTAAGAAGCTTTGGTTTTATTATTATTGTTGTATTTTTGGAAACTATGTTATCATATAAAAGTTTTATTATATTATTTTTATTTTTATTTTTATTTTTATTTTTATTTTTATTTTGTCAATAATTTTGAATTTTCTAAATTTTTTAATGTTTATAAATTTTTCATTTTTCCCAAAGTTTTTTAAAAAAAATTAATGTTTAAATTTTTTAGATTTTGCCAATGTCGGATATGTTTTAGCCCCTAGATGTGTACTATATGAATTATATATGTATCAATCATGATCACCATAATATGATAAAGTAAATGAAAATTGTACTGAGCATCATGATTTATCGATACAAAAATGTAAGTAAAATATGTAATATAGCTTCCAAAATACATTATAAAACTTGAATGTAATGATATATGATATAATTGAATATGTGATAAGGCCCAATAATAAGTGACTCATATGTTAAGGATAATGTTTTACATAGGGAAGATGTCATATCTCCCAAGGCAAAAATGCTTAAAGATAAGAAGACATGGAAATAAATGAACAATTTGTGGAAGATCACTAATCATATAAAATTGTACATTAAATATCTAAAATTTTAATATGGAGATATGAAATGACAATGTATATAAGAAATATGTGTCGGTACAATTCTTCAATAAAAAATAAACTTTGAAAAAAATAAATGCTAAAATGTAAATAATGTTAAGGATTGCCAATATAGTGTAGTAAGGTAAAGCATGTGAATAATATGAATAGCTAATTTAATATAAATATGATCAATACCACATGTAAGAAAAATTATGGTGGCATTTCCCCATGTGTATATTATGTTAAATTCAAGCTCAAATAAACTCATAATATTCCAATGATAAACATGTGATGGTATGATATCCCCACATGAAAAGTTGTCTACATAAATCTAATGAATAGAAATCATGTTTGGGTATGATATTTGTATGGGAAAATTGATATGAACATGTATAAAACTATGTTTTTGTGTGCTTTTTTCTATCTAAATAAATAAAAGTTATATATATATATATATATATGATAAAATAGAAAGGATCGCAAACTAAAAGATTGGAATAATGAGGTTCTCATCATTAGAAAACCTATAACTTTCATAAAAACTCAATCCATACCATCATAAAAAGTATCTATAAATATGTTTTCATCATTAGAAAAGCTAATATAAGTGATGATAATGAAATCAATGATAAAATTTTCAAAAACAATAAAACATAAAATTCAATATTAAAAAATAAAATAGAAAAATGCCAATTCAAAATTATCTTCTTAAAATTTAATATTTATATGTTATTTATTCTTAAACTTTAATATTTTATTTTTTGATGTTTTATTCAAAAACATTGTTAATACTATTAGTTTTTTATTATTATTTTTTAAAACTATGCATTCATACCACCTATTTTTATATATATATATATATATATATATATTATAATTTCTCTCTCGTTATATGTAACATTTTGAATTGGAAAACTAAAAAATCTAACCCTCAAAAGACAGAAGATGAATCTAGAAGTGAAACTAGTATATGCCTTTATGAGCAAAGGGTAGCGATTACAATCATCCAAAGACCCTGCACCTCTGACCCAGTTGTCAAAATTACGCCATAACTCCTCCTAAATAACATGCAAACGAAAACACAGTTCATTTTACTAAATAAAGCCCATTCAAAATATGGTGTTTTTCAGGTACAGAGTTCTATCATTCCAGAGGAAACGCCATGCCGGTAGCAACACGCTCAGCCTTTCGAAAATCTAAATCGAAGAGATCAGAACTCGAATCGCTCCATTCATCAATTGACGAGCGTCCTTTAATTTTATCCTGTCTTCCTTCGCATAAATTGCTGCTGTCGACACAGAATGGAGAGCCGAACGCCTTCTCACCCTCCACTAATGATGAACTGTATGATCTCCTCCGCCCTGGACATCATAAATTTTCAAAAAACAGATGTATCCCTAAAACTACTATACAGTGCAAAAAAAACACTATTAAACCTAAGAGTCCCAATATCCTTTATAAACATTACATTACAATTACCTGATGATTGCGATTCAGACGCTTTTCTTGCACAAGAGCCAAGCCCATTGAATTTAGTTGCAGGTAAATCTGCCTCATCAGCCCTTGTAGTTTTATCGTCGCTTAGAAGTGGAGAGGTTTTGTTACTTCTCGTTGCCGTAATGGAATATATATCAGCATTCCAAGCTGGGGGTAGGGATTTTGCATGATCCTCCTTGCTTTGCATATTGTCTGTGTTTTTTGGAATATTGCATATTGATATTGGATTGTAGATATCAGGTTCAGAGGAATTTATCTCAACACTGCGACTGCTACTGCTAATACTCCTTCTAAGGCTCAGACTTTTGACTAGATGGTTCACAAGCAATCCCTTAAATTTGCTTCTCGGGCTTTCATGATCCACTCTCCATTCAGAATTGCTACTGCTCACTCTACAGGACTTGCTGAATGGAGATATGCGCATGCTGCCAAGCTTGGGGTTGAAGAGCTGCAGTTGAGGATGACCTTGCACACTAACTTCTTCTGAGCTCATTTTAGAAGAATCAAAACGATCGCTTTCACAGACACTGCAGAAAGGAGACAATTTTGGAGAGCCTCTTAAAAAATCTTGATCCTTGGAATCCACTCGTTTTTTCTGCTCTTTTGAATCAAAGCCTTTAGTTGAGCCATTATACTTGAGTTTAATTTCAGCTGACTTTCGAATATGCAGGCTTTCATCTTGTGAAAAACTTAGTCGACGATCGTTAGCTAAAGCATCCGGCTTAGAGAAGCAGATTCCCATTGCACAGACAGATAACTCAGGCGACCGCAAGCAGCACATTGCCCTGATACGCTCAACACGCTCGATCAGATTTAAAACAGTTGAATGAGAAGAAAACAAAAGTGAAAAAGGTGATTCCCTTTCACGTAGAGGAAAAAAAACCAATGGAGAACCTGCATAGTATACAGTACCAAGAAGTAAAAACCCAACAGTTGGCATCCTCTGTTCGAGGTGGTACTCCAATTGAAAAAGAGCGGACCAAAGTTGATAGGGGCACCATTATCATATCTTATAGATTATGTTAATTTAATTTATTTCTATTTATTATAATTTATTGAAGAGCGTGGTAAACATATTATAATAAGATTAGGGTTTTTGAAAAAAATTGCAAGTTTGAGAGTAAAAACTAACAAACATAGATTGTATTTTGAAAGTAGTTTATAAAAAAACTTATCAACAAGAACAAAATAATGAGTTGAATATTAGGTGGAGGTGTAAGGACTCAATCGTCTTATTCACTACTAATAATAAGATTAATAGGATAAGGTTAAGTTAGGATCATTTAATGTTAGTGATCACATTTAAATTAGTGACAACATAAAATAGTGAGATGTATGAAAAGATGAAACTCATAAAATATAATGATAAAATGGTCGTTTATAGATAATGATGCATATATAAATAAATATTGTATATACAAGCAAACACTATTTATATAAATAAACATTTATACAAAATAGTGAATAGAATTAATAATAGTTGTAATGTAGAATATCTACGTAATAAAATATATAAATACTAAAAGAATATGTAAGAATTTATTTAATGTAATTAAATATGATAACAAACAAGTAATAATAAATATCATTTCATACCGATGTGCATTAGTAAAGTAATTTGATTGTTATATGTATCACCTAGGTTCAAATTTCTGAGGTATTGGAAGATTAGTTGTGGCCATTTCACTGGTATTGGCCGGTTGTCACTGTATTGGTAATATTTGTTGGTTGTGGTGGTATTGTTGGTATTTATTATTTGTGGTAGTATTGTTGATATTCACCGGTTGTGATGGTAATGTTGATATTGACCAACTATGACCGTTAGTATTGGCCAGTTTTAACCATTAACATAACTAATTGTTGCTCAAATCAAAAACTTCATATCTAATAATAATAATAATAATAATTCCATAAATTATGTTGAAATAAAAATATCTTAAGTTTATATATATATATATATATATATATATATATATATATATATATATATAAAATAATGTAGAAATTATATTTGTAAACTGTAAATAATAAAAAGCTCAAATTAGATAAACATGTAACATTACATTTTATTTTTGAAAATTAGGTCGATTAAAAGGAAAGAAGGCAGACTGCGATGCCCCCAACCACTTTTACATTATTTATTTATTTCCTTGTGTTCATAGTTTGATCATGAATCTAGTTTTTCAAAGGTTTTCTACTGCATTTTTTTCCCTTCATTTCATTTCACTTTCCATTGCCTTTATTTTTTACCCATATACTTTTAGGTAGGTCTCACTTGATCATGGAAGCCATGGATTTAGTTTTTCTATGTTTTTATGGATTTTCCACTTAAGGATCAAAGTATTTTCAAGATTTTTGTATGTACTATTTTCCTTTTTTTCAAACCATGTTTATCTACGTCTCTTCCCAATCTGGCATCTTAAGGATAACCCAAACTACCACCAAGGTTTTGGGTTTCTTTAATACTAATATTAAATTTAAAATAGTAATTTTAATTTATTAGGGAAAGAGCATGTGCATGAAATGGTGGTTATGCATTTAAATTAAATTAATGTAGATTACATTTTGTGTAGATTTGGAAAATTTTAAAGTACAATAATTATATAATGAGAATAAAAATTATTTTTTTTGCTTATCTAGTATATTTTTAAGACCAAATTTTACATTTTTAATAAATTAGGATGAAATATCAACTTTTATATTTGGTTGTGAATTAGATTTTGGTGTACTTAAAAGATCGATGATTCAATTATTTTTTTAAAAAAATTAAACGATCTTAAATTATTGTTTATTTTTAAATGTCAAGGAATGATTTTCGTTTGTTTGCTTTTTAGTTTTTGATCTTATTAAATTTTTTCTATTAGATTTTATCTAACATTAAAATATCATCTCATGCCTTCCCTTTTTTCTTTCCTTATGAAATTATTATATCTAAATCTCTTATGCCTTCCCATTTTTATTTAGATTTAATTTTGATCTTATCTAACCTTGGGTTTTATTTTTGATTGCTTCAAAATTATGTTGTTGTCTTTTCCTAGTTTGGCCTCATTTGAGCTTCTAAACTACCATGTCCATAGGTTGAGATGCGTATGAAGGTTTGGGATCTTCTAACACTGAGGGTCCACAGATTTAATATTTATTTCCAAACAATTTTTGAGTCTTTATTTTGTTATTATTTTTATATGTTAGTTTACGAAAGGAGAGATTGTAGATGCAAAAGTGGATTTAGTTCCAAATGAAATCAAGGTAGTTCAAGTTTAGTGATAATAATGATCCAACGAGAAATAAACAACCTTTTAATTTCATGTAACATGGTTTTGTGACCTTATTTCACATTACTCATAAATTCAAATTGACCTATTAAACTTTTATTACATTACAAAAGTTATTGCAAAAATTTGGTATTATGTTGGATTTGATTTTATTTAGTTCTAGGATGGATTGTTTATCCTTGTTTAAAAGGTTTTGAGGTATTTTATAAGTTTACTTTGGTTGAAGTATGAAATTATCTATGTGCATTTTAAATTTCTCCTTAAGGATGTCATTGTGTTATTTATGAGAAAGAATAATCTATTTATTGGCACTTTATTAGTAGTAAAAACTCCTATATTAGATGTGGACATTGTTTTATTAGCTTTAGAAGATATATGTTGTTTTCATGGTGACTTTTTATGTTATGGTTGTATTTAGTGGTTATGGAAGTTCTTGGTTGTGGTTGCAATTTTTTTTTTTTTGTTAAGGTAGTAAATTTTTCAGCAATGGATGTAAAATGTTTGGTATGAGTGTTCTCTAATATTTTAATAAATATTTTTTTATTGTCTTAATAGTTAGGAAAACTTTATTGGGGTTTATATGTATGTTTTTATATCATTTTTTATTGTCATTTTGGACATTTTTATTTTTATTTTGGAACATCTAGTTTTGGTAGCAAAAGAGTTTTTACATTTATTTCAAATATTTAAGGAATTTTTTTATTGTATTTATAAATTGGTAAATTAATTTGACTTTATACAGATGGTTCTATATCATTTTCTTTTACTACTTGGAGCATTTTGGTATTCTCTATGGAACACCTTGTTTTTTTACTACAAAAGACATATTGGTTTAGTTTTTATGAATTTGTTATGCTTTGAATGCAACCAATGTCTTTTACCTTATTTTTATTAGTGTCAATTAAAAATATATATAATTTAGGATAATTTATATTGTTTAAGATATGTATAAATCAAATAAAATGTGAGTGCTATAAAAGAGTATAGTTGAACTATTAAACACATGTTATAAATAGAGACATGCAAATTGATAATGTAATTATATTTTTTTAGTTGTGTGCAAGTTTGAGATAGTGTGAAGGTAGAATAAATTATTGTAAGGGGACCCAAAGTTTCATTGATCATAAAATTGGGTGTCTATATTTGCCTAGAAAAATCTAGTAGAAGTTGGACACCTTCTTCTGGGATAGGTGTCTCAAGGCTAAAAGACTCATCTTAGTGAATTATACCTCACTATTTTGGTATAAGATGTTATATCTATTTTTAAGTTGTTTCCCTATGTGATATCAATATATTTTTATTTTTGAAAATGTAGAAATCATGTCTCCTTCACTTTGAAACCATAGATCTACTTTCAATAACAGAACTTGTATAAATGGAAAATAAATATTGATTCAACTAACCCTGACCATTTCAAAATTAATGGTTGAGCACTACATATGTATGTATTACTTTAATGAAGCCAATAAAACCAAAAGTAGTTATTCCCCTTAATTATATGTGTGCAATCATGATTCACTAGTATGGATAGAACCTGTAATATAGCTTTCAATACCTAATAATGGCACACTTGACTTGGATTTAGTGAATCACACTTAGCTAGGGCCTGATCTTAATGACTCATTTTTTATTTTGGATATTTAATAAAGTTATTCTCAATGTGCAAGTGATATAATATGCTTTCTTAATGCTTACTTGATGATTATTTAATTATTGATTTATGGGGAACATGCTTAGACATGTCATACATAAATAAATGAATCTTTGTATAAATTATCATACCATCAACATATGAAACATAAGGACTTATCCAGAAACATGGTTTAATATATAAAATTACCATTTATAGGCATGTAGTTAAGTCTAACATAACTAGGCAATTACATAATTCTTGATCCCTCTGAGTATGACCAAAGGTGTCTAAAAAATAGAAATAGTGAACTATTTCTTAGGATATAAATTGATTAAGATAAAATATAGATTATGGATAGGATATGGATCTCCTATGGGTTAATAATTATGAACTAGGAAGGATGGGCCAATAAAAGGTAAGTGGATAGGTAAGAAGGGTGTGCAGGAACCCTATGTGTACACACAAGTCATCTATGATATGGAAGTTAAGATTAGTTTTATTAAATGTATATTAATATATTTTTAGTGTCTATAAAATGTTTTTTTAAGTTATTTTATGGGAGAGATTGAATCAATCTTATTTGATTAGTTGAATGTCTTTTACCTTTAAATGATGTTATTATGAAGTTGTGAATTTTGAAATTTCTTTTGTAATCTTTTAAGAAGCTTTCATTTTCTTATGATTGTTACCCTTTTGGAAACTACGTAATCATGTAAAATTTTATATGATATTAATCAAAGGATGAGGGACCTCCAACCCCATTTTTATAAATTGGAAAACATGTAACACATATAAATCAATATTTTTTTATTTTACCAATGTTTTTGAATTTTAAAAATTTTATAATGTTTATATAGTTTCAAAATTCCCAATGTTTTTAAAAAAAA
>JARHVA010000016.1:6597500-6847500 GCA_037957365.1 Torreya grandis | reverse complement strand
AGTACATACAAATGTATGAAATAAGTGAGTCAAATAAAATGTATCCTTTTTCTCTAGATGTAAACACGACACTAAATATAGAAGTAAACATAGATGCACATCAAGATAAATAACCATTACTAAATGATCCAATAGAACCACAAGATCCCCCAATATTTGAACATCCTTTATTGATCAATACTAAGCATAAAGATGTCCATGTTTCAGATTACTATGACAATGATGATGATATTGATTATGATACGATAGATGAGAAAATATAAAAACTAAAATTTGATCCACTTGATCATCTTTCACATAACCAATTTGAACTTATAGGTCCCAATACATATAGCCTAAATCCAATTTCTGAAGATACAAAATTGAATCCAAATAAGGGAAAAAGAAAACTAGTAGATGAACATGTAAATGTTTGTTATTCCATACATCCCTCTTAGCTATAAACATTGAGTCAACCTTACAAGATTCAAATACAAGTTCATCATTTAAATAATGTGGATTCTTCTCAAAATGATCCATAACAAAGTTTACATATCATGACACGACAAGATACTCCATAGGGCATATCATATGTTCAAGCACAACCTAAGATGTTACATTTTTCCCATACTACTAACATAGAATATTGGTATGATCCTAATGATAATAATTAGGCAAAATATGATATGGAACTTATGATACATGGCCTTCATAGAGGCATATTATTGATGAGATCCTTTGGTTCTAGTGGAAATTTTCATTGTCTATTTCAAACATTCCAAAAATACCAAAAAAATAAAAAATAAAAATGTTCAAAAATATAAAAACATTTTCAGTAGCTATATATTCTATTGTATCCTTGGAATCTATGTTTCAGTTCCATGTTGATGGATGGAATATTAGTTAATCCTACATACACATGTGTGTCATGCTTCTAATTAAGTGCAACACTGGCATACATAGATACATGATCTATTCCTATTTTAGATATTGGGCATTCCCTCTACTCATGTCATATGGGCATTGGGGGCATCCACCTATCTGATAATGATACACATAGGTTATGTCATTAAATGATCTCTTTGTTATCATATTTGTATCATATATGTACTTACACGTGCCTTTTTTAGTTGTAGTTTAACAACAAGAATAAACTAAATCTACTAGCAAACTATAGACCATTAAATGATGGGAAACATGAAAAATGAAAGAGCAATACAATATAATCTCAATGAGACCATAAAATATAAATATTTATTCATTAAAGGCCTGATTTCTCTTTCCTGTACAATTTACTTAAAAGGCTTTCAAATGAATCTTCAAATTCCCTTTTGACTCTTCCTTTATAAAGACTCTTTGACTCCTGTTTGACACCTCATATATCCATTTTCTCCTTTTTATCACAATTAATAATAACTCCTTTATCCTCGATAACACTTACCGTAAATTAAACATGTGTCTCATCTCGAGACACACAAAGGCCCTAAAAATTTAAGTTTTTACAATTTTGCTTCTCTACAAATGTATTTGATAAACTAAACTACTCCTACTCAATATGGCCTCTTACCATAGTCCCTACTCTTCTATAGCTCACTCTTTTACATCACTATACCCACTTTTTTACATCATTATACTCATTCTTCTACATCACTAGCTTCTCTATATTAATTATCTATTATAATCTAAAATACATATATAACTTTATTCAATTATAAACAACTTTGCTTTGTTTTAGACCTCTCCATATCTTATATATAAATACATATTTTATACAGGTATTTCATATTGAAATGGATCTTAAATATATGTATCAAAATAAAGAGTTTCAACTACTTTTATAGTGTGAGTCCCATCTACAAAATCTTCACAGCCACCAAAAATTTAGTCCATCTTTGAACGTAAGAGTATCTAAGCTATCTTAAAATAGATAATGTCATCCTAGCATAATTAATTACATGGTATTTTTTGACCATATTTATGAAGCTCTAATTATTCAAATCTATAATGCAGTATCATAATTCTCTTCTCAAATTCTCCATGTAATCTAATATATTCTACTCAATTCTTCACCTTCTCATTTAATACATTATCCATATCATAAAAAATTATCAGTGCTCAATAGGAATATGATAATATTCCTTGTGAAAATAACTCCATTGACAAGAAACATAATGGCATCCAAACTACCATATGCAATACCAACTTTAAGATTTCCATGACCTTATTCTCTGTTCCAAAATACTCTCCCTCTATATTCTCCCATCGTTCCTCCTTCTACACCAAGATCTCTTCACTTTGAGATAGACTCCAAAGTGCCTTTTGGTCAAACACTTCACTACAACCATAATGTTTGCAGGAAACTCCTCTATGCATGCAACAAATATATTACCATAATAGTGGATGTTTCCATGGCCTTCATAATGTGTGTTGTATTTGAAATAAATAATCATAGAAACAACTCTCTTCACCACAATGTCTATCTACAGAAGTTGTGACCTAGCATATTCATACTATTGCACATGATTCAAAGATTGTTTGAAAAACCTTGACCCTATGATGAAGTATATCACGGATCATTGTTATGAGAAGATAATATTTTTAAATTAATATATCTATGTATTTTATAATACCCTACTCCAAATATCCTATGTTCTTCAATAATCTTTCTGCACCATACACCAAAGCTCTTATATTCTCCAAATCTCATGTGTTCTCCATCACATCTAGTAAGGAATAAAAAAACCAATGTTCACCCAAAAAAATTGTTTATTTGCTGTCCAAATAATCATGCCACCATAAATATAATTTTTCATAGATCTAAGAGATTCAAGGAGAGATTCATCCAACAAAATAACCAATGGGATAAACTATCTGCCATATCCACATAAACTATGCAAAAAAATAGGTAAATAGGTCATGATTAAATCGTGCAACCACACATAAAGTAAGTAACTAGACAATATAGACATTATACCACTCGGTCACCCAATATACTACTAATATCATCTTATTAAGCCAAATGAGAACCATCAAAAACTATCTCTGATTATTATCATAATGAACCAACCAAACTTTGACTCAAATAAGGCAAGGGGAGACTTGGCTTGAATAGTAGCCACACCATTATTAGATGTAGTTTAACATTAAGAATAAACTAAATCTACCATCAAACTATACACCATTAAGTCATGGGTAACATGAAAAATGAAAGAATAATACAATAAAAGATCAATGAGACCATAAAATATAAATCATTATTCACTAGAGGTCTGATTTCTCTTTCCCATACAATTTACTTAAAAAGGATTTCAAATAACTCTTCAAATTCCCTTTTGACTCTTCCTTTATAAATACTCTTTGACTCTTATTTGAAACCTCATATGTCCATTTTCTCATTTTTTTATTATAGTTAATAATATCTTCATTACCCTTGCTAACACCTTTATCCATTATTATATCTTTCACAAGGTACTTGATATGATATGCACTTGACATTTTTTATAACACATTTGATACATGGAATACTATGATATGTTTATGTTGGTTTATTATGATTTCCTTGATGTACTTTATTGAGTGTCTTACATGTCTATTGTCTTTCTTATTTGAGTATTTGAATATGCTCATTTATTTATGGCACCCATGACTGTGTGATTTCTTTGACATTTGAATATATCATTATTTGTTGTATGGACATTTAAATATGTCATCCTTGATTTTATAGACAATTTATTGAGTCATGTCCATATTTTTTTGTGGAATTTGAACATTCCCCTTGTTTGTGGTTTCCTTGGACCATTTCCTTTTGACTTTCTTTTGATTGCTCGTGTGTGTTCTTGATCTGATTGTTGATCTTGTAATGTTTTTTTATTTAGGTTAAAGAGGAGGATTTTTTTGAACTAGGGTCCCTAGACCTTAAAATAAGTAAAAACAAAGGAGAGACCAAGGTATACCAAATACCAAATAAAAAATAGGACCAAATAGGCCTAGAGACAGCTAAAAAAATCCCAGAAACCAACATAAAATGACAAAAAAACTAGTCTAAGTCTAAACTACCGAAAACATCCTCCCAACAAGATTTCATATTTTTAAGGTTCATATCAATCTGAAGCAACAATTTATCTTTATCCATGATTTAATGGGAACCATTATAGTATCCTTGATTTCTTTTCCCTTTGCCAATGAACTTGGGTTCAAAAAGTTCTCCAAGGTGGGCTCACAGGTTTTTAACATTTTGAATGCCCGCATACATAGTAACCTTAATACAATACTCTAAAAGTTGATATTGTTATGAATTGTATCATTCTCTATTCTAACATCTCCACCCTGAAAGAGAGATGCTGAATTTATTGATCCTCCTCCCTAGTGAATAGATTTGATTCATCTATATGTTTTCTTGCTGCAGGGAATTCACCTTACCTTTGAGCTCTATAATCTCTCTCATAAACCAATGCATCATATATTTTTATAGATAAAGATCTTCAACTATCTTATCTGAGTTATCCTTTACCTTAAGAGAGGTCACCAAATTATTAAAGGCCTCATTTTGATCCTGTGGTTGCTTATTTTGATAAATCTCCCCTTTGTCTGTGGAAACATCTTTAGGCACACTTTTCATAACCTCTGAGGAAATTTTATAAGACAAATTGTTTTCCTATTCAAAATCCTTTTGTCCCTCCCTGATATATCTCTAACATCTTCTACATTAATAAAATCCCTAGCCAAATCTCCCATTTTTCTCTAAATGCCCTATTTCCATTAACTAAACCCTGTCAGCTTTGAAGCACTTCATAGACATTTATTTATATTCTCCTATGACTTTGGATTATTTATTTCAACATCTTTGGTCCTATTCTCCATAGGTTTCTTAATGATTTCATTAACCCTGCTTGAACTCCCAAAGTATTTTATCCAATTTTTTTTAATTTTTCTAATATCAACAAGCACATTCTTTGCATCTTCCTTCTAGGGCTGAGGAATGTCTGGGCTGATTTGATTTATTCCCTTAAAATATTAAAAAATGAGGTAGATTACCCCTTTATGTTGTGGAGTCAATTAATTTATGTGTTTAAACTTCATAATCAAACCCTCCATTGATTTTACAATGAAAAAAGGAAGACTAAAGGGAACAACATGTTTGAAATAGTTCAACATTTTAAATAAAGACCTTATAACTACATTGTACCTACCTTCCAAGGTTACCTACTGCATTATATGGAAGGCAATATTTTCATATCGCTTGGGCAAGGATTCCTATTTAAAACCATTGTGAATCAGTTCTAATTTTTCACCCTCCTCTAGGAATCTCTCTTTGTCCCTTTTGAAATATCTCAGTGAGTCGTAAATCTTGGTTTCCTCAATCACCAAACTAGTAACATGTGTAATGAGTTCCTCTATGATGTCAAGAGTAAATCCATTGATTGAACCTGATCTATCCTCTCAAGCTTTCTCAAACATGATTGATAAGTACCTATCATATCCTTCAATCTTCTCCATAAAACTAACAAAACCTCCCACTTGCAGAGCTGCCCAAATTCTTTCATTTTTCCTAACCTCAGGTGGAATTTTTGATTCAATTCTATTAGGTAAGCCCATTTTACTTTCCTTACTACTAACATAGAACTAAAAAATACTTTTTGTGTTTTGTAAATTAGGCTTCATCAAATATAGTCGAGGGGAAATATAATTATGTTTTGTGTTTGACTCATCTAGAAGATGTTTCGATATATATAGAAACTTCTTTGTAATCCTCAAAATAATTAAACCAAACAATATGAGTCCCCAACTCAAAAGAGTCCAATAATTTTTCCCACTATGCATTAGAGGCTTCCCCAATATGCCTAAGGTTAATAATAGCAAGATTTCCTTCATCTTTTATCTTTAGAAACAGATCCCTAGGGATATCTTCATAGTCCATCCAAGTACTTAGACCAACAATAGACACTCCTTTGTTTTTGAACCAATCTACTATAGAATTTCCTTTCCTATAGGTATGTTTAATGATAACCTATTGAAAAGAATCCAAAAGAAATGTAGCTTCATCTAACACTTGTTTAATGGACCAATTAATTACATTTTTCTCAGACAAATAGTTCACTATATTTAGAGAGTCCCCCTATACTATGAGTTTTTTAACTCTCAATTATTTTTCTAATTTGATCCCCCATAATGTTTCTAGTTCTTTCACCTAGTGATTAGACTTAACACCCATGTCTTCGGTATAAACAACGATCAAATTACCTTTATGATCTCTAATGATTCCACCTACTCCAACTGGTCCCAGGTTTCCTTTTGAAGATCCATCAAAATTGAGATTCATCCATCAAAAAAGAGGAGGTTTACATTTAGTTATCTTCCTAATTTATTCTTTAGGATCTAAGTTACCCAGCTCAGAGGAATCAATTTTCCAATTATGAGCTAGAATTTGTTCAAATTGAAGTAAGCTTTTTCCTTTCTTAATAAGCATGTAATTACAATTCTCCTTAATGTGCTCAAATATTATTATAGATATGGATTTTTTATTGCATCTATTTCCCCTCAATATTCTATTATTACATTTTCCCCAGATACCCCATATGATATTTGGCAAAGCCAGTCTTTAAAGTTTCTTGAGATGATAATTTTGAAATGGGCACCCCAAAGACTACCACACTTCCATTAGAGAACCTGATTTCACCCATGTTACATTGATTTTTTCATAAAAATGACTCCAGATCCTTTGAGAGAAAGAGCAACTGACAAGCAAATGGAAAATTGATTCGTTGTCCTCTTCATAGAGAACACATATATCGATGAGAATGCAGCCTCTTTTTTTGAGGTTGTCAATTGTGAGAATTTTTTTCTGAATCACCACCCATAGGAATAAATTAATTTTTGGAGTTATACATTTGGCCCATAAAAGGTCCTAGCTTTCATTAAGCCTAGGTTCTTGCACTAGCATGTCATAACTTGATTTTACTTTGTAATGTCCATTAAAGGAGTCCTTATAGACTATTTTATCTTCTCTATTATACCTATATTATGGACATTTCTCATGAGATTATTTAGGTTAAAATATTCATCATGTCTTCCAGGTTTAAGTTATCCATACTCAACCTCTTCTAGCATTTAATTCCTTCCAATTATTGCCAATAGTCTATCACTTTGTAACAATATTTATTCTTAGTGTTATTTTCCAACTGTAGTCCTATGTCACTCTGAGAAAGTGAATTTTCAAAAAACCATTTATCTCTCCAAAAATCAACCCTATGCCCATTACACATCTACCATTTAGAATGTGATAATATTAACACCTTATTTGATATTAAAAAGTTCTAAACATATGAGCCCCAAAAAAATGTTCTTCTAGAAACATGAAGATTAGGTCCCTTCCTTCTAGATATTTGAAAGAGAGGATTTTACCCCAAACTATGATCAACTTAATGAATCTCCATACAATATTCAAAATGAGGGATTTATTCATCAACTACAAATTCTTTAGACCCAGTCTACCATATCTTTTCTTGGATCAAACCTTATTCCAAGCCACAAGATGAAATACATTCTATCTTTTATTTCAACCCAAATAAAGTTTCGTTGAATTTTATTTAATTTTTCCTCCACTCCTTTAGGCAAACCAAACATTGAAATCATATAAATCGAAAGACTCTAAAGCACAATTTTAATCAGGACAACTTTGCCATCCTAGGATAAGATATTACCTTTCTAACCTGTAAGCTTCTTTTGAAATCTCTCAATTAAAGGGTTCCATGCTACCACCTAAATCTAATTGCTAAATAGAGACATTCCCATATTTAAGGAGGGAATTTCCTTGATTTTGCATCCTAAAAGCATAGATATTCTAGCTTATCTAGCCATTGACATATTAAATAAATACATGGAGATCTTATCAAAATTAATGTTTTGATTTGAGGCCTTTTCATAAATCACCAAAATATTTTTAATGTTTCTTGCTTCCTACATAGAAACTTTAGCCAAGAGAGTGGTGTCATCCACAAATTGTTGATGAATCAATAAGTATACATATAGTACTAGTTTAAAACCTTTCAACTGTGATGTAGCCAAAGCATTAGAGATGAATTTGCTTAGTGATTCCACCATAATGATGAATAGGAATGGGGAAAGTGGAACCCCCTATCTCACACCTTAAGTACTTTTGAAAAAACCATGTTCCACCCCATTAACCAAAATAGAGAACATGCAAGTGGCAATATAAGCTCTAATGATTTTCCTAAAATCATCCCAAAATCCAAATTAATATATAACTCTATCTATGAAACTCTAATTTAATTTATCATAAGCCTTAGCCATATCCAATTTAAGCACCATAGTTGTTCTTTCACTTTTTTCCAATGAATAAATAACTTCATGAACCACAATCACCCCATTTTGAATGTGTGCCTAGTACAAATCCTCCTTGATGAGGTTGAATGATTTTTTCCATGATAAATTATATCCTCAAAATGATAAGCTTGGTGATAATCTTATAAAAATAATTACACAAACTAATAGGCTGGTAGTTATAAAAGTTTACATCCCCTTCATTCTTAAGAATAAGAAATAAAAAAGTATGATTGAATCCTTTTAATAACTGACCAGTCGCAAAGAATTTATGTACAACTCCTATTATGTCCTCTCCTATAATGCCCCAAAAAATCTAGAAAAAAGCTATGGGGAAACCATCCAGTCTACGAGCCTTGTCCGAATTCATCTTGGAGAACATAAACTTAATATCTTCATTCGAGGTAACTAATGTGAGAATTTTGTTGTCCTCCTAGTTGATCAATTTTGGTATCAAATGTAAAAATTTCTATTCATATTTGATATTCTTATTAAAATCATTCTTGTATAAATTTTTGAAAAATTAAACACATTCTTGGTTAATATCTTATGCATCTTAGTAGAACTGTCCAACTTTGTTGATAATTACTTGATATCATTATGCTTCCTATGTTTTAAAGTAATCATGTGAAAAAACCAGGTATTTCTATCCCCTTCCTTGAGCCAAATGTTTCTATATTTATACCTCCATATGGATTATTCTCTAGCTACAATAGTGTAATAATTACATAAGAGTTGTATTTCTTTTCTTTGAATCTCTGAATCATAACCGTTCTCCACAATTTCTTCTTCAATTTTAAAATTTTCATCTTGAAGAGTTTTCTTTTACAAATGAACATTCCTAAAAACCAGTTTATTCCATTGTTTGATCTTAATTTTTAGTGAGGTTAAACATAGTAGATCCACTACCATTCTTAGTCCACCATTATGAGATCCTATCATGTATGTTAGGATGCATGAACCACAAGGGATATATTTTCACCTTAGCAACTAGATCTATAATATTCAACTCCAATAGAGAATGGTCAGATCCAATATTTAGAAGAGTTTTAAGGGACAAATCCTTAAATTTTAACTACTCTAAAGAGATAAAAACTCTATATAATCTGCATTGAATGAGATTTTCACAAAGCCTCCTATTAGTCTATGTAAATTTGGAACCTCTTAGGTCCAAATCCAACATACCAATATCATAGACAAAAGTAGAAATGTCCTCCATGTTGTCCATACATAGAAGATTTCCTCCTGTTTTCTCTAGGATGAAGGGGAGTATTAAAATCTCCTTTTAGGATCCAAGGAATATCCTTGTAATTATTTCTAAAAAATCTAATATCTTCACATAGAATTATTAGATCTAAAATAAAGTTTAGAGTGTAAACATTATAAAAAAATCCATTGTTTATTATCTCTCACATCCATGAAAAGAACTACCACATGATGATGGGACTTGAGGATAGGTTCTCCCATTAAAAATTTAGAATACCAAAATGTTATCAGGCCTCCTAACGCTCCAGATGCACTAACACAAACTGCTTTAGCTTCACTCTAATACATGTTTTTATGATTTAAAAAGAAATTTTTCTCAATCTTATATTCTTGGATTGCCAAAACAAACACTTTATTAGTCTTTTTAAAGTCAATAAAAACATTATACTTATTTGTATTATGTATCCCTCTGATATTCCAAGATAGAATCGGCATGATTAATTATTGGGGAAAGAGATACCTCCTTTAAAAGGGAGGATTTTTTGAATTCCATCTACTATGTATTATTATGTACATTTATTGGAAGTCTCTTTTTTAGAATATTTACCTACTTTGGGTGATGTTTTGAAATATATACCCTTGGTACCTCTTCTGGGGACCATCATTGAGATCACTTTTGCCTTAGAATTATTTTTGGGAGTGGTTGCTACTTGTTGAGGTTCCCTTACCTCCTCACTAACCAAAATAGGGATTAAATTATCCTCCTTCATATACCCTTATGCACAATTTTATTTATCCACTTATTCCTTCATTTCCTCTTCTTGATCAAGAACTTTAAATTTATTTTAGGTTTGTAAAATGAAACTTCTAGAACTTGTATCTCAACATTATTGATCTGATTAATGAATACATCCATTTCTAGGTCTACACCATTCTAGTTTACCTACTTTAGTATTGATTCTAGTGAGTATTGATCTAATGAATTAAGGGGGTCTCCTTTATCCATGATTTTATTTTCACCTAGTTTTGGTGCAGAGTTAGTTTCAGTTGTATCCTTAATAGTAACATCTTGAATTGTCTTATCTCCCTCATCAATGACTATGGTGGATTGATTTACATCTATTTTTAGGGGAGATATCAGAACCAAATATGTGGTCTGTACTGTAATGTTTTTCTCAAAAGTAACACCTCCTTTCCTTTACCATGCTAAAGAATTAGGAACTCAGGAACATGACTTTGATGTGTGCCCAATTTTATGACACTTATCACATAATAGAGTTGATATTTCAAAATCTATATTCTGAGCTCTCACTCCAAAGGGGGTATGTAAAACAACCAAAGAAGGTAAATCTTGTTTCACGAAGGTGTTCACATACAACCTAGCATGTGCAAGCCTAGATCTTACATTAGTAGCATAATCCAAAATAATTAGGTATCCAAAAAATTTGGAAATGATAATAAATAAGTCTTTCATGTAGAACTCAATTGGTAGGCTTGTTAACCTCACCCAAGTGGGCATAAGATTGATGTTCTCCTTTTAGGATCAAACCTTGGCTACCATTTTTTTATAAAAAGACCAAACTTTCCAAAAAACTAAGGACCCCCTATAATAATGTTAGCACTATCTTTAGGGTTATTGAATTTGATCATGAATAATCCATTAACCATTTATATAATATCCATATGACCTTTAGGGCACCATTTTTAATTTTCCCAAGATCTAAAAGAGTCGATGTTGCGTCTAGCTCCCACAAACTTTCCTACTAAAGCATGTTCCATTCTTGATGATGCATAATTTATGAATGGAGTGATTTAAACATGGTTAATTTTTCCATACTTGATGGTTTTAATATGTTCTACAAGAGTGATCTCCTTTTTTCCCATCAAATCAATCAATTTGTCACTCTAAGATGACTTACCTAGCATCTACCTAGAGCTTACAGATTTTGCACTATTGAAACTCTCAGTAGAGATTCCCTCTATCAATCCTCGCACTGGTAATGCTTTGATCCTACTAGCCCATGTGATCCTCACACCTTTGTCTCCATCTCCTTTCTCTCTTTTTGAGTGTGGGTTTGAATCTATAGTTTCCCACTCTCTCCCATCACCATTTCCTCATCCCATGTTGCTCCCACTTGCCATATCAAGTAATCTTATTATCTATATTTTGTCATGATATTTTTCATGCATCTTAGGCTTCATGTGACCACATAGTTCTATATGCTTCAATGATACATTTTACTTGGACATGTTTTTATATATGATACATGGTTACATTCAAAGATTATTTAGTTGTCTTATCCTTTTGAGGTGAGGTCTCACCTCAAATGGTGTGAATACCAGTGGGGTCATGTCATACAAGAACTTTCTTCACATTTGGAATAGTTTTTAGTTTCATTGGGTGCATTTCAATAGGCATGGCTTCCACACATTCATAGTTTTTAGATTTAGTGGGAGATTGCTTTGGAACCATGTTCTCCACACTTATTAAGTATTTGAAATTTATATCATTTTTTAGATTTAGTGGGGGCATGGCATATAGGCATGTATTCCACACATTCAAAGTTTTCATGTTTGATGAGGGCATGCTTTGGCAGCATGTTCTCCACACTTATTAAGCATTCAACATAACCAAATTCAATGGGGGAATGTTTTGAAAACATGTCCTCCACATTGTCACTTATTTTATTTTTCATATTTCTCTACATATAATGGGGGCATGATTAGTAAGAATGTTCTCCACACTTACACAATTTATGAATTTGTCAAAACACATAATTATATCATTCAGATTCATAGTTGTGGCATAATTAAAGGTGCATATGCTATGCAATATTCACATAATATTACAAAATTAAAATTAGTTTCACATTTTGAAACACTCTCAAGGAATGTCATCACCCACTAAGATGTACTTTTACAGACTATATTGAGCCAATCCATTTTAGTAGTTGGAACACTTTTGGTATGGTTGAGGTGATTAAATACTCAATCTTTCCAATTTTTTAGGTTGAACTTGATTGTATCATCCATCCTTATCATTTTGATAGTATGAGTTGACTTTATTCTCTCATATTCACTAGGTCATAAGTATGATTGGGTTTTACTTTGAGCTAACCTCAACTATCAGGTGAAAACTCACATTTTCTCTAAGTTTGAGAGCATGTTTTTTCCAATCTTTCTCTTTATCTCTATATCCTTAGATATATGTACTTTCTATATTTATAATTATTTTTCCTAATATCATTTTTAGAGTCTTATAATGATATATATTATTAAAATATCTTTCCAATAGGTAAGGAAATTACATCGATACAAAGGTGTGTTCCTAAACCTTTCTCTTTCAATTTTAATCTTTTCGATTCTATAGTATATGCATTGATTATATATTGTAACATGATCTTGGTTGTAGGTCAGTCAATAACAAAGCATTCAATTTGGGCTCAAACAAAGGCAAGATGTGTTATGTAAAACCAAGTACGCATTCCTTTCATTTAAATTAGTATTTCCATTACTATATTAAATTAGGGGGATGTAGACAATATTTATGGATTATATATCACCTTAGTCCAATACCCTTGGAAAACTTAAAAATTGGTTGTTCCTTTTAGTTATAGACTTTTCTTTCTTTTAAAAGTCTCATATTTTCTCTATTATATGTCCCTTTGCCTATCTCTTAGTCTGACCAATCTTATGTTAATGACCTAGACCTTTGATCTTTTCAAAAATTATTAAAATAATCTTATCTTCCGCATTTACAAGTTCTAATTTTTAACTACTTTACTACTTCCTAGATACTAGTGTCCCAAATATACACCTGTATTGACATAAGTGTCCTACTCTGATGAAAGTGTACAATGCCTTATTGTCATCTAATTTATAAATGAAATATATCCTAATGGTTGGCTTAAGTTATGTAATGTGAGTTACTTCTCCAAAGGGATTGATATAAATACAAGATCAACCCTCATTCATTCACCTACCTTGCATACACCTAGAAAATTCCTAAGGTAACTTATCAAAACATTCAATTAAGCACATTATAAAGCATATATCCCCTATTTTATCTTATTTCCATATGATTCATAGGTATAACCCATACACATGTTTGAAGTACTGAAGGAGTATTCTAATAGCTATATTTTCCAAGTTACAAGATATGTCACTATTATACTTACTTTGCACATATTGCATGATTCATATACAATCCAACATGTAGGGAAGAATTATATCAGTTTGAGGCCCTCTTGAAAGTATTAAATATATAGGAAACACTCATTGACAAAGGAGTCTTCAGGGTCAGATCGACATTGTGTGCTCACTAACCCATTTTCTCTCAAAGTCACTATGAAGATAAAGAAATAGGGGTTTACAATTCCATGAAGAGTGATAATCCATGACCTAGATTTGAATGCACCAGAATAAAGGCATAGATAAACCCATAAGTATCCATGTGGTTGCATAATTTTCCAATAGCTATTCCTTATAAGACACCTATGATAGGTTCAAATATTAGTGTTGATGTAACCATATGAGGCTGACACTAGTGTTCATAACTCTAGAGGCACTCAAATTATAATCTGGAAACTATTCTAGAATCATATTTCATTCTACTTCTTGCCTATTCCAAATCTATAACTGTTTCAGTATCATAACCAAATAATTACTTTACTTCATTGTTATTTCCATATCTATCATAGTTTTACTTACTATTTTTAGCCTATCTCATTTTAATGAATTCAACATATGATATATCTAAATTTGACATCTAATTTCCTACTTTAAAGATAGTTTATCATCCTTGTTCCCTAATCTATCTCTACCCCTTCAACCCTAGATACCCCAATATAGATAATTTTAGGGTTAAACAAATATGCTAATATAGAATTAATAGATTAATGTTCATGATTAACACATGTATATCTTATTTTACATATATGAGTTTTTAAATTGATTTTAATTTTTATAAATCAAATTATTAATAAATTTCCCTCATAATATGAGTGAAAATTTAATCTTAATAATATACAGATAGATTATTTTCTGTGTCACCTACTCAAAGTATACCATGAGCAGCATGTGTGAAAATGTGGATGTGTAAATATCTCTAATGTAGGTAGATAGGGATCATATATTTCATATGACTAAAATAAACTCACCTTTTTTGTATTCTATCATTTTAAAAATATTTTTTAGATTTCATAATTTTTATCACTTAGATCTTGCACCTGTCTTTGTGTGATAGTGTGTTGTATAGTATGAGTTGCAAAATGTGGGAAATCTAATGACATAATGGGATCACCTCCAAGTTGTGTGACCTTGATTAAGTGAGGTGAAACTTAGGATAAGGATGAATTATTTTCACTAAGTTTAGTGCAACTGATGTATTACCAATTCACATTAAAATACTACTTCTTAATGATCTTGCTCCTAACTAGAATTTGACTTGTGAGGATAAGAGTTTTAGAATGAATTTTAAAACTGAGAAATGGTGATTGCACCAAGTGATTATAGTGTAAATTAATGCTTGATTTGTATGAGCATAGTACAACAATAAATATATTGAAGCATAAACTTATACAAGTATGAAACCAATTATAATATTTGGCACGTATCATATAAGGAACAAGATTCTTTAATTTCCCTTAATAAGTTCTTAAAAGGGAAGAAATGAATACCACAAATGAAACTATATGATTGAAATAAAATTTAAAGAATTCACAAATATAATAAATATCCATTCATACACAAATATAACATAGATAAGGAAGGTAAAACTTTAATCTATTATCATTCTCTAGGTTAGAGCATGTAGATCAATTCTTCAAAATGCACAAATAATATATCCAAAAATAAAAATATCCTTGGGCTATACTATGGTACCCATATTTATACAAAATACTCTCTTGAAAGAGATGACGTTAAAAAAACCTTACGCCTAGGTAAAGAGAAAGAAAATCCAAGAAATTCATGTAAACGTCCTCATATTTAGCTTGGAATGGTGTCATTAGTGGAGTAGATGGCTGGAAAAGAAGTATGCAACTACTGGTCACTTCAACAAGTGTTGGAAGAGTGGAGAAATCCATTGGAATATTCTAGTTGAACTCTTTCTTTGGCCAATTATGTTGCTCTTATCTTCCCCAAATAATTAGGTGCCAAAATGAATCATTTCTTGATAATCATTGAATGCTTTTAGATTTTTAGGTTATAAATTGCAAAAAATAATTTGTATTTTGAAGTGAAGACTTTTAAAACTATTTAAGTCATTTAACTTTGACAAAAAGGAAAGTGTAAACTATAACATGAGTTTTTTCAAGTGAATCAATTAATACCTTGTCAAAATGAAAAGTGTAAATTACAAGCTTCACTTTTACAACTTAAAGCCTTTCAAAAAGATACTTGAAAATTACAAGTGGCTCTTTCTCAAAAAGAGATGCTAAAATGATATTTTTAATTTGAAACCCACAATTTTACAATGTCTCTTACAAAAAATAAATGTAATTTATAGAATGTATTTTTACAGTTAATTGAATAAATTAGTTCACAATCATGACCTTTGAAGATTCCTTGTCCTTATTTACTTGTATCTTTTCAATGTAAGCATCAAAGCTTCTAAAGATCTATTGAAGATGTTCTTTATCAAGACCAAAACTGTAAAGGTTGCTTGCCTCACATTCTACTATCACTTTAGAGAGTTCTATAGATACAGTAATATAGACTTGAGTGTTTTTCCCCATCTAATCTAGTGTATTGTGATACCTGATGAATCAGTGGATGGAACTCAAGTTGAATGTTGTATCTCATGTTGACTCTCTCTCTTGACTACTCCTTTGAATTTGTCATGAACCTCTTGAACTAAAAGGGTTTGATCTTAACAATTTGTTACTTCACATGACAATTTACTAAGTAAATTTTTAATGCCATAGATTGTATTTGTGGACTTATCACATGTAACCTTTGCCTTATCAATACTCTCAATGAGTATCTTGATTCTAAAATGGGATACCCTATCCATCTCTTCATGCTCTATATAAATATTCAATATCTTCTCTGATATGAGGATGCCAGTCTAAATTAGGTCAATATCCTATAATTTTGGGAAGAATAGGTTCAATCTTTCAATATCTTCCTCATTTTTACTTATTTATACATTCAGAGATGCCTGATCAGCCTTTAGAGTCTTGTAATAGTCTATTGCTAGCTCTATCACTTTGTTTCCTTTCATGATGAGATCCTCAATCTAGTATTTTATGGCCCTTCCCATGGTGGAAATCTATGTATGTACTTCAAATGTTTATTTTTTAGGGAATTGAGTAAGATATTATGTCAGTTGGGCTACTGGCTTGATAAACTTCTTCAAGGCAATTTTCAACTACTCAACTTTATTCTTTGGTTCATCCTTGGTGACCTTTTCACTATCCATCTTCTCAAAAAGAGAGTTAATGCTTGATTAAACATCATGTTTTATCCCTTCTCTAGTCAGATGACCTAGGTGCACTTTAGATGTTTGATAATCCCCCACCATTAGATCTTCTTTTTGTTTGTTTAGTGGGGGGACTATTATTTCCACATGTCTTCCCCTAATGAATCATATGATATTCTTGACAATGTCTTGGGGCCTGCCTTTGATATTTTGGAAGCCTCCAATAGACCAAAGTCTAGAGTTTTGGGTGACACCATTTATTTCTGCTTCTTTTTTACTAATTGTGATAGCTAGCTAGGAGTGGTAACCTATGAGCCTAGCACTGTCATCTATGAATCTATAGCTGAAGTTGTTACATTGGTGGTTACTATGATAAGTGTTGTATTTGTTATTGATGTTTTTTTTGAATCTTTAGCTGATGATTTTGATATCTCTTTACCATTTATGGGTTGAGTATCCATAGCTGTGTCAGTGGGTCCTTTTATCTCTATCTCCTTGGTGGGGACTTGAGTTATTATGGGAATGAAATAAATGGATACTTGAATGGGTGAAGTGGGTATTGATGTGCTCACTAGGGGTGTGGGAGCTGGGAGTGACACAAATGGATGGGTAGGCATGGGTAGTTGAAATAGGGTAACCTATAAAAGTGTGGAATTCAAGGTAGTGTATAAATCAATCAATCTGGTAGGAACACTCAGTAGATCAAATGGGGAGTGTAATGGGAGATGAAAATGAATTAGTAACTACCCCAATGGTTGGGATGGCTAGTGGGATTGTATTTAAGATGATTGAGTCCACATATATGTACTATTAGGTGGAATTAGTGATTAACAAAGTGGTATTGTATATTAGGGATGAGGTGGAAGTGATTATAGATAAGGGATCTGAGGGTGGAGTCTGAGTGTCTAATGATGTCAGTTGGCTTACTACCAAGGGATTTATTTGCACGGCTAGGTTAAGTGAAGGTGAAATCACTTACACTAGTAGATTTGTGTAAATAGGATGGGGAATTATTAGAGTTGACTAGGTAATGGAAATATAAGGAAGAACATTGTGGTTTGTTGAACAATAGAGATAGGAGGGGGAACTATTTGTGCTAGTTGAACAACTATTGTATCCTTTGTAAAAGTTGTCATTGATTGATCCATAGGCTATGGTGTTGTCTCTTTGCTATTGGAAGGACCTATTTTATCCTTTTACTTTTGCTTCCACTTGTGTGATACAATTTTTCTATCTACATGATATGTTTGGGTTACACTACCAAAACCCTCTACTATTATTTCCACACCCTTATCCTTTACTTCTCTCAACCTATCTAAAATACTTAGGGTCTCTTTGGTAATTTTGACTCCTTTGCATTTCAACCAATTTATTGTTCTATTTATGACCTAGGTGGTCCTATCAATCAATGATAAGGATTCAGGTATCGACCCCCTGACCAATGGAAGAGTTTTAAGATAGATTATATTATCATAATATACCCTATCAACTTGTGAAACAACATATTTTAAGTCCTTAAGGACTGGTGCCATGTTTTAAGTTTTGATTTGTTCCATATTCACTTTAGAATAATCTCTTAGTCTCACTTCCTCGTCATCTTACATATCTTCCCAGTAATATTCATAGAAAGGAATGTGAGAATATGTGGTGATACCCACTATATAAGTAATATGGCTAGTCACATCATATAATGTCCTTACATCAAGATCTATTAAGGTTATTTGAGTCAGCTTGGCTTCTACACATGTGGACTTTGATAGGGAAGGACATGTATACCTCCCTATGCTGATAGAAAAATGGATCCCTGACTTATACTTGCTTGACAAAAACTTGTGGGTTTTTTTAAGTTGCCTCACAAGTTCCATCAGGGCCCATTTATCACTTACATACCTTAGAAGGGTACAAGAATAACCATTAAAACCTCCCACTTTGATGTATGAATATGTTTGGAACTAAGTGAAATATGACCCCTAATTTATGATTCAGATGTTGCATCATCATAAAACCTTCTCCTTTCTAGCTCCTTATCAAACATAATTATGATGTAGCACATGAAAGCATCATTGACCCTTCTAAAATGTTGTTTTCTAGCCTTAAGGGTGAGGTCAGGATAGTAGTTAAGACACTTTTTTGATTTGATTAGGTACTATGTTCAATCCTAGGATTGTCCTTAACTTTGCTAATATGTAGACCAAGTATGAGGTCATGTAAAACTTGATTGTAGTTTGAACTTCCATCAATTATTTATGGATGGAGTTGGAAATAAAATGGGCCCAATGGATATATTATTTTTTTTGGTGGATCATCTAGATATACTGGAACATCCAATCCTAATAATTCTTAGCATCTAGGTTCCCTATTACTCTGTGCAAGATTAAGATAATGTCACCTACTTCATCTTTGAAGTCTATTCTTTCCAAGGTTTTAGGAAATCTTGGATGTGGGTCTAGAGGTTTTTATCTATTATTTGTTTAGAACTCATAGAAATGTAGTATTATTATCTTGATAGAACTTATTAGAAGATTCAAGGGTTATATCTAGATAACTCTTGTATTCTAGAATCAAAAACATATTATCTATGAAATCAAGGTCAAGGTTTAGAATCATTTCCCCTTTATCATTCACCACCTCCATCTTCTTAACATCATAGTGTTTTTCCATCATGAGCACAAGATCAGGGCTTTATAATGATAGTGGTAAATTTATTGCCTAGGGAAACCCATTGTCATAGATACTTTGAATCCAATCATTCTTGAATTCAACATTTATTTTGTTCCATAAATCAGCTAGGTCTATGTGACCTAGATCTGTGTTGGTGATTTCATTCATATTTGATTCTAGGATGAATGGGACACCAAGTCCATTAGACTTGAACTTAATTTCCTTTCCATACATATATTATGGGTAAATTGGTGTGGGAAAACCAACTATAGATTTGGTAGGTTTTATACTTGAAACTGCAGGTAAAAAGTCTTCTAGAGATATATTCTGTAATTGCAGCTGAAAAGTCCAATGAGGTTTAGACTTAAAATTTGCAATTAAAAATCCTAACAAAAATTTAAACGGGTTTTAGACTTTAAATTTTCACTTGCAAAGTCCGATGAAAGTTTCAACGAGGTTTAGGTTTGTAAAAGCAAGTCAGATCTCCAATAGGGATTAGAAGATTTTAGAGCAATGGGAATCTCCACTAGGGATTTGTGTGTGTTTTGTAACTTGGATCTCCTTGGGGGTTGACCTTGAAAAATAAATAGAGGTTTTCATTAGATTTTGTGTGGAGAATCCTAAAGGACTATTCTAGATTTAATCAAATTTTAAAAAACACCATATTTCTACTATGGTTGGAAAATGATTAAGGAATTTTAACAAGCTTCTAGTAGGAAAAAACTTGAAAAAAATGTGAGAAAAAGCTAAAATGGATAAAAACCTAATTTCATAGCTAAATTAATTGCATGATTTCAAAGGAAATATAGTAGTGCTTTGATGGAAAATGTGGGGAAAATGGAAGAATGTCATTTTATGCACATAAGGGATGGCAATGGCAGATGTGGCATTGCTTGGCAAGCATTCAGAGGCTTCTTGGCATGTAGAGCTCTAATTTCCAATATGAAACATTAAACAATGACTTCCAAAACCTAATTTTATTAAAAAAACCCTATAATTAATTCTATTTATGGTGGTGGTTGGGAAAATGGTGGGAGAATTGGGATTTTAGAGTTGTGATACAATTTTGAAAGTTTACAAATTAATATTTTGTAATTTGATCTCCACTTTCTACTAAGTGATTGGGTTTCATGGAATCGGTAAAGTAGAACTTGAGTTGCATTTTGAAATTTTTTAAGTTACAAAGTGAAGTTAGAGTTCCAATTTTTTTGGGTATGGTAAACAGTAGAAATCAGAACTTCAGTTGCACTTTGCAACTTTACAAGTTGTAATGTGAAATCAGAGTTTTGGTTTCTATGGGTATGGTAAATGATATAAGGTATAGCTTAAATTTCACTTTTTAACTTTTCAACTTGAAATGTGCAATCGTAGTTCTATTTTTCATGGGTATGGTGAATGGTAGAAGGTGGGGTATCACTTGCAATTTGTAACTTACAAAGTTACAAAGTGCAATCGGAGTTATGGTTTTTGTTGGGAATTGGGTGAGTATGAAGTGCTTATTTGGGTGTATTTTGAAACTTTTCAAAGTTTTAAATTGTAATCAAATCTTTGGTTTCTTCTAGGTATGTGAAAAGTGGGAAGTGGAGGTTTGAGTGCACTTTGCAACTTTACAAGTTGCAAACTACACCCAAATCTCTAATTTTTGCTAGGTATTGGAAAAAGGTTTTCCTTATCATTTTAAAAAAAAATCCCAAAAACTTAATGGGTTTCCCTTAGGGTATAATATGTTTTGACATTTTTGGCACAAAAATATCAAAAATAATTATTGCAAAGTAAGCACTAGGAGGAAGGCACATTTGAAAGACAACACACAAAGTAAAAATATATGTACACAACTATGGTAAATTAAATATTTAAAAATATATATGCATTGAATCCCATGGTGTGTCTCATTAGGAATTTATGTTTTATATGAGGGTGGTTAGTATCCCCCATATATGTATAATCATATAATAATTGATAGCCTTTTTAGAAGTTTTGATCACATTGGTATTGATCATTTATTTTGAGATCCCTCTAGGATGTTTATGTTCTTTGATAGTAGTGGGTTTTTGTAAATAATTTTAAGGAATCTCAATTTTTTATTAATCAATTAGTTCTTAAAAAAATATTATCTTAAAGTAGCACATCTACCTGTTAAATGACTTCATATTTCATGATATGAACAAAATTATTTTTGTTTGTGAGAAGTTGTCTAATAGTTTAAAAACATGTTTCTAATTAGGGTGATATTGACCTAGATTTTTTATGGTCATGAAACATTAGTTGGGATAAATTATGAATGATTAATGTCAATGATATTAGAATAATGATGATATTAAGGTGGAAGAATTAGGCTGTCTACACTTGAACCTCTTTTAAAGAGCATTGCAACTATAATAACTAGAGGCTTTTCAAAGAATAGATAACATTTATAAGGATGTGTGCAATAGGGTTCCCATAATGGTATGGTGGTTAGGGATATTATGGTTGGGGATGATGAAACCTCGATACACTATGCAGGGATGAAATACATGGAGGGGATTTTCAAATGAGAAGTAGGGTTAACATGGATTGATTAAAGATGAAATAGGGGTTGGGTACATGTTTGATGACTGTGTATGATGATTATAGATGTATATGTTTTGGTGGATGTTATGGATGGATGATATTAATAAACTTCATTTAAGGTTTGCATGATTTAATTTTCTTGTATTTTTCCCAAGCAATAATGTATGCAAGGGGGTTGTGTTTTTAATTACATATCTCAATAAAATTACAAGCTTTGATGTGTACCATGAAAAAATATGTGTGGGGGTTGCATTGGGAATGATATACCTGATAAATCAACAATCTTGAATTTGAGTGATTTTTTGAATGTGCATGTAAAAATAGAGAAAATTTATTACATGAATTGATGATGTGGTGATGAAAGCTCATGTTTATGGATATCATGGATTTTCTATGTTTTTATATATTTATGTGATAATATGATGGATGGCTTATACCTCTTGTTGTATTATTTATGATATATACATAATGAGAATGTATGTTTAGTTAGAATGGATGTGAATTATTAGTAGTTAGTTAGAAGAAATGTATGGGAATGAATGTTGATGAATGTTGGGGATGTGATCATAAATGTTATTAATATTTCATGAAATTCCAATTATCTTAGCAACCTAGTGTTTGCTATAGCATATAAAAGGATGCACCATGATATGGAAAACCATGATGACATTGTTTTCAAATGTAGTAGGATTAACATGGATGCCAAAAATAATAAAACACACAAACAATGAACAAAATAAATAAACAACATGAATGTAATAAAAACACACAAAAAACATGTTATGTTTGGCCCTTTCTCATGTTAAAACCCTTAAGATTTTATGATTGATTATCCTAATAGGATTGGGAACAATGTATATCGATAAATGTGCAATATTTGATTTTCCCCAAGTAGTATTATATGCAAAAGGTTTGGATTTAGAAAGATATATCACAATGAAATTGTAAGATTTGATTTGATTAAAAGTGAACAAGGATTTGCATTACACTAAAATCAAGATAATTTTTTTTTTTTGTAGGGGGTTTGGACTTGGCTATTATTTTCAATTTTATGGATGTTTTAGAGCTTTTAGAAATAATTAGGATATTTGAAAATTTTGTAGTTGGTAACATTTTTTTTGACTTTTTTAGATGTTTTACGAGGGTAAAAGCAAAATAAAACCCAATTCTAGTATCTAGAATGGATATTGTAATGGATGGAATGATTAAGTGATTCAAGATGGGATAGAATGGTTAAGGGATTTAGGATGGGACCTCCAAGAATTATGGTCAAATAGGGCCATGTGTCCACTTATCTATATGTCATGTTGACATTGTGTTACATTGTAACTAAAGAAACACAAATACACCAAGATTATTCCAAAACATGGTTTTAAAATCTTTTCCACTTCCTTACCAAGGTTTAAATTAGGAAGGAGGGTGGATATAAAGGAAAGGATTAAATTTAAAATGATGGTAAGTGTGGATTAAATGGATAAGGATGATAAGAATTGAATGGATAATGATGGTAAGGAAGGTTTAGGATAGGTAAGGATGTTTTAGGATGTTTTTGGGTGGAGAAATGGCTCTTCCCCCAAGTGTGGGGTAAGTTTAAAAAACATATTTATGAATGATAACACAAATTGGTTTTCAACATGGTACTTACCCAAGGAACCATAACAATGATTTTCACTTTTGGATGTTTTTTTTTTTTTTTTTTTTTTTAAATTTAATTTTTTCTTTTTTTAAATTTTTGAATGGAATCATTAGAACCTTCATAAATTCAAAAACTCCACTAATATCTTATTTTGAGAAACTTATTTACAAGGACCATGCCACTGGTGTGAGCTCCATAGATTATGTCTTGGACTTCCATGAATGCTAATTTTTCTTCTTCTAAATATTTTTAAAAGGGTCCATCATAGCCCCTATGATAGATGGTGATACTAAGGAGGATGAAGTTAGATGTGCATGGGATGAATGATTTTCATTGATTGTGTGAAATATTTATGGGGATGGTGTGATCATGGAGGTAAGTATAAATGTCATGATATCAATGGGGATTAAGACAAAAAATCTCACACACCATTTTTGGCCATACGAAGACATTTGAAAATTATGCTTGGAGGGTGACAATAGTTTCTTATTTTTTGGGACTAAGATTAGTTTCATGTTTAATGATATTAGAATTATATATTTATATGATATTGACATCAATAATGTTATCAATAAGTGATTTAGATCCATCTTTAAATTCTGATGGCAAAGGGGGAAGGTTGATTTCCTTGTCTATTAGTGCTTCATATAGATTTTAACTAATAGGCTTTCCTTGATTTTATTAATTTTGATGGTATTTGTTTGATATCACCTCAAACATATTTTCACTAGGGGAATAGATTTTTTTATTTTTTCTATTTTTTATTTTTTGTAATTTATTGAGATTAGGAAACTCTTCATGTTCCCCAAAATATTTTGTTGAGTCAAGATTTATTTCAAAAATCATGTTTATGATTACTTGGTGGAATGCAATCTTGGAGTCCCATGAATTATGTGATACATTTGCCATTTTGAAATAGGTTCAATGGTATTTTATCTTTTTGGTCCTAGTAAATAAATTAAATATATTGGAGGTCAAGGTTTGTAGTATGTTTTTCAATGTCATTGAAAGGGGTAGTGATAGAAAGATCCATGTAAAGGCTATGAAATGAACAAGTTTCAATGTTGGAAGAAGCTATCTCAAAAATTGTGGAATTATCACTAACATCCTCATATGGTTCACCTGGGGATTTGTATCTAATTATATTATATTCCTTATTTTTGTGAATTTAGATATAGTCTCTGTTTCTTTGTTCATGAATGTCAAGTCCTTTTCCTTTATAATTAATGACTTTTCACATTATATTTGTTAGGATATTTTTTGCTTTAGAAACATGAATATATGTTGACAATATATTTAACTAGGAATTATTGGAAATTTTAATTCAATAATTTAAAATAAGTCCAATTTTGTTAAATGAGGTTGAGCCAAATTGATAGGATGATCATTCTATTTTTTTGTTTAAGTTTATCCTACTATGGCTTAAAGGAGAGATAGTGAGTGTAACCACATGGAAGTAATTTTAGATTTCATTATCTTCAAGTACCTTCTTCACTTTATGCTTGGTGTTGGAAGAAATGATATATGAGGTAAGATTGGGTTATGGGACAATGGGTGGCATGTCATGTTGGTAAAATGTGGGATGTTGACTAGATGACAAGTGTCCAACATGTGCTTAAAATTAGGAGGTTGTTTTATAGTTGATTTGACTTTTATGGTTGTTTATACCTTGATTTAGTTATGGATTACCATATTTTGAACATGGATGAATTCCATCCTTGGTTAAATGACAACCCTTGGAGTGGTGACAATAGGAAATAATTAGATTAATGTGGCTCATGGGTTGGATTGGTGTTGGATTGTTAATGGTTTGATCGTTGAGATTAGGGGTTGTATTGATTTTATACTCTTTATGGTTGGATTTTTATGGCTTAGAGGCCAAATTTATATTAGATTAATGATGGTTGGATTGTTGTGGCTTAGAAGATAGATTGGTGTTATATTCTTGAAGCTTAGTGGCCAAATTTACAAATGATTATTCCTAGTTGGTTTTTTATGGCTTAGGGTCTAGATTGTTTGATTGTTGATAGTTTGATTGTTACAACCAGGGGGATTGATTGGTAGGGTATTTATTTTGTCATTATTGAATTTTTGATAGTTGCTTAAATTATGGATTGATTTCTGATTAATATTAGGATTATTGATTCTTGAATTTTTGATAAGGTTAGATAAAGTGATGGTATGGGATAATTGATGATTAAATGATTGATTGGATTGATTGTTCAAAATTTTAAGGGATTTGTTTTTTGATAGAGGTAGATGAAAATGTAATTTTGGTGGCACAAAGTCCTAATTAACATGATATGGTTGATGAATAAATGATTTAGAAGGATTTCTTTGATTTTTAGAATCGTCATTGATTGACTAGTTTATTTTTTACTAAATGGGATTTTGATAGGGTAGGATAAAATTTAGTTTTGGTGGCACATGGGCCTGATTGGTATGGGAATTTTCATGATAAGATGACTTAGAAGGCATTTTAAATATTTTTGAAACTATCATTAGTTGATTGATGTATTTTTTAATGGATGGTATTTTTGATATAGGTAGGTGAAACTATAGTTTTGGAAGCTCAAAGGCCATATTGGTAAGGGAATTTAGATGGTTTAATAATAAATTTATGGATTTTATATTGATCCACTTTTAGGGTTATATACCAATCCCAAATTTTGACTAGGATAAGCATGACTCAAAGGCAATTGGTTTAAAACTAGAGTTTGATTTAAATCAGGCATATTCTAATTAGCATTTGGGATGATATTCAATGTAGGCAAATTAAGATTGATATTAGTAATAGCATATGCTAATTGACATTAGGGTTGTATTTGATCACTAATTTTCATAGCTTTAGCATAGGCCAAGGCTAATGTATTTATATCTCCAATAGATCTTTTCAAAAATATAAAAGTCATTAGATCTACAGCATCCTTATAAATCTCTAAATTTAAAGCTTCATCAAGCTTATAGGGAGATATAGTTTTTCTAAACATATTTTTAAATCTAGCATTAAAATCTCTAATAGTTTCATTTATATCTTTCTTTACTATAGTGAATTTTTGATATAGGACACAAGGACTGATGACCCTTCTAAATTGATCAATGAAATAACTATTAAAATCATTACAGTTGGTAATGTAATTTTTAGTATGATTAATAAACCAATCATATGTTGCATCTCTAAAGTTAAATGAAAACAACCTACAAGCAACATCTTCATGAAAAACATTTAACATTTCTTAAGGTAGCCTTAAAAGACTTGATGTGTTCTTCAGTAGTAACAATCCTTATAGGAATAAATGAATGTAAATATTTTTCAATATTTTGACCTGGGCAACAATTCAAGTGACAATTCCACCCCAATTGATGATAGAACTTCCAGGAGCCATAACTTTTGCACCGTAGCTCCAATTCACTCGCCGTTTGAACTGTTAGAAAGCTAAGAATGAGGATAAAATTGTGAGATGGCATGGACATCTTTTTTATGAAGTTTGACCCCTAAAAACCCAACATAAGTGCCCCAAATTTCAATTTTAGTAGTGCAGTCTAAAAATAGTAAGTTTCTAAAAATAGTAATTCCTCGAGTTCTATATTGTTTTAAATCTTAAAAGTCAAACCACTTAATCTCCCTCAATATTGGTGACCTTCCACATCCTCCCCATGATTTCAAAATGTGTATAAATAAAGAGGTAACCCAAAATGTGAAGACATACATCTCTTCATAGAGATAAGCATATAATTGTATTGCGATCTTGAGTAATACTACATCTCTTCTCAGAGAATTCATTATTACTATGTTATTTCTATGTTATTGAAATATTTATCAACCAAAACTTCTATGTTTTGGATCAGTGGTATCAGAGTGGTTTATCTTAAGAGTGTATGATCTTGAGGATGAGGTCGGGCTACAAGAAGCTTGGGTGGGAAACAACAAAGCTTCCAAACTTTCCACTTGTTCACTCCAAACAAATTCAAATGGCAGATGACACTGAGACATCTGATCTTTTCATAATGAAATGGTAAATGAATCCCTCCAATGGCAATAAGCATAGATGCTGCAACAATTTGCCCAAATTCTTCAAACACTCCCAATGGGAAATTTTGGGTTTGCGGCTACACTTCTTGGCTCCTCATCCAGGGAACATCCTTTCAGTGCCCCAACACCCTTTAAGGTTTAGGTAAATTTTGATATTCCTACATTTGAAGGAAAAATCAATGTTGTTATAGTAGAAAATTGGTTGGATCAACTATCTTCCTACTTCTCTATAAATAAGTTCACCGATGGAGAAAATATCACTTTTTCTCTTTTGAAAGCATTATTGCCTGTGAAAAACTAGTGGGAAATGTACAAAAAGAGGTTCAGTATAGATGACATTGACCTTGAGGTGGAACCTACCTAAGATGATTTTGTGGAAGTAGTGAAAGAAGAATACTATCCCATTAGAGCATATGATGATCTGTATATATAGTGGCAACAACTTTACCAAGGTAAAGACCAATCTGTTCAAGATTACATAAACATTTTTCATTCTTTGTCTGCAAGATTGGGCATTCAATAAAGTGAGAAACATAAGAATCTCAAATATCATGGTGGACTACAATGGTACATATGGGGGGAAATGGAACTCTTCAATTTGGAAACCCTTAGTGAGGCATACAAATTCACAGTGAAGATTGAATAGAAGCATGGCAGAAATAATACAAAGAGTCAACCCTCAAAATGGAAAAGTGACAAGAAAGGTCAAACATGAGGCCAAAATTGGAAGCAAAAGGAGTTTTAGGATAAGAAATCCCAAAAGGGGAAGGTTGGAAAATGGTGTGATTACCATAAAACCAGATCTCACTCCAAAGAAGAATGTCAAGCCATCAAGTCACTGCTTTTTGAGTCACAATACTTGACATCTACTACTCTGCCTCATACACAACCCACAGTCGAAGAGGATGTAGAAGAAATTGTAGATGATAAGCTTGACACTATCGTTGCTTCATCACAAACCCATGAGGAAAGACCAGATGACAAGGAAAGATTGTTTCACTCCAAATTATGGGTAAAAGGTAAGCCTCTTCATTTCATTCTTGATAGTGGGAGTCAAAAGAATTTAATCTCTACTAAAGTTGTGAAAAGTCTAAATCTATTCATAAAGCTTTATCCAAAGCCCTATAGTATTGGATGGTTGAGCCTAGGGAGAGACCTCTATGTCACCCATCAGTGTCTTCTTTCATATGTTACAAAACCATTCCAAGATGAATTCTTATGTGATGTGGTCAATTCAGAAGTTTGTGATGTACTCCTTGGTCAGTCATTCATGTATGAGTGACATGGCATCTATGAATCATGAACCCGAAGGATCACCCTCACTCTTGGAACACAGTGTTATAGGGTACCATAGGTACCACCTTTGACATCTATCTCCCTGATCAGTGGTAAGCAATGCAAGAGATTTGTGGAGAAGATAAAGTAATTTTTTCTCATGGTGGTCAAACCATAGAAATCCAAGAAGGCTGATGTTGTAATCCTAACTTCACAATCAACAAAACAAAAAAAGTAGATAGGACGAATCATAGGAGAATATGATGACTTATTCAAGTCACCCATAGGAGTTCCACTGCATTGCCACATAAAACATTCTATCGATTTGATCCCAGGATCACCTTTACCTAACAGTCTTATGTATCATAGATCAGTTTTGGAGAATGATGAGATAAAAAGATAGATTCAAGAATTGATCCAAAAGGGTCACATCAGGCCAATCTCTTCACATTGTAGTAGCTTAATTGTCTTGACACCAAAGAAAGATGGAACATGGAGGCTTTGTATTGACTATCGAGCCCTAAATAAAATCTTTGTGAAGAATTGCTACCCTCTCCCTAAGATTGATGACCTACTAGAACAACTCTGTGGTGAGAAGTTCTTCACCAAAATTGATCTCAAATTTGGTTATCACCAAATTCCCATTGATCCCACTGATGTCTGGAAGACTACATTCAAATCTAAGGAAGGGCTCTTTGAATGGTTGGTTATGCCTTTTGGCTTAACTAATGCACATAAAACCTTCATGAGGATGATGGATGACATCCTACGACCCTTCACTAACTTATTCATGGTTGTCTACTTAGATGACATACTCATCTATAGCAGAACATGGGAAGAACATTTCCAACATGTTCTTAAGGTGCTTCAAACTCTTTGGGAGCACAAGTTGTATGCAAATCTTGATAAATTCACATTCAAGATTACAACAATTCAGTACCTCAGGTACATTGTGAAAGAGGAAGGGGTCCATGTTGATCTAGAAAATATTTAGGTTATTCGAGAATGGCCCACACCAAGGACCCTCACAGAGATTCATAGATTTTTGGGTCTTGCAAATTTATACCATAGGTTTATTCTTGTATTTTCACAAGTTTTTTGGTCACTAACCCAAGTGACTAAAGGAGGAACTAAATCTACATTTCAGTGGGGTGAAATACAACAAAGGGCATTTGAGAATTTGAAGAGCAAACTTTGCTCAACCCCTATTCTTGCCTTGCCATATTTGCATCAAACTTTTGATTTGATGACAAATGCATTAGAATATGCCATGGGAGTTATCATCATACAACATGGCCATCTTGTTGCATATCATAGTGAAACTTTCACTAATACAGTCAGGAAATATCCAACATATGATAAGGAGCTCTATGCCATTGTGCAAGCTTGCAAACAATGGAAACACTACATCTTAGGGTAAGAGAAGGACATCCACACTGACCACAAACCATTGGAATTCATCTAGACATAGAGTAAACTATGAAATGAGAGGCACTAAAAGTGGGCCACATATCTTCAATAATTCTGCCTGATAATTAAACACAAAAAGGGGAGCTCAAATACAAATATAGATTGTTTGAGCCACCCACCAATTACTGTACTCACAATAGTTCTTGTCCTGTGTCAACATGAGACTGCCACTTGGGGTGCTCTGTATGAAGCAGATCCTACCTTTACTGATACATATCAAGTGCTTCAAAAAGGTAAACATGTTTCTAATTTATATTTGAAAGATAATGTCCTCTGTCATATGGGGCACATCTATATTCTAGTTGTAGAGCAACAAAAAATGATATGGGAAGCACACTTCAGTAGGATAGCTAGACACTTTGGTATTGAAAAGACATTAGAAGTTTTTCAAAAACACTACTACTGGCCCCATATGGAAAAGGATGTGGAAAGATATCTCAAATCTTGCACCCCATGTGTGATAGCCAAGCTAACAAATAAGAAGCAAGGATTGTACACGCCATTGCCAGAACCAATCAGGCCTTGGGAATCTATCTTAATGGATTTTCTCTCAGGTTTTCCCACTTCAAAACATGGTAAGGACTATATTTTTGTGGTAGTTGATCATTTTTCAAAAATGGCTATCATGATTGCTTGTAATAAAAATATATTTGCCAAGGAAATTGCTCAACTATATTTTAGTCATGTATGGCTCCATTTTGGTCTCCCCAAGTCCATTGTCTCAAATCAAGATAGCAGGTTCCTGAGCATCTTTTGTTCCAATCTATGGAAGATGATGGATACCAAGCTGATGAAGTCCATAGCCTTCCATCCACAGACTGATGGTCAGACAGAGGTGGTAAGCTACTTGATTGTTCACATGATTTAGATGTATCACTCCAAACATCCACACATATGGGATAAGGGACTTCTTTTCATATAACATGGATATAATCAGGCACTGCACAACTCGACCAAACATAATCTATTTTAAGTATGTTTTGGGTTCCAACCCATGGCACCAATTGATATAGCTATTCCATTTTCCACCATGGAATACACACCTCATAAAAGATTTGAGGCAGCAAAAGCAACAAAGTTTATTTAACAAATGCAACACATCCGGCAACAAGTTCATGACATCCTAGAGAAGATGAATTGAAAGTATAATCAATGCCATGAAAAATATAGGATTGCACACCATTTTGTTATGGGTGACAAGGTTTGGTTGTGGCTTCAAAAGGAATGACTTTTAAGCCCACACAAAAAGATTCAGCCTTTACGATATGGTCCCTACACCATCACCAAAAAAGTTGGAGAAAATTCTTTTGATTTGAACCTACCAACCTACCTTGGTCTGCATCCAATATTCAATGTGGAGCTCCTCAAACCATATCACCCACCTCTATTAGAAACTTCAATTGTAGAAGAACAACTAGACATTGATGAGCTTGATCCACAAAGTTTTTCTCCAATGGAAGAGGATCAGATTGTGGACACCTGGATGAAGACAACAAGAGGACGCTCTATTCCTCTTTATCAAGTGGTCAAAAGGGGCCAGCTTAGCCACCAAGGTGAGTGGCTCATAGAGAATCAAATCAAGACACAACTACCACACCTGATGGGAACATTGATGTAATGGGGACCATTACTTTTCAAGGAGGGAGGAATGATTTGGGCAATAATTTAAGCAACAATTCAAGTGACAGTTCCACCCCAATTGATGACGGAACTTTTGGGAGCCATAACTTTTGCACCGTAGCTCCAATTGACTCATCATTTGAACTATTGGAAATATAAGAATGAGTAGAACATCTTGAGAGGGCATGGATCTTTTCTTGATGAAATTTGACCCCTAAAAACCCAAAATAAGTTCCCCAAATTTCAATTTTAGTAGGGTAGTCTAAAAATAGTATGTTTTTAAAAATAGTAATTCCTTAAATTTTGTATTGTTTTAAATCTTAGAAGTTAAACCACTTAATCTCCCTAGAGATTGGTGACCTTTCACATCCTCCCCATGCTTTCAAAATGTGTATAAATGAAGAGGTAACCCAAAATGTGAAGATAGACATCTCTTCCCAGATATAAGCATATAATTGTATTGTGATCTTGAGTAATACTACATCTCTTCTCAGAGAATTCATTATTACTGTGTTGTTTCTATGTTATTGAAATATTTATCAACCAAAACTTATAAGTTTTGGATCAGTGATATCAGAGTGGTTTTTCTTGAGAGTGTATGATCCTAAGGATGAGATCAGGCTACAAGAAGCTTGGGTGGGAAACAATAGAGCTTCTAAAATTTCCATCTGTTTGCTCCAAATGACTTTAAATGGTGGATGACACCGAGACATCTAATCCTTTCAATGAAATGGTGAATGAAGCCCTCCAATGGCAATAAGCACATATGTTGCAGTAATTTGCCCAAATTCTTCAAACACTCTTGATGGGAAATTTTGGCTCTGCGGCTACACTTCCTGGCTCCTCATCCAGGCAATGTCCTTTTAGTGCCCTAACACCCTTCAAGGTTCAGGAAAATTTTGATATTCCTACATTTGAAGGAAAAATCAATGTTGATGTAGTATAAATTTAGTTGGATCAACTATCTTCGTACTTCTCTATAAATAAGTTCACCAATGGAGAAAAGATCACTTTTGCTCTTTTGAAAGCATCATTACCCATGAAAAACTGGTGGGAAGTGTACAAAAAGAGGTTCAGTATAGATGACATTAGCCTTGAGGTGGAACCTACCTAGGATGATTTTGTGGAAGCAGTGAAAGAAGAATACTATCCCATCGGAGCATATGATGATCTGTACATATAGTGGCAACAACTTTTCCAAGGTAAGGACCAATATGTTCAAAATTACACAGACATTTTTCATTCTTTGTCTGCAAGATTGGGCATTCAAGAAATTGAGAAGCATAAGACTCTCAAATATCATGGTGGACTATAATGGTACATACAGGGGGAAATGGAACTCTTCAATTTGGAAACCCTCGATGAGGCATACAAATTTGTAGTGAAAATTGAATAGAAGCATGGCAGAAAGAATACGAAGAGTCAACCCTCAAAATGGAAAAGTGATAAGGAAGATCAAACACAAGGCCAAAATTGGAAGTAGAAGGAGTTTTAGGATAAGAAATCCCAGAAGGGGAAGGTTGGAAAATGGTGTGATTACCATAAAATTGGAACTCACTCCAAATAAGAATGTCTAGCCGTCAAGTCACTGCTTTTTACAATACTCGACATCTAATACTCTGCCTCATACACAACCCACAGTCAAAGAGGACGAATAAAAAATTGTAGATGATGAGCCTAACACCATTGTTGCTTCATCATAGACCCATGAGGAAAGACCAAATGACAAGGAAAGATTGTTTCACTCCAAATTATGGGTAAAAGGTAAGCCTTTGCATTTCATTCTTGATAGTGGGAGTCAAAAGAATTTAATCTCTACTAAAGTTGTGAAAAGTCTAAATCTATCCATGAAGCCTCATCTAAAGCCCTACAGTATTGGATGGTTGAGCCTAAGGAGAGACCTTTGTGTCACCCATTAGTGTCTTCTTTCATATGCTATAAAACCATTCCAAGATGAAGTCTTGTGTGATGTGGTCAATCTAGATGTTTGTGATGTACTCCTTGGTCAGTCATTCATGTATGAGTGACATGGCATCTATGAATCATGAACTTGAAGGATCACCCTCACTCTTGGAACACCATGCTATAGGGTACCAAAGGTACCACCTCCCACATTTATCTCCCTGATAGTGTTAAGCAATGCAAGAGATTGGTGAAGAAGACAAAGAAATTTGTTCTCATGGTGGTCAAACCATAGAAATCCAAGAAGGCTAACGTTGCAGTCCTAACTACACAATCAACACAACAATAAAATTAGATAGGACAAATCATAGGAGAATATGATGACTTATTCAAGTCACCCATAGGAGTTCTAATGCATTGTCAGGTAAAACATTCTATTGATTTGATCCCAGGATCATCTTTGCCTAATAGTCCTATGTATCACAGATCAGTTTTAGAGAATGATGAGATAAAAAGATAGATTCAAGAATTGATCCAAAAGGGTCACATCAGGCCAAGCTCTTCACCTTGTGGTATCCCAATTATCTTAGCACCAAAGAAAGATGGAACATGGAGGCTTTGTATTGACTATCGAGCCCTGAATAAAATATTTATGAAGAATCGCTACCCTCTCCCCAGGATTGATGACTTGTTGGACCAGCTCTATGGTATGAAGTTCTTCACCAAAATTGATCTCAAATTTGGTTATCACCAAATTCCCATCGATCCCACTGATGTCTGGAAGACTGCATTCAAATTTAAGGAGGGGTTCTTTGAATGGTTTGTTATGCCTTTTGGCTTAACTAACATACCTGTAACCTTCATGAGGATGATGGATGACATCCTATGACCCTTAAATAACTCATTCATGTTTTTTTACTTAGATGACATACTCATCTATAGTAAAACATGGGAATAAAATTTGTAACATGTTCGTAAGGTGCTTCAAACTCTTTGGGAGCACAAGTTGTATGCAAATCTTGATAAATTCACTTTCAGGATTACAACAATTTAGTACCTCAGGTACATTGTGAAAGAGGAAGGGGTCCATGTTGATCTAGAAAATATTTAGGTTATTCGAGAATGGCCCACACCAAGGACCCTCACAGAGCTTCATAGATTTTTGGGTCTTGCAAATTTATACCACAGGTTTATTCTTGTTTTTTCACAAGTTTCTTGGTCACTAACCCAAGTGACTAAAGGAGGAGCTAAATCTGCATTTCAGTGGGGTGAAATACAACAAAGGGCATTTGAGAATTTGAAGAGCAAACTTTGCTCAACCCCTATTCTTGCCTTGCCATATTTGCATCAAACTTTTGATTTGATGACAAATGCATCAGAATATGCCATGGGAGTTATCATCATCCAACATGGCCATCTTGTTGCATATCATAGTGAAACTTTCACTGATACAGTCAGGAAATATCCAACATATGATAAGGAGCTCTATGCCATTATGCAAGCTTGCAAACAATGGAAACACTACATCTTGGGGTAAGAGACGGTCATCCACATTGACCACAAACCATTGGAATTCATCCAAACATAGAGTAAACTATGAAATGAGAGGCACTAAAAGTGGGCCACATATCTTCAGTAATTCCACCTGATAATTAAACACAAAAAGGGGAGCTCAAATATAGCTATAGATTGTCTGAGCCACCCACCAATTACTATATTCACAATAGTTCTTGACCTGTGTCGACATGAGACTGCCACTTGGGGTGCTCTATATGAAGTAGATCCTACCTTTATTGATACATATCAAGTGCTTCAAAAAGGTAAACATGTTTCTAATTTATATTTGCAAGATAATGTCCTCTATCATATGGGTCACATCTATGTTCCAGTTATAGAGCAATAAAATATGATATGGGAAGCACACTTTAGTAGGACAGTTGGACACTTTGGTATCGAAAAGACATTGGAAATTCTTTAAAAACACTTCTATTGGCCCCATATGTGAAAGGATGTGGAAAGATATCTCAAATCTTACACCCCATGTGTGATATCCAAGCCAACAAATAAGAATCAAGGATTTTACATGCCATTGCCAAAACCAACCAGGCCTTGGGAATCTATCTCGATGGATTTTCTCTCAGGTTTTTCCACTTCAAAACATGGTAAGGACTATAATTTTGTGGTAGGTTCCTAAGCATCTTCTGGTCCACTTTATGGAAGATGATGGATACCAAGTTGATGAAGTCCATAGCCTTCCATCTACAGATTGATGGTCAGACAAAGGTCGTAAATTGCTTGATTGTTCACATGATTCAGATGTATCACTCTAAACATCCATGCACATGGGATGAGGGACTTCTTTTCATACAACATGGATATAATTGCGCATTGCACAGCTTAACCAAGCATAGTCCATTCCAAGTATGTTTTAGGTTCCAACCCATGGTACCAATTTATATAGTTATTTCATTTTCCACCTTGGAATACATACCTCATGGAAGATCTGAGGAAGCAAAAGCAACAAAGTTTATTGAACAAATGCAACACATCTAGCAACAAGTTCATGACATCCTAGAGAAGATGAATCAGAAGTATAAGCAATGCCATGACAAACATAAGATTGCAAACTATTTTGCTGTGGGTGATAAGGTTTAGTTGTAGCTTCAGAAGGAATGACTTTCAGGCCCACACAAAAATATTCAACCTCTACAATATGGTCCCTACACCATCACAAAAAAAATTGGAGAAAATGTTTTTGAGTTAAACCTACTAGCCTACCTTAGTCTGCATCTAATATTCAATGTGGAGCTCCTCAAACCATATCACCCACCTCTATTGGACACTTCAATTATATCAGAACAACTAGAAATTAATGAGCTTGATCCACAGATATTTATTGTAGTGGAAGAAGATCAGATTATGGACACCTGGATGAATACAACAAGAGGACGCTCTATTTTGCTTTATCAAGTGGTCAAAAGGGGCCAACTTAGCCACCAAAGAGAGTGGCTCACAGAGAATAAAATCAAGACACAACTACCACACTTGATGGGGAACATTGATGCAATGGGGACCATTGCTTTTCAAGGAGTGAGGAATGATCTAGGCAACAATTTGGGTGACAGTTCCACCCCAATTGATGACGGAACTTTTAGGAGCCATAACTTTTGCACCGTATCTCCAATTGACTCACCGTTTGAACCATTGGAAAGCTAATAATGAGGATAAAATCATGAGATGGCATGTATATTTTATCAATGAATTTTTACCCCTAAAAACCCAATGAAAGTGTCCCAAATTTCAATTTTAGTAGTGCAGTCTAAAAATAGTAATTCCTCAAATTCTGTATTGTTTTAAATCTTGGAAGTTGAACCACTTAATATCCCTTGATATTAGTGACCTTCCACATCCTCTCCATGCTTTAAATCTTGGAAGAGGTAACCCAAAATGTGAAGACAGACCTCTCTTCCTAGAGATAAGCATATAATTGTATTGCGATCTTGAGTAATACTACATCTTTTCTCAAAGAATTCATTGTTACTCTATTATTTCTATGTTATTGAAATATTTATCAACCAAAACTTTTAATTTTTGGATCAAATTTCTTGGTAAGTCATGTACCTAACTAAGCACATTAATATAAGATCCAACTAACCAAGCCATATCTTGATGAGGATTGAATGCATCAACATAAATAGGTGAAGTAGGTTGATATTTAAAAATTATATGCTTACCTTTATCCGCTCTTATTTTTCTATGAAATTCCAAAGAAAGAAGAGGTAGCCTTATCTCAGACCTTGACCTACTTCTTATTAATTGTAGTTTTAGCTTGTAAAATCCAATTCCTATTCAAAATTCAACTTAGAAACTTTATCTTTGCAAAGTTAAATGATCTTTAGTTCAAAATTTGCAAATAACGTTTCAATTCTCATATATAAGCAGATTTGCACATTGTAAATTCTAAGTTCAAGCAAACTTTGCATAAATATTTTAAAAAATGCTTATATTTAACTGAATTAGCTTAAAGATACCTTTAAACTTGTGAATATTAGTGATCTTTACACAAAATTACTATTACTAACCTCAACAATTTTACATAAATCTTCAAAGAATAACTATCTTTAGCTAAATAAGCCTAAAGACTAGTCTAAAACAATGGATATTAGTGATCTTTACACAATTAAGCTAATAAATAACATAAATATGCAAAGGATCAACTGATCTTTGATAAAAAATTCACTAAAATTAGCTCAAGATACTTCAAATTCATAAATATTTAGTTTGGGGCCCTCATTCTAATGCCAATGGAATTTTCCCATTGATGCATGTAAGTGTATCACAAGGTTCTCATAGTGTTTAAAATAATCCTCATTTCAAAATTAAAAGAATCTTTTGCATGATTTTTTGGTTGTGATCTTCTTGAGATCTGTGGTATAGTGGCCAAGCTATTTTACTGTTTCACAAAATGAATATGTAAGTGGTTGTTGGGAGAAACCATGGCCCTGAAGCCTTTTGTGAAACATGAAAGTTATCTTAACTAAGTCAAATGAACAATGATAAAAACCTAAATTCTAAACCCTAATCTATCATGAATATTTATGACAAAAAATTAAGCTATAGTGATATGATAAAAAATGAGGAAATAGGTAGGGTAGGGCAAAAAAGAAATATGTTTCTATTTTGAGTTCAAACATCACGACATAGCTTAAATTTCATCAAATACATGAAATTTAAACCATAATATGACATGAAATTACCAAAAGTATAAATCCTATCATATACAAAGAAAATGTCTAAGGATATTTGAAACATGCAAATTAGAAATTAGATTCACTTTAAAGATTTACTTCCACAAGAAAATTGCATTAGCACATCTTCAAGAAAAGCAAGGATATTAAAATGAATTTAAAGACTTTTATTCAACCTAGCATAAGCTCAAATTAATAACTCTACATTAACATATTCAAATCTATAATTCATAAAAATAATTCAAATCTAAACATCAAACCAAAAACTTGAAGAAGCAGCCATGATAAAAAAACAAACAAATAAATATGAGACAATCTTTATAGAATTATCTTGCTTACATTATTTGCTCTAAAATTTAGACAAATTTTTTTCTCTAAAAACTTCCTCCCTTTTTATAATGATAATACCCCCCTTTTATAGGAAACCTATGAGGTATGTCATTTAATCACTATCAAATGAGAATTGAACAAGTGTCAAGGATATTTGTCCTTCTACAACATTCTAGAATCAATGACACTATTCAAGTGGACTAACCTATAATTCATATGTGTTACAATTTTCACATGATTTTACAAAAAAGAGTATTATTTCAAATGATGTACATGTTTTTTATACAAAATAATATTTTTATGTCAACTTAATTGACTTTGAGATGCCCTTGTTGCTACAGCCTTTTGCCTTTTGCCAAAATCTTCATGGCTTTGTGATATTGTCCATCAATCAGTCTAAAATTGATGATTGGTTCCATAAATAGCTCCTCTTCTAACCCTACCAAATATTTGAAGACCTCATCAGCTCTATTCCTTAATTATTTAATACTCATGGCATCACTAATCTTCTCATCTATTGACAAGATCATATCCAAGATACGTTTATTATCTACCCCTATGGCACCCTAACTTTTATTCTTGACCTCTTGGATGAATTGAGTAACTTTGTGCTGGAACTCTTCATTATTTATCAATCCAATAGGACTAATGATGGTTGGATCATTGATCAAACCTCTTAATATTTGTACCATTCTACACTCTAATTGTTTGAAGTCTCTTGAGAGATATTCCATACCTTTGGACCACTTATTCACATCCCTAACTTTTTCCATAAAAATTATGATAGCCATAATCAAATATGATAGGTTAATTATTTTGAGCTCAGTAATATGGCTTTCCATCAATATCTTTATCAATTATTTTGCCTTATTATATGAAGCTTGCCATTGATTAACTTGTTTCATAGCAATTGAATGTTTTTTATTCACCACATCTAGTCTACACCTTATTATTTTCAAATAATTGAATACATAATATATGGTGGATTCAAATACCTTAACAATGTTCCCTAGAACTGATACAATGGATTACTCTTACAGATTATTTTTCTCCTACTTTAGGCCTTTGATGGAAATTTACAACCTCTTTGCCTAGGATTGTGCTAACTCTAGAACATATTATTCAAATATAGGGTCCTCCCATGCCCTCTATTTTTTCTTCTGAGTTAAATGAGTCAATGTTTCAACCTTTTGATGTATCACTTCTTGAACACCTTCCATGACCACTGTCTCGATGACTCTTTTTAAACTTGAAGTATCTAGATCATACTGACCCCAACTAAAGATTAGCCCATTTACTTGTTACCCTTATTTATATGTCAACTGACTGACTTAGATTAGCCAATCTCTTTGCCTCTTCTTCTTGTAAAGCTAGGATTTATGGATTTAACTCTTGTTGCATAGGTATTCCTATAGTATTTATTATAACCCATGTATAATAAGTAGGTAGCTTCTCTAACCTTGCTTCATATATGAACCATTTAGGAATAGGTGGTCCATATATTAGACTATCTTCACTAAAGAGATTGATCTCTTTCAAAGGAGTAATGGCCACTTTTGGTTTCTTAGCTTTTGAGACAACTGCAGTCTCAACTTTCCTCTTGGGAGGATCAACAATCATTAAGTCTGAAAACTTATCCTTTCCCTTATCTTTCTTGGCTTCTTCAACCTTCTCTTCTCCTGCATCTAAATTTGATTCATATGTCATGAAAATCATTCTGAGAGCATCTTAAATATATTCATGAAGATCCAAAGCTATCATGTGAACCTCCACTTGAGGCAAATATTTCTCTATTATTCTAGAGGATTCAAGAGATGATGAACTTGAAGAAAATTCACTTGGTATCCTCTCTTCAATCCTATATTATGATGATTTATTTATTGGTAAAAGCTTAGGAGAACCAACATCCACTAGATGATATTACCTTGGACCCAGTTCTGATTTATCTTCCAACTTTTAGTCTCTTTGTAATCTGGACTCAAGCTTTATATTATGTTATTTGAATCTTCTAACAACTTCAAAGTAGGATGTTGCCTTGGTGTATATAAATTCAAATGCACTAGGTGCATGCTCATAGGGCACAACCAAAATACCTTTGATTCTCAAATGCTTTTTTACTCTACCATATGGATCCCATTGTCTAAGATCATCCATCTATAGGTTGAAGGAAAGCATGTGTTTTGGAGAAGCTTTAATGTGATCCCATTGCTTTAAAATAGTAATGTTAATTATTGTGGGAAAACCATGTAGAAGTCTCTTTCTCTTAGTTTTTAAAATGCCATCTATCCCATTAAACAACTGGTAGGCTACTTCTTATTCTACCAACTTGTTAGGCACATGAAATGGTAGTTTGAGAGGGGAAGTTTGGGTTCCTTAAATTATTATAAATATGTATTCAAGATATAGCCATATGTCCCCCATTGCCTTAATTGACTTCTTGATTAAAGGGCTTATTCCCATCATAGGATCACCATCAATAGCTTGACTTAATGTAGGTTAAATACAGTCACAAATGAATTGGATATGGTCTCTATACTTTTAAATGTGTAATTTTGAATAGTAATAAGACACAGTTTGGATACCATTAGGAGACCATTCTCTTTGGTTTAGGATTTTAGTGGTGGCATATAGGGTATCTAGCAAATATGACATCACGTAGAATTTATTTCTCTTCTTTATCTTAATCCCATAGATTTGCCTACTCAAAGAAATGTTATTATTTCACCTAAAGGGGGAATTGCCATTTCCTCAATGATGAAATATACAATAGGCATCCACATTGGTTCCAAATGTGTTGTATGTGTGCATCCATACAAATTATTTTGCATGGTCATGACCATCCTAAATCCAAGTCTAAATTGACTCATAGGGATGTTATTTTTAGGATCTAAGATAACTTGTTACCTAATTCTAACCATTTAGTCAGGATGTCCATCATGGTGTGTTTCTGAACTGGCGAATTAATGGAGGCTAAGTCTATTTGGGACCTAGGTAGTTTATAGTAAGACTAAAAAATAATAGGGTGTTAGTTGTGGATCTTGGTTGTCTTCCAGGATTAGAGGTTAAAAATCTAATGTTATTTTAGAAGGGTTTTAGATCTCATTCTTTGTATCCGTGATGGCACAAGGGGTTGCAATGGGGGAATTGTGTTGAAAAATTATAATGTTGTAGTCAATCTAGGCCACTAATTAAGGGTTTCTAGATCCGATGGTAGAGCTTATGTTTAGGTTTTTTTCCCTAAAATATATTGTTACATGGTTGAGATGAAATATGAAATAGATTATACACAGAGAGGAGGTAGAAATAAGTAGAGAGGTGTAATAAGGTTTGTTGTAGGATTTGTTTCTCCCTTGTATTACTAAAAATAATATACTAGACAAGTTTCATGGATGTAACCCATCTTGGGTGAGCCATGTTAAATCTAGTGTTTCCTAATTTATGCATGTTTATGATTATTTTATGTATGTTTGATTGATTCATTTCATAGTTTCTCTTGTATGCGATTTGAGAATAAATCTATGTTTTATTTTATCCTAATAAGTGGTATCAGAGCAAAGATTTTGTTTGCATAATTTTAAATCATAGAAAGAAAAGGGTTTGACCTCGAGTGGGAGCTATGGTGAATGAAAATAAATCTAAGGTAGAGAAGTTCAATGGATAGAACTTTAGATTGTGGAATATGTAGATGGAAGATTATCTTTATCAGAAGGACCTATATTTACCATTGGGAGGGCAAGCCAAAAATTCATCGATAATGTCAGATGAATCTTGAAAACTATTTGATCAAAAATCCTTTAGAACCATATGGTTGTGCCTCGCATCTTTTGTAGCATTCAATATATCACAAGAAAAGACAATATAAGGTCTTATGAGCTCATTAGGCAAGTTATATGAAAAACTCTCTTCCTCAAATAAAATATTTTTGATGAAAAAATTATTTAATATGAAAATATCTAAAAATAGTTTAGTACCAGACCATTTAAATGAGTTTAAAATGGTTACTAGCTATTTACATTTCATAAATATTGACTTTGATGATGAATTTAGGGCTCTTTTTATTCTTTGTTCTTTGCCTACAAGCTAGAATATCTTGGTAATGGTAGTAATCAACTATGTGTCTAATAATGTTAAACTAAATTTTGAAGATGTGGTGGGTGTTATCCTAAGTGAGGAAATGTGAAGGAAAAACACAGGTGAAACATCTATATCTATAAATGCATTAATAGTGGAGAATATAGGAAGGTAGTAGAATAGAGAAAGAAGAAATCATGGAAAATCAAAAGGGGGTGCAAGACCTAAATCAAGAGGCAAGATGGAATGTTGGATTTGTGGTAAGCTAAGACACACAAAGAAAGAGTGTTGGTTTTGAAAGGATAAATCAGGTAAGCACCAACAGGAATATAATAGAGAAGTAAATATAGTAGGTGATGTACTACAAGATGCTCTTATACTTTATTTGGATAATATTGTTGAATCTTGGGTTTTAGATTCAAGTGTTTATTTTCACTGCACCCCTCATAGATATTATTTTATAGATTACATTCAAGGTAATTATGGGGATGTTTACCTTGGTGATGATGAACCTTTTAGTATTTTTAGAAAAGGAAGTGTTCAAGTTAAATCATAGAATGGAAACACTTAGGTACTGAAGGATGTTAGGCATGTTCCAAGCTTGAGTAGAAATCTAATCTCTACAAGGAAGTTGGGTAGTGAGGGTTGTATGGTCACATTTACAAACAAATCATGGAAGTTTACAAAGGATTATATGGTGATTTTAAAAATTAAAAAAGTAGGCACTTTATATTTTTCTATAGATAATGTTAATTCATCTTGTAGTGTAGCTACTATAGGTAAAGATACAGCTTTGTGGCATTACAGACTTGACAATATGAGTGAAAAGGGAATGAAGACCCTACATATAAAAGATAAACTACTAGGTATGAAAGAACTAGATCTAGAATTTTGTGACCATTATGTATATGAGAAACAAAAACATGTGAGGTTTCTCAGGGTTGGACCAACGAGGAAGGAGCAGAAGTTATAGCTTGTGCATATAGATGTATGGGGACCAGCTCAGGTATCTTCACTTGGTGGTTCAAATTATTATGTTATATTTATTGATGATGTAACTAGGAAGGTTTGGCTATACTATATAAAAATGAAGTTTGATGTTTTTGATACATTCAAGAAATGAAAAGCTTTAGCTAACAATGAAATAGGTTTAAAACTAAAATGTCTTAGATCAGATAATGGAGGTGAGTATTATAGTAACACTTTTAACAATTATTGTTTAGAAAGTGGAATTCATAGACAAAAATTAGTTCTAAGAATATCACAATAGAATGGTGTGTCAAAAATAATGAATAGGAATATTATGGAGCATGTCAAATGTATGAGATTGCATGTAGATTTGCCTTTATAGTTTTGGGTAGATGTTGTAACTACAATAGTTTAACTAATAAATAGAGGACCTTCGAGTGCTTTGGATGGTGGAATACTAGAGGAGGCATAGACTGGAAAGAAGGTAGATTATTTTTTTCTAAGAGTTTTTGTTTGTGAGGCCTTTTATTATATTGACAAAGATCATAAGAATAAGTTAGAAGCTAAGTCTTAGAAATGCATATTTATTATTTATGGAATTGATGACTATGTATTCCAATTGTGGAATCTAGAAGATAAGAAAATAACCAGGAGTAGAGATATTGTGTTCCATGAAAAAGTCATGTATAGGGATCAGTTGTAGGAAAAGAAGCAAGAAGAATCTAAAAGAGAATATGCATTATTAGAAGACATTACATAAAAACATGTCCTAGAGGTTCCTAATCAAAATTTGCAATAGGAACAAGTACCTCAAACCCCTATTAGAAGATCTATAAGAGTAAGTATACCACCTGATCATTTTTCTCCTTCTTTATATTATTTATTACTTACTGATGGTGGTGAGCCAAAAAGCTATGAATAAGCAGTGTAGATTGATGCCAAGGATAAGTGGGAGCAAGCTATGGATGAGGAGTATGATGCTCTAATGGAAAACTGGACATGGGATTTGTTGGAGCTTCTTAAAGAAAATAAGGTATTGCAGAATAAGTGGGTATTTAGGATAAATGAGGAAAATGAAGGTAAAAATAAATTTAACGTCAGAATGGTGGTTAAGGTTTTACACAAAAGAAAGGTATAGACTTTGATGAGATATTTTCTTTAGTAGTTAAATTGAATTCTATAATATTTATTTTAAGTTTGATAGCAATAAAATATTTGCACCTTGAACAGTTAGAGTGAAGACTGCATTCCTTCATGGTGACTTGGAGGAGGAAATATATATGGAGCATCCATAGGGATATGAAGTCAAAGATAAGGATAAAATAATGTGCAAGTTGAATAAGAGTTTGTATGGCCTAAAACAAACTCTAAGACAGTGGTATTTGAATTTTGATAGTTTTATGATAGAACAAGATTATTGTAGATGTCATTTAGACCATTGTGTATATTTTAAAAGTTTTGAAAATGGAAGCTACATTATTTTACTTTGATATGTAGATGATATGCTTGTAGCCAGTTCCAACATGCACAATATTAATGTACTCAAGAAATAGTTAAGTGGTAGTTTTTTATGAAAGATCTAGGTGCAATTAAATAGATCCTCGGTATGAGGATAACTAGAGATAAAAAGAATAGGAAGATGGAATTATCATAGGGAGAGTACATCAAAAAAGTGTTGGAAAGATTTAATATGCAAGGTGCAAAATTATTTGGGACACTTTTGGCTGTACACTTTAAATTAACAAAGGAACAATGTCCTAAAACACAAGAAGAAAAGAACCTAATGTCTAAAATTCCATACTTATTAGCAGTTGGTAGTATAATGTATGTAATGGTGTGTATGAGGTTAAACATCACACATGCAGTGGGAGTGGTGAGTAGGTTCATGAGTGATCTAAGAAAGGAACATTTGAAGGTAGTAAAATGGATCCTTCGTTACTTAAGAGGGACCATAGATACAGTGTTAAGTTGTGGTGTATTAGATGTGACATTATAGGGATATGTTAAATCAGATATGGTAGGTGACTTAGATGGTAGAAGAAGCACTATAGGATATGTGTTTAAAGTAGGTGGTACAATAGTTAGTTGGGTATCATGATTATAGAAGGTTGTGGCACTTTTAACTACATAGGTTGAGTATATTACTTTTATAGAAGCAAAAAATGAAATAATTTGGTTATAGAGGTTGATGGAAGAATTGGGACATAGTCAAGAAATATATATTTTATATAGTGATATTCAGAGTGCAATCCATCTAGCCAAAAACTCAATTTTTCACTCCAGAAGAAAACATATTCAGTTGAGGTATCATTTCATTTGTTCAGTGATAGAGGAAGATCAACTAAAATTGGAGAAGATACATACCAGTAAAAGTCCTACATATATGATGACCAAGGTGGTTACAAGAGAGAAGTTGAAGATTTGTCCAACTTTAATTGGTCTTTATGGATGATAATTAAATTAATGAATTTTTTTGGGTATAAATAGTACAATGGATGAAGTAGCAATGGAGTTACTACAATCAATCTCCAAGTGGGAGATTGTTAGGTGTGAAGCCTGATTGTCTTCCAAGATCAGAGGTTAAAAATTTGATGTTATTTTAGTTGGATTTTGGATCCCATTATTTGTATTTGTGATGGCATGGGGGGTTTCAAGGGGTGGAAATTGCCTTGTAAAATTATAATTTTGTAGTCAATATAAGCTATTGATTAAAGGTTTTTAGATCTGACAGTAGAGGTTATGTTTAGGTGTTTTTTTCCTAAAATGTATTGTTACGTGGCTAAGATGAAAGATGAAATAGATTTTAAATAGAGAGGAGGAAGAAATAGGTAGAGAGGTGTAACAGTGTTTGTTGCAAGATTTTTTTTCTCCCTTGTATTGTTGAAAATAATATACTAGACAAGTTTGGTAGATATAGCCCATCTTGGGTGAACCACATTAAATCTTGTGTCTCTTATTTTGTGCATGTTTATGATTTTTTTTGTATGTTTGATTGATTCATTTCATATTTTATCTTGTATATGATTTGGGGATAAATATATGTTTTATTTTGTCCTAACATAGGAGATATATATGCAGGTTTCCTTAGACTAGGTTCATGAATCAACATACCCTTATCAATTTTAGTATCTTTGAAAATTGGACCAAGAACATCAATATAGTGTAATACCTCTAGTTTAGCAACAACATAATGGAGTCCAATAATCTAAATGGCCACAATATCATCATAGAGTCTCTTTGTTGGGAGCAGCTTCTCCTCTTCCTTAGTCAATACTCCCTGATTCTCAATTATCCAGAATAGCTTTGAGTAATTATTATCACCTATGTTTAATGAATCAGATACAAATTTTGTGTCTTTGAAAACTTGGCACTCTACATCTGATGTTAGGTATATTTCAACCACCTTCTTCAAAGTAGCTCTGTATGTTGCCATTATTATTATCTTAATTGAATTATCCTTTTGAAAATGATAATTCAACTCTCTTAGCTCAACACAGTGAATTTAGGGATTTTCATACATTCTAAGGCTTTTTAGAGGTTTAAACAAAGCTTTAATAATGGTAAACAAGTTTGGCATTATGTGCTTTGATGACTTAGATCATATTTGGATCTCATATTTATACCTTTTGCATGCTCAGGTCCACAAAATCTTCTTATCTAACTTGTTTGCCTATGTGGCATCACTTTGTCATGCATCTTATTTATTTTTAAAATGAGACCATTATAACTTAGACATGTGTCATAATCTCATGCCCCCTGAAGCTTGATCAAATTTGCTCTGTAGATCTCCATTTTTACTATTTGAACATGGGTCATTGATCTTTGATATGAGCATATGAGATTGTGCCACTTGGCAGTTCCACATGATTTCTACATACTATGTCATTAGTCTTCATTTGATTAATGATTTTATGCCACATGGTAACATCATGTGAAATATAATCTCTTTGACTCCTTGACTCACTTTGCACCATTGATCTTCAATCGTAAGATTGAATTCATACTATTGATCTTGATTTGAGTGATTAAATATGCACTATTGATGTGTTGAATGCATGATCAAATGCATAATATTGATCTATTCTTTATACATCCAATTAAATATGCACTATTGATCTATTCTTTATACACCACGAGTGTGACACTTATCACCATCACATTCAACCTCAAGATCCTTTGACATTTTGACTTCAAACTTGCCATGAGATATGCTTCTACATGATTGAAAGTACACTATAAATCATTGATCTTAACTTATTGACTCTAGCCTTTAATATGGATCATATATTGGGATTTTTACATAGTAACATGTACCATTGATCTTTGATCTATGGGAAATTTGACTTATTGACTCAGGTAATCATTTGCGTACCATTGATTTGTGATTCGAGCTTCTGAGATTTTACGACTTGGTAGACCCACATATTTTCATACCTATAAGCAGTGAAATCAATGATGTAAGGGTTTGGGATATATAAATACTTAGGATAAATTTTAGACTAAGGTAATGAATTAATAAATTTGATCAAGACTTAGACTAAAATTAAACTAAGGCTTAGTCCAAAATAAAGTGACCCATTGATAATGTAAAACCATTCTAATAAGAACTTAAGGTAAAGAATTTATACTAAAGTTTTAATTTTCATTTAAACTTGGATTTAATTAATTGACTAAATACCAAAAGTTAATCAAAAGGGGTCAAATTTATCATTGAAACATAAACCATGAACATATGTTTCATTCTAATGAAGATCCATTGAATTTGCAACATGGAAACACATGAGGTAAATATTAGAAACATTAGGTAAAATCAAATAAATCTTATGTGATAGTATGCCAGTTAAGCTAAATAAACACATGATATTCAATAATGTGCTCTGATCAAGTTGAATGCTTAATTTACAGCATAATTTGCAAAAGATGAACAAGGGTCCTCATTTTTCAGAAATAGGGGTATGTTGACCTCAACACGTAGGTAATAGAAATGACTTGTATTTAGATGAAGTGATAAGTCATTATTTGGCTTATTTATTGTCATGATTTCTCATTCCCAAATTGAATCATGAAATCAATAATTCATTGTCATTTTGTAAATGTTATTTATGGCCTATCAAAGAAAAGAAATGAAACAAGTCAAAAGAAAAATAAAACAAATGAAGTTCAAAACCAAATAATGAGATGTAAATAAACAGTAACATATTAGTCTAATAGCAAAAAAGAACAATACTAAACTAACTAACCCAAGTTATGAAATAAATTAAGAAAAACCTAACTATCTATATATCTTATGAAATTAAAGCACAACAAGACTAAATGAAAGAACAATGATAAAAGGAGATAAATATTAATCTAAGAAATAATAGAAAATCAATCTAAGAATATCACTACTTGTTATCAATATTAACTAAGATAAATAAAAAATAAACTAATAAATGAAAGCAAATTAATGTAGAGATCTAAATTAATAATAACTAATCAAGCCATGGCAATCTAAGAAAACATGATCAAATAAAGAGTCTAAATTAAAAGAGCAATAAGGATGAAAATAAAGAATGAAATAACTAAGTAAAGTAAGAGAAAAAAGAATTTAATTTAAACTAAATATCTAAATTAATCTAATCTAAAATTAAACTAATCTAAAACAAAAATAAATAAATAGAATTAAACATAAAATGGTGAGTCTTGAGATAAGAGTCGTCTTAAAATAAAGTGAAATAAGATTTATTGAGAAACAAAAAAATTTAGTACAAATAAATTACAATCAAAATATCAACAAAATTTCACAAATTATAATGTATTCATCATTATTCAGGTTAAGTATATGGAGTTCTACTCATATGACTACATATTTACAATCATTAAAAGATATTAAAACCTAATAGACTTCAAATAATCAGTTTATGAAATAAATGGAAAACTTGGATATTCCTACACTAAAAAAGTGGATGACTTCATCGTCATCGAATGTATTTCATTTTCTATCCAAAAGTAGTCATTTAATCTCAAAGATGTTTGTACAGAAAAGAAAAGAAGGATAGATAACTTTTAAACTTTAAAGAACTCATCACATGTATGTGTTTCTCTCTTTTTGTATTGTCTCTTTGAACTGTTTATAAAACAATCTCATCTAGAGATAGTTGGAAAATAAGTGACAACTAACTTTGGTTAGTTGTTGTTAACTATAATTGAATTTATAATTCAATTAGTTAACTTTATGAATTATTTATTTATAAGTTTAGACTTATCATAAAGTCTTAATAGATCAATTTAAAATATAATAGAGCAATACCATTTTTAACAGGTGGGGGGCCTTTAATCACTTTATAACATTTAAATAAACATCTAACTATGTATAACAACATTAATAAATGATAATAGTCAAATAAATTAATGTATTCCTAATATTAAATTACGTAAACATTTATCCATAATGTTAGAAAATATGTTAATAAATTATTTTACAAAAAATAAATTGCTACCATACAACATACCAAACCTTGCCAAAAATAATATACACATAATCAAAAATTCAGTATCATGATAGCAAGTCAAAGTATCAACATGAACATAATAGTTTAGTCAGATTCAACATCAAAAATTAAATCAATTAATGTATTATTATTATTATTATTATTATTATTATTATTATTATTATTATTATTATTATTATTATTATTATTATTATTATTATTATTTTGGTATACTTTGTATACTCCATGGAATCAACGGGAAGCTTAATCAAATGAGTACCCTCAAGATCATCAACCTCCAATTTTACCTTCTTAAACATCCTAATCAATATGGTTTGTGTTGTAGGGTTTCTAGCACATTCTCTACTAGAAGAAATTGGTCTCTCAAGCTTAGGTGAAGGAACTTTAGTATTCAATAGCACAAGTGAATTAGGTTATAAACATTTTGTAGTAACATCATGAACATTTTTAGGTTGAGCATGCAATGGAATATTATTTAGATCAGACAAGATAGTAGTATGCATACACTGAGAAGACTTACTTGGAGTGCCTCACCCATAAGGATGATGTCTTAAATGTGCTCTTATCAATCCTCTATTACCATGGAAATTCAAGGATCTAGTAGATAAATAATCAAGTTCATTTCCAAAAAAAGGATCAGTGGCATTAAAATGAATGGATACTTGAGTTCCATCATTAAATGGCCAAGAAAAAGTGTTAGCAACCCTACGGATATAAAAAAATTGGCCTAAAAAACTACCCTACAAAGGAGTTTTTACATTGTGTTGACCATTACCTCTACCCCAAACATTTCTACATGATTCATGTGAGTTTGGAGTCCACCTTGACATACTAAGAAGTATACTAAAATAATTCCTTAATAACACATATATTTCCAAATCTTGATATGTTCAAATGTCCATTTTGAAATAAAAACTTGAAGCTTTCCATTACTTAATTTTTCATGACTTGATCAAATTTGAAAAGAATACATCCTTCACAAAACCTTAGTCATATCTGGAAATAAAAACTTTCATGTTTATTTCCCTACTCCATATTTACATGATGCATCTATTGACAACTTATTCATAAATGTCGTGTTCCTTCAAATTCAAAAATAACACACTATGCTTGAAAATAAATACACCACCCTTGATTATGTCATCTAAAGGGACCATCAACCAATACATCACGTGCATAGATACATGTTTTAAATCATGTTTAAGGATAGAACTTAGGTTTTTAAAGAAAAGAATATGAAAACTTAGAGCTCAACCTTAGGTCCTTATATTATTTTCCCAAAAGATTCAAATAAATGTGAACCATATTCCCAGTAATATGTGCTAAGGATTTGAATACAAACTATACCATAATCAAAATATCATTAAAAATAAACTAATAAACTACATTCACATGAATTATGTCCTTGTTAACTATTTCTAGATATTATTGTGTGATAATCTCAATGTTTTTAAAATATGGCAAGTGAAACGAGATAAAATATATTAAGAATTCACCTTATTAACATATGTTAAATAAATATATAATTAAATTATATTGTTTGAAACTAAAAAGGAATGCTAACATTTCACAACTATCACTGTTCACAACAAGATCAAATCTGAAAACATCTACCACCTGTATAACAAACACAAAGTAGATCATGCAGATACTGAAGACCTATTTACTTAAATATATACTTATGCTATCAAAATTCCTTAATCAACATCAATATTAATAAATATTCAACATAACATTCACTAATTATTGCACATGCATAGGAAGGATGAATATTAAAATGAATACAAATAATTTGGCCCCCGCTAGTTTTTTTAGACTTCATGATTCTAGTCATCAATATGGTAGAACTAAGCATGTCCAAAATTTTATAAAAGTAAGGGGTTTCAAAAAATAGGCATAACAACATGTTTGACCTTGTTAATTTACACTTGAACTTAAGTGAATAATGATATATTTTGCTCTCTTATGTGTTGCATAGGTAACTATTCTTTATCAAAGGTAATGAATTTTTAAATATCATTGAATGTATTCATGATAAAGGTGAATGAGGCATGTTGTGTATCACTAGGTAGATTTATGTCTCATAATGCCTCATATCCTATGTCTTTGTAAACCAATGATATCTTGAGTAATTACAAGATAACACTTTTAGCATTGGTGTTCTTTAGTTGATCTATGATTTCATACCCTTTGGGTTAAGTGGATTATTTTATGGAATGTGGAGGGGGTTTAGGAGGAACATGTTGACTACCTTCATTTTTATATGCATGATGAAGTACATTATCTCATCTAGCATATAAAATATGGACCATAAAATCCAAAATATGTCATGATCGAATAATAAGAGAAGTTTGGTAGCTAGTACAACCTTAAGGTCTAGTTGGAGGAATAAAAATAATTCATGCATGCCCTTTGGAATCTAGTGGTAAAAAAATACAATTTGTATTATATTTTAAAAAAATATGATTGAGAAAGGCTTGAGATTGTTCATTATTAATTTTGGCCTTATTAGTTTTCTTAGATTTGATCCATTTGATTTTATGATTGATAAAAATATAACATAGCCAAGTTGAATAATATGAAAATAGAACCTTCATATATTTATTCAAAAAATAATACTCATTAAATAAATCCATAATGTGTATTATTAGGGAATAATTAGAAATCATGTCTAAAAATAAAACCCTAAGGCTGAAATTTGAAACCCTAGAAGGATGAAACCCTAAGGGAGACTTAGGGTTTGACATAATTCAATCAATGTATGGGTTATCCAATATGTTCTACGTTAATTTTGTTTTATAAAACCTAATAGGATAGAAACTAATTAGTGATTTTACAATACTAAAAATGAAATTTAAGCATGAACTTAAATGTAAAATATTGAAATGAATTACAATGATTTGACAAGTGGCATATGTTAAATATAGTAAATATAACAAAAGGATAAGTGCTTAGCTTTGTTGATTGGTTATCTAGTTATGAATATGTTCTAATAGTGGAAAAGGTACTAAAATTGGCATGTGATTCATTCAATTTAATAACTATGTTTATGTCAAATTTAGGTCAATATCGAATATCAATACTAACATGTAGTGGTTGGTAGTGACCTATGTAAAAAGATGGGTTTGTGACCGTAAGTTCACATGTCTCTAAAATATCTATATGTGAAATTTTGAACCTTGATGATGTGTGTAACTCCATAAATCAAAATCCTTCACCTTGAAACCCTAGGTGTGCTTGTGAGTGCTAAAATCCAAAAAAATGGAAAGTGTAATGGACTAAGCTAACCCTAATCAACCCCATTGATGATTGACCATTGCCTACACATATAATACTCCAAGGAGGGAAACAAGCCACATTTGGTCTTCCTAGATAATGTTATTTTGAAACTGTGCTCCTTCATTATATGAATGTATCTAATGATTTGTCTTTGATACTTGACAATGCTTACTTTGACTTAGATTTAGTATGCTTCGAAGTTGGCTTATGACTACTCCTAGTGATTGATTTATAATTTTAAATAATAGGGTATTATTATCAACATACACTGGTGTTATAGATATGTCAAATACCTTATAAATTAAGACCTTAATTTATATATATATGAGCTTTATCAAATAATTTCTCATATATAGACATGTTACGGGGATGGAAAAATTCTAATGAAATATTTGATTTTATAAATTATATATTTTTTGGAGAGGGTGGGTAACATTAAGCATAGGTCAATATTAATTGATGATACTAACCTAGTTTGAAGTTAAGGACTCATGCAGAAAAGGGTTGAATTGAAGGTTTGGGGATGTTTTTGAAGGATAAGTATGTAGGTTTGAAATAAACTGTGAGGTTCATGTAGGTGTGTAATAATATAATGAAAGGATCAAACTCATAAGGTAGCATGTAGGTGTGAGATAATGGGGGGTTAGGACCATTTTTGTGTGTGAAATCATGCATGGTAAATTTATGTCAAGCTTGTCATTGTTAAGTACTTAATAACATATCATAATATCTATAAACTCCTACTAAACATCCCAATAAGTTAAGGCTTATGTTTGTCACCTTGATTTTTCCATCAATATATGAAAGGTATGTTGAATTGAAATACAAATATATCCCTAATTTATTCCATAATGTACACCAAAAATGGCCTATGAACATTGTTTCCCAATTTGATACAATGTTGTGTATAAAAACAGGTAGCCTTACCACTTCATGAAATAAAAAAGTGGCATTGTTTATCACATCACTTATCTTCTTACATGGGGTGATATGAACCATCTTGGAAAACCTATCCATTACTAAAAATATGGAATAATTACCTCTCTACATTCTTGACCTAGAACAAAATCCATGTTAATTTCATCACATGGTTATGGTTGATATAACTCTACATTCTAACTTCTCCCTTTTTCCAAATAGAAACCTATACACTTCTGCACATACCATCCTTGCCCAAAATTAGCCTTTGACAAATTTCACCAATGCCTTTTATAACAAAAATGTCTTAATAATCCTCCATAATTTGTTTCCCTTATCAAGTTTTTGCACATTAACCCCTTATTATGTCCAATTGTGCTCCCATTAGCAACATCCCTTCTTGTATGAAAGATTCTAACCATGATGTTCTATTTGCACTCACTAGATTAGCACATGATCCCCATGCATTAAAAAAACCCCTATCTTTAACATACAAATCCTTCATGGAATCAAAACCCATGACATCCATATGCATCTCATTCATCAAGGGAACTCTAATTCTTAATTTGTCAACAACCATATTTGATTTTACACTATTGTACATAAACACAAATGAATAACTCTATAAGTACTTGACCCATTTCATGTGTCATTAATTTAACTTATCCCTTGATGTTTTATGTATAAAATAAATTCCTTTAGAAAAAAATAGTGTCTCTACTTCCTTATCACTTGCACAATATCATAAAAATTGTGATCTAGGAATTTGACTCAAGAGAGGATAGTTAGTATCATGTTAGTTTCAAAATAAAAACAAAATGAAAGAAACACACTAACTAGAATAACATCTCTAGGACTATATACTAGGGAGATATTATTTTTTAAAAATTAATAAAACACACAACTAAAATTCAAAAAAAAACCTCTTTTACCTTTTTTGAATGCTCCAAAATTCTTGTTGTAGTGGCTTACTTGGCTTGTGCTCATAAAGTCTTCATCAAAGGAGGCTTGGCTATCTCCTCTTCTCCTTGGCACCTTGTGGCTTTGGCTTGGCTTGGCTTGGAAAAAATTTGTCATGGTAACACTAATTGAAATATATTTTGGAATCATTTGTGCATTATAACTTTGCATTATCAAGACTTAGAAATGATGGTCATGGCCTCTCTATTTATATATTTTTGAGATTGATCAAAATCAACATAAATTATCCATCTCAAGATTGAGATTTGTGGATAAATATTAATCCAATTATGTAATTAAAATCCATAAATATTCTCATCAATATTTGTGATATAAGGTCAATTAAGAGGCATGGAGGGCTTTGATGAGGCATGGGAGGCATGAATCCTGATATTTGTGGTATTTATGGCCTAGGGATGTTTTCCCAAGAAATGAGGTCCCCTAATGATACAAATATTTAAAATTCATTTTGAAAAATAAGTATTCAACAATTTTCCATGGAATTATTAATTAGGATCTAATTTGGTTTAATTAGCTCTTAAGCATGATTAAGCACTTTATGCACAAATTACTCAAATTGATCAGAATGCCTTGTTATTGGTCCAAAATTTGACTAAATTGGAATTGGAAGTCAATGTCAAATGTGTTAGAACCATATTCAAATTTAGTATGTTTCCAACACACAATAATAAAGACATGCATCTCATATAAGAAATTTGATATAAAAGAGCAATCCAAAGCACCTAGGTGCAAAATTAGTATTTTGACTCAGAATGATCTAATCAAAGTTAGCTAGCCCATAAATTAAATTTCCCCATTTTATGATACTCTTTCCAAAATAGGCACTTGAATATGTTAGTTTTAACTCATTTAATGCATTTTAATTTTTTAGGCCAAATTGTATATTTTGAGTGGAAATTGGTCAAAAGCCTAAGTGGAGGTTATCGGTGGCCAGATTTAGGTGTCTATAGTTTACCCCTATTCGAGAAGGCATTGCAAGCTATAATCACAGTAACATCTTCTCAAAGAATGAAAAGGTACTTTATGCCTACAATTGTAATGATGATAAACTAACTGTATGATTCCCCTCGAGGGAATAGTTGGCACAAGTAGGTCAGTAAATGATCCCTCGATAAGAAGTGAAATGAGGGGACCATAGAAAGAAAAGATGATGGGGTGAAAAACATAATGATTTTGAAAAATTAGTCAAAATAACTAAGAATGCAAGTGGGACAGTGTACAATGGTTTGCCCAAAGGTGATTATAAGCATTGTACCCTGATAGTGGAAACATGGTATGATAACACAATGATTTTCCTAAAGGTGGTTATAATCATTGAGAAGATGGAGTTACTCTAGTTAGGATAGACAAACAAGATATAATGTGCCCCTATATGGGCAAAAAATGTAAAGTGGTGACAACATAATGATTTGCCTAAAGGTGGTTATAATCATTCAAAAATGCAGGTGGGATGGTGTGCAATGATTTACACATTAGCAGTTATAATTATTAGACCTAATTATGGAAAACATGAAAAACTTGGTCAAGGATGATGATAACTTAACATAGAGGGTAATGATGAATTGGAACAACCTACTAGTAGGGAGATGCTCATCTGAACTAATAAAGGTTGAAATTTTTTCATGATTAATTACTCTATTTGGGATATGATTGGGATTGAATTAGGATGTCGATGCCGAAGAGACATTGCCATTATTAAATAGAAATTTTGAAGCTAAGGTTTTTTGTATCACATTTTGGTAGGCATCATGGTATAATATCATGAGGACTTGGTTGAAATATGCATAAGGACTGACTCCCAAAATCTAATACTTAAATAGAAAACAATGCACTAAGGATATAAACCATGATGACAATGTAAACATATGAATATGGATGGATTCAAGTAGAAGTGTGGGTAAGGAATCACCCAATAAACACACATAAACTGAATCAAGACAATAATGCTAAAAGCAAACAAATAAGCACATAAACAAAACAACAAAGAAGCACTCAATAAAAACCATATGAACATTGCTCCTAGAAAATAAGTGACAACTTAACAAACAAACAAAATGGGGGAATAGAAGAAAAGGAAGAAGGTGGCCAAGCTATCTCCATGTGCACTAGGAAAGTGGATTCTACCTACATAGTTTCATGGATGTAATATCCAAATGAAAAAAATTAGGCCAAATGAAGTTCTCCCAAGGAATGGGAAGAAAATGATAACTGGTGAAAATAAACAGAATGGATGTGATAGAAGAATAACAATGGTCTTGAAAAATGGTAAGTGCATGAGATAAAATGCTAGAAAAGATGGAGAAACTAAGTGACAAGTGATTTTCTTGAAACTTAGTAAGGGTTCCTAAAATCCTTAAGGTAAAGAAATGGTCAATGTTTTTGGTTTTTTATAACAATTTTACAAATTGTTTTGTAATTTTTTGAAGTATCTCAACTCGATCAAGAATGAAAAGACACTAAATAGTTCAAGATCACAAAATAGTGAGAGTGTTAAAACTCAGTTTTCTCATAAAATGTCAAGAGCGTTCAAACTTAGGTTACTCATAAAATGGTGAGAGCATTGAAACTTAGGTTGCTCATAAAATGGAGAGAGCGTTCAAACTTAGCTTGCTCATAAAAATATGAGAGCATTCAAACTTAGGTTACTTGTAAAATGGTGAGAGAATTCAAAATTATGGTGACTGAGTTGACCTCAATAAGTATCGAGCATTGCCTACATAGTCTTAGAGTAGGACCTCAAGTTATTGTAGTTTTGCCCTTACAATAGAGGAATTTGACTAGTGTAGTAGTCAGTTCAAACAAAATAAGCATAGTTGGTAAAAAGACATAGTATGGTATAGGAAGTGGCAAGTTGGTATGTCAAGGCTCAATAAATAAATATTGCCTCTAGTTTGCCTATAATCAGTTATAACTAGGACATAATGGCATAGATCAATGGTACTAATTTTCCCAAAGGTGGTTATAATTAGTAGTAAGACCAGTGATAAGAAAATAATAATAAAGGATGCAACTACTAAAACTTCTATCATACTGCTCCAAAATATGTTATTTATTTGAAATACTTGAAACAACTGATCAAATTCCTCAATGTTGAAAATTAGCAATGAATGGCAAAAAACTAAGGTGAAACAGGCTAGGATTTAAAACACACTTGGTCGATAGAACGGGATGGTAAAGCAAATGGAAGGGCTAAAGGGAATGATAAGAATGATACTTGTATAAATAAGAATAGTGATAAAATGGCACAATATGAAATGATCCTTAAAGACAATACACCTTATTACTCAAGCATAGTATCACTTGAGGTGAATAATATTCATCAGCTTAGGAAGTTCATCTCTTTGGTGTGGCATGCTTGTATTCTCCTGATCTATAATTTGTAGTAATGATGAAAGGCCCTATCCAATTTGGTTTGAATTTACCTTTATGGTTCTTTTTAGTCGTGGTAGTCTTTTGGTTTTTTTAAGAACAATATCACCAAGTTCAAATGTTTTATACTTGACACACTAATTGTAGTGGTCTTTGAGTTGATTCTGATATGCCTAAAGATTGTTGAATGTAACTATGCAATTTACATCAAGTAGATCTAGCTCTTATAGGCAAGTTACTCGATAGTCATGATCATCTAGGACATGCTTGAAAGATATGCATAATGAAGGCAACTCAACCTCAATGGGAAGGATGGCTTCTATATCATAAACAAGTGAATATGGCGTGGCTCTTGTGGGGGTAAGGTGATTGGTATGATATGCCCAAAGGGTAGGGAATATCTGTAAGTGCCAATCATGACTGGCATCATTGACAATTTTTTTGATAATATAGACAATGGTTTTGTTCGATGCTTTAGCCTAGCCATTACCTTGAGGGTAATATGCTGTATAAAAATGTTGTGCGATGTTATATAGGGTACATAGCTGGTCTACATCCTTGTTCTTGAATGATCCTCCATTATCAAATATAATGTTAGAGGGGATACCATAGTGGTAAATGAGATGGTTTAAGATGAATTTGGAAATTTACTTTCTAGTCACATAAGTGAGGGGTATAGCTTCAACCCACTTAGTGAAATACTCAGTGGTGGTAAGGATATGTATATGGCCATCAAATGAAGTGAGGTTGATTTTCCCAATGAGGTCAAGTCCCTATGTATCAAATAGCCATGGTGTCAACATTAGTTTCAGAGTTTGTGTTGGGGAATGAATCAGATTAGCATGCCATTAACATTTGTCACACTTATTTACATATGTAGTTACATCTGCATCCATTGTGGGGCAATAATAATTAGTACACAAGAGATTTTTGGATAGGACTACCTTGCTAGAATGAGCTCCACATACTCCTTTGTGAACTTCTCTTAATGCTAGTGTAGACTTTATCAAAGTTAAATAATGAAGTAGATTTCCATCAAAATTATGGTGGTAAAGGGTGTATCCAAGTAGAGTATAATGATTGGAGTGATGGATAAAGGCTTTGGTTTGTTTTTGAGATAGGTTAGGTGGTAGAACTTGATCATGAAGGTATTTATAAATGTCTAAGTACCAAATAGAATTAGGATCAACAATAGCACAAATCATTACAATGGTTGAAGGTTTCTGGGCTAGTGTGAAAAAAAATTCAATAAGAAATTGATATTCTCTAGCTTTGTCTATTTGTCAAATTAGAGAGCCAATAGTAGCCATGACATCTACAGCTCTATTACTAGCCTTTGGTATATGCTCAAACTAAATGATAGCAATTTGTTGCTCTAGGGTATCAACCATAGCCTTATATGGAACCAACTTGTCATCTTTGGTCTGAAAATGATCTGTGACTTGATTGATGATTAATTGAGAATCACCATAAACATTTAGATGAGATATATTCCATTGTACTACATGTGAAGTCCTACGATAAGTGCTTCATACTCAGCCATGTTGTTTGTACAAGGAAAATTGATTCTGAATGATTTAGGGATTAGATCCCCCTGTTGTGTAATCAATAAGAGGCCTACCCTTATTCTATGTGTAGTAAATGAACCATCAAAATATAGCTTCTAATGCTGATCCTCAAGAGGTGTGTTAATGATAGTCATTATGGATTCATCAAAAAAATGAAATGTGTGTGGCTTTGTGTCTACAAGGGGTGCTTCAGTAAGTTGATATGTAAGAACCTATCCCTTGATTGCCTTCTGATTGGCATACTCTATGTCAAACTCACTAAGAAGCATGATCCATTTGGTCATTCTATCTTGTAAATTTGTTTTAGATAGTAGATACTTGAGTGGATCTACTTTTGAAATGACCATGGTCGTATTGTTCAACATGTAATGGTGCAGTTGTTGAGTGACGAAGACCATGGCTAGATAGGTTTTTTTAATAGGTGCATAGTTGTGTTCATATGTGACCAAGGTACAGCTTAAGTAGTATATTGCATGCTCTTTTCCATTGTTATCATGTTGATCCAAAAGTTCTCCCAAGGCATTATCGGTATCTAATAGATACAATAAGAATGACCCTCCTAGCATAAGAGGTAATAAAATAAGTGGATTAACTAGATAGTCCTTAAGTTCTTAAAAATTCATTTGGCAGTGGTCATCCCAGTGAAATGCAACTCCCTTCTTTATAAGATGTGTAAATGGATGACACTTGTCTACTAGCTAAAAGATGAAGCATCATATTGATTGGATCTTATCCTGTAAACTACTAAGTTGTTTCAAATTGGTTGGTAATGACATCTTAATTATAGCATGGACTTTGGTCAGATTGACTTCAATACCCTTATGAGACATGATGAATCCAAGTAACTTTGTTGAGGTTACTCCAAACACACATTTCTTTCGATTGAGTCTAACTTTGTACTCTTGTAGTCTTTCAAATATCCTATGTAGCACTACTGGATGGTCAGCTCTGGTCTTGGATTTTCCTAATATTTCATCGACATAGTCTTCAACAATATCATACATCATATCATGGAATATGACAGTTATGGACCTTTGATATGTATCTCCAACATTCTTAAGACTGAATGGCATTACTTCATAACAAAATGTTCCCCATAGAGTGGTGAACATTATTTTATGTTGGTCTTTTGGTGCTATTATAATCTAGTTGTATCCTAAAAAGCCTTCCATGAGTGAAATCATTTCATAACCCACTATGGAGTTGATGATCATGTCAATATTAGGTAATGGAAATTCATCCTTAGGAAAAGCTTTGTTTATGTCTCAAAAATTAGTGCAGATTTGGATTCCTTTAGGTTTTTTGCTAATAGGCACAACATTGGATATCTATTCTAAGTAGTCAATGGACTGGATACATCCTACTTCTAAGAGTTTTTCTAACTCTTTCTTTACCAAGATAGCAACACGAGGATGCATCTTATGTAGCTTTTATTTCACCAATTTGGCATTAGGATTGACCATAAGGTGGTGTAGAACCAAGGTGGGGTCCAAACTTGGCATGTTCGAATAAGCCCATGCAAAGATACCTACAAATTATCTCAATAGAGCTATAAATACTTTGCATTCCTCTTTAGTGAGAGACATGTCTTATTTTATCCATTTTGGGTTTGATGGAGTCCTGATGTTTACCTCTATTGTATCTTCAACTAGAAGGGTCAAACCATCTTCTAGGATAGTAGGCAAATACTTGAACTATTGGACTATATCAGGGTCTTCTGTTAGGACTTGCTCTTCAATGTCTCCTAGGCATGATGAATCTGAGTCCCCTAATGGGAGAGTTGGCCATGTGATAAAAATAGTCATAAATTCTTAAAGAATTCAATCAAATACTTGTTATTACTCAAAACTAAACTCAGATTCATAGGCAAGTTCATCGTTGGTGGTCTCCTAGTCTAAATTCAAAGAAGAAGAAGAAGAATGAATGAATGCCCCCATCTAATAGCACCTAAAATAGGTTTTCATGACTAAATTGGCCTTTATCTTTATGTTTTCCCAGGTCAAAAATCACCTCAAAGAGGTTTTCACTTTGGAACCTCAATGTTTTATTTATTTGTTTTTTAGCTGAGGGTGTTCACCCACTCTCTAAAATAGACTTTAGGATCCAATGTAATTTAGAATCCTAATTTATGATATCCCAATAGAACATTGTCGCTAAGGCCTAAAAATTCACATAATGCCTCATCATTTTGAATCTCATCAATTGGCAAATTGGATTCTTGTTGGTCCCAATCTATCAATCAGGGATAGTTTAATGGTAATGGGTTGTGATGAATGACTGGGGTAAGGTACAAATGGTATTGTTATCGAATAGGTTAGTCTCAACTAGGTCATCAAAGGTGAGGCTATGATCAAACTCTGCTTCATTGTTAGCATCATCATCACTAGCCACCGATGATGGAACTCAAATAAGATATGTGGGGTCACCTCCAGGCAGTTTAAATCAAAGTCCATAAGGTATTTTATACTTAGTCATGGAAATTTGCTTAATGGTTCCTTGTTGATTTGGTTTGAGGCCTCTTCCTTCATAATCTTGATGCTCCATGATCCTATTGGGAATAGAATATTTTTTACTTTATAAAAATCAACTTTGTTGTCATTGTACAACCATGATTCATCCCCTTCAAGAGGGTCTGGTTCTAGGCTAGATGTTGGTACAAACATGACAAGTCCCTTATCTTTGTTCTTTTATTTCCAATGCATGTCTGGGGTATTTTTAGGTCATTCAAAATTATTTGGATTCTAAGGAAGATTATAAATATGGAAGGTATCATGGGTCACATATTCCCCTAGGCCATTATCTAAAATGGTGAAATGATTGGAAGCCTCAAGGGGTGGCATGTGGGAAAAGGAATCCAAGGTATTAGGATCTATGCAATTATCCTATGGAGAATCAATAAGTATGGACTTTCCTTTATCCTTCTTGGAACTTAGATTTATGTCGTATTGGTAATTGTAGCTTTGAAACTCAGCCTCAAGATGTTTGTAGTGTTCATATGGGTGTAAATCTCCTAGAATATTCACTTCCATCCCTGAGTGAGAGAACCTGATACATTAGTACAACATTGATGGGACTACATGAATCTCATGTAACCAAGGATTTTCTAGAATCATATTATATGACAACTCAAGATCAAGCAGATGGAAAAGTGTATCATGGGTCAAAGGCTCAATGATAACTAGTAAGCTAATAGTGCCTTGTGATTCTCTTTCTTGATTATCATAGGCTTTGATAGTTATCATTTCTGGATGGAGATCTTCCATTATGTACCCAAAAAGCTTAATGAGATTTAGAGATACTATGTTGAGGCCTAATCCATTGTCTATAAGGACATGTTTCACTTTATGTCATGTTATATAAACTTATATGTACAATGTATTATTATAGAGTGGGCCAAGGGAAGACATACCACTTTGGTTGAATGTGACTTGTTGGGTTAGAGCTAGGTGTCCAACCAAAGCTTGAAATTTATCTGGGGATATGTCACTAGCAATAGTGGATTGGGTTAAAAACTCATTCAAAATGTTCTTGTGGATTGTTAATGTTCACATCAAATCTAAAATAGAAACTTGTGCTTCTGTCTTCTACAATTGTTCTACAATATCAAAAGTCTTGTCCTGGTCATTGGTAAATGGTTTGTTCCAAGGCTAAACGGTAGGCAAAGTGGCAAATAGTTGTGGGCCTAGGATAGTAATCTTTGACCTCTAAGCTGTGATTGCACAATTAGGATTAGATGTTGGACCATAATTACTAACAAATTTTGGGAATGGTGTGGGACCAGATAGGACAAGTCTTGGTTGTTGGTGCACTTATATCTGGTCATGTGGCAAGGGTGAGTTATCAATATAAAGTCCAAAAGTGGAAGTCCTATTTTTTTTGTTTGCCTGTGTAAAGTCCCAGGTCAAAGAAGGATTATCCATGTAATTTGGTTGAGTGGTATTGTTTAGCAATGGTCTAGATTGATTGGTGCTCGGTCTAAAATTAATGAAGATGGTATTAACACTACCCCTTAAAATATGACCTACAACCATATTGTATTCATATGCAACTACATCGTAGGTTTGTTTGTTGTTACCATTATGACCTTTGGTTTTGTCCATTGTTTTAACCTTGTGGGTTCTATTGTTGATTTTGTTGATTCTTCTAGTTTGGCCTTTGATTTTGATACTATTGATTTTTTTGTTGCACCAGTCAGTGTTGTTATTGTTGTTGATTGTTATGTTGTTGTTATATGTTATGTTGGGGAAAGAGGTTTTGATAAGTCCTAATAGTCTAATTTGAGGTAGAAGCCCCATTATCCAATGTTATCTTCCCATTCTCTAACATATTCTCAATCAAATTCTTGATTTGCACACATCTTCATAGATTATGCCCATTGACCTAATGATATTCATAGAATTTATTTTTATGGTACCAATCAAGATAATGAATGCCTTGTAGATAATGCTTTGGTATAGGCTAACTAATCAGATTAGCAGCAGCAAGTTTATGAAATAAAAACTCAATAGGCTCTCTTAGGTCACTAAAGATATGATGAGCAGGGACATTTCTCCTTAGAGGAGGGGTTTGTAATGGTAAAGATTATTGTATTTGTTACATAGGTCTCAGTTATTGTGCTTACAACATTAGTTGGAGAGGTTTTTAGGTATGATTAAGCTAAAAAAGTGGTGCATATAAGGTTTTCACTATTTAGACATGATGTGACTTGGTTACTCTATTACCCACAACATTCTTATTACAATTGAATTGTTTTGGTCTATCTTAGTTATTAGCTTGTGTTGGGTGTGATGTTTGCACTTGGATTGGATGTTGGTTTTGGCCACTTCCCTGATTGGTACCTTGATTCTAATTAGTTGATGTAAGCTTGATTATGCCTTTATTAATAAGGGCTTGCTTAATCAACAAGCCTTTATCAATGATCTCATCAAAAGTATGTGCACATTTTAGTTCCATATGGTAAGATATCTCACTATGCAAATTTTTAGTAAACACAGTGACTAATTGTTTATTTGGTAAACTATGGGTGAATTAACTTGTAAAGGCTTTCCATCACTATAGATAACTTACAAAACTCTCACCAGCTTTTTGTTTTGCTTGTGTTAATTCAACCAATGAAATATCATGTTCGAGATTATAGGAAAAGTGCTACACAAACTTATCAAAAAGATCATCAAAATCTATTACTAAATTCTTGGAAAATTTTAAAAACCACTCCAAGGCTTATCCATCCAAGCTCCTTGGAACCAACAACAAAAGGTATATATCACTATATGCCACTGGTTGACATGTGACAAAGAATTTTGTTAAATGGGCCTTAGGGTCACCTTTCCCTTTGTATTTGTTGAATTTTGGTGGTTCATATGCTGAAGGAAATGGTATTTACAAGTACCCCATGTTGAATGGATAAGAACACATGTCATCCAAATTAAAAAATTTAGTCTATTTCCCAGCCTAAATGGTAGCAATTGCATCCTTTGTTTATTACAATTCTTGGGATAATAAACTAGAAGGAACATTTGTTTGAGGGAGAATATTGGTTTGGGTAGATGGTTGGGAGGTCATAAGTGGGACACTTTGACTTGGGTATGATGGAGATATCTATTGGGGTACATTGGTTTGGTTGGGAAATGGATGAGGAATATCCATACGTGGATTAGAATGTACTTGAAATTACACATTTGGTTCTGTGATATTCTAGTTTGGGTTGGCTATGAAGATTTAACTTGGAGGATTTTGTGGTTGGGATGGAGGGATATAACTATACTATGCCTATTATGGTTGAAAAGGGGCATGATAATGACTAATCAAACCTTGCTATTGAGTGAGAACTTGTGGACCAAGAGCTTGTCTCTGAACTTGTGGCACATTTTGAACCGATTGTTGTCTAGTAGGTACTTGAGAAACATGGGAGCCTCCTTGTTGCATGAATCCTTTTTGGGAAGTGAAAACATGTTGAATATTTGACATCAGTCACTGACTAATATTTACACATTATTGGTTAGTCATCATTTGGTTTTGGATTGGTACACTAGTATAACACTGAAGAGGTATGTTTGTCACTACCTGATGAGGTAGAACATTAGTTGTCCCTTGTTGAGGTGGCAATACATTTAGCCTCTATTGCATTAGTACACTAGATTGTGCTTGTTATTATGGAATACTACTTGTCACTTGTTGAGGAAGAGTAAGATTCATCACATTCTATTGTTGAAGCATGACATTGGGTGTTGTTTGACTACCTAATCCTATTGGTTTCATGGTTGATGAAGCAACTGGTTGAGGTTGGGATGTAAAAACTCCTATTCTCTAATTTGGAGAAACAATTGTAGTGTTAACCAAAGGCACATTTTGTTGACTAGTTGTTTGTGCATTATTACCACTTTGATTTGGATTAGACATTGCTTGTACATTATCCATTATATTTTGCTCATTATTCTACATAGAAGCAGAAGACACTTCTTCAATAATAGGCATATACAATAAGTTGTCTATCAAAGTGTTTTGTATGAATGGGTCTAAACTCTAATTCTCTTGACTAGTTAACTCCATCAAAACTCCTATTAAAGTAAATAAGTCAATAAGAGGTTTACTCACCATGGTTATCTGATTAAAATTTTGTGCTAGATTTAGGTAGGTTTGATATGCCATCTGCATTTGGTTAAAGTGGTCTTCCATGAGGTTTTTGCCTTTGTTAGGCATATTAGGGTCCTGATATGTTTTTTTGACTAAATCCAAAGGATCATTAGAAGAATCATGTTGATCATGAATTATGTTATGGGGCATTTTTACTAGGCTTGGTAAATTCTCATGGGGGAAGTCTGCTAGAAACTTGGCCCCTACCTCTATGGCTCAAACCAGAATCTCATCTTTGTTCTCCAAAAAATGACACTCAAATAAAAATGTATCATAAGTGGAAGGTGTATTATTAGAGCATGATTGTTGAAGAACCAGTTCATCAGTTGTGGGTATTTAGTTAGGTATTGTGCAGTTTATTCTTGGTCTTGTTCTGAATAAGGTGGTGTATTAACCAAATAGTTAGCTAATAGATCTTGGATTTGTTCCCCTAATTTAGTATTATAATAGGGATATAGATCCATCTCATAATCAATATTATTCACATAGGGGTCTTGCAGCATTTCTTCCTACACAACCACATTACTAATCTTATGATTGTACATGAGCCCACTACGAGTGTAGGAATACATGTTGGGATCCATAGTAATTTTTTTGTAATAAAAGGTCAAAGAGTTCTACAAACTCTATAAATACAATGTCTAAAAGCCAATGTTCAAACTTGGTCTAGATTTGTTAGAAGGATCAAAAGGTTTATGCAAGGATTTATGAGGAAATAAGCTAGCATTAAGTATCTAATGCTTCACATTTCACACAAAGATAAACAAGTAAATAGACCAAAAATTAAAATGCCAAACTCTAAGGTCAAAGTGTTTCAAATCAATCTAATCTAGGAAAAGCAAAATTTTCTAGGTCTTTTGGCCAAATGCAGCATCAAAAGCTAGGCTCAAACAAGGCATGTGCTAGGACTCTTGGCCAAATGACATCAAAATCTAGACTTTGAAATAGATGAAATTTTTAATCTAATAGATTTGAAACACTTCTAAAAAAACTAGGCACTTGATTCTTAGACATTGACTCAATTAAATAGGTATAAGGTATGAAACAAAAGGCACTTTAGAGATAGTTTATTTTTCTTACAAATAATGGTATAAAACTTGGTTCTTTTGACAAATAAGCTAGACAAAAATTGAATGATGTAGCTGTACTAGACAAAGGTTCATAAAGATACACTTGGATTGGTTTAAAAATGTAGGAACAAATTTGAACTCTATGCAAGAGGGCCTATGAAATAATATCTGAAATGTTTTGGGTAGCGTAACAACACTAGACTACCCAAAAGATGTGATAAAATTCTTATTTCAAAAACTCTCTAAGGTAAAGATAATTTACCATAAATTTGACAGCATAACACTATCTTTCTTGACTCAAATTATACACACACTCTCAAAGTTTTGGCAATATCCCTAAGGCAAGAAGTGTTGTACTCAAATTGTCTCAAAAACTCATGAAATTATAATAGTACCACCAAATGTCAGTTTCATAGACTCAAAGTGCAAGTGTTGAGCATGAAAGGACTTGAGTCTAACTATGATCATAAACATGAGTATGAGTCTCTAAAATGGACTTCAATCCAAATGGGAATTTGGACCCAACTTAAAATAAGTTTAGCATGTAAATGGTGAACCTGATTTAGCACACCAACTCTTAGAACTTAGAAAGGTTCAAGTTCGAATGTGAATTATCAATGAAGAACTTAAACAATTTTTTAGGTAAAAAGGTCTAGACTCATATGGGCAACATAACTATACCAAAGTTGATGATATGATTTAAAATAAATTATGATAAATTTAAATAAGGCAAAAAAATGAAGATTTATGTAGGTAGCATAACGCCTCCTTGTTCAAACAAGATTGGGGACCATGTGTTTGGTTTGGATCATTTGTTGAAACCAAGTTTTTGACTCTAAATAAGACTTTAATATAGGACAAAACCAACTAATTAATTTCCCTTAGATCCTAAACTGACAAGGTTGTTTGGTATTATTTAAATCCATCAATATACGTTATTTTTGAGGTTTTTAAGTGTTCATCCAAAAGTAAATGCACATTATATAGTAGGGTTTTTACACCCCCTTCTCCCAAATGATAGTACTATGACATGGACCTTGAGGTGTACCTTGCACTAATAATACTTTCACATTAAGTGGGGATTTGTCTAATGATCTACAAGTTTTTTAAAGTTCTATGGGAATCAATTACACAATGACTTTCATGTCAAACAATGCAAAAGAAACGCATGGATTTTGGGTCCATATCACTTGGCTTATTGTAAAAAGGTCTAGTCCTTTTTGTAACCACTACATCCTATTATTCACTTAGTGTAGTGTGATGTCCAAAGTGCCACTACGTCACATGTGCAACTCCAATATGGAGTCAAATGAAGTCAGTGCCAGGAGATGAAACCCTAGGTCAAAGCTTCCCTAAAGAACTCATGGGAGGTGATGAAGTCCCCCTCTCAAGCCAAGATGAAATTAAATGAAAGAAAGCATAAAATATAAATACTTTTGGGTCGTGTCAAGGTCACCTAATAATTTTGTGAGTTTTTGGAGAGTGCTTTAGATGATGTTCTTTATATGCCTTAGACTAGGCAATTTGTAATAGGAATGCCACTTTTGATTCCAAGGGTTCCCTAAAAGGGACAAATGGAAGAGCATACATGCAACACCCCTCTCTTTCATAAATAAAATTAGATCAAGAAACTATTGAATGCCAAAAAAATTTAGGAATCTGAGTTCATTTTTAAGCACCAAATTCAAAATATTGGGTGGTGTTTAGTTGACCCCTTAGTCTTAAGATTATGAACTTTGAAATCCTAACTTACGAAAACACTCACTTAAGAACCTAAATGTTTCATTAAACACCAAAAAAAATATTCCTAATTCATTTTAAAATCATGCCAAATATGTCTTAATAGCATGTTTTAACAAGTTCCAAGTCCACTAGTTACCTATCTACTCTTAAGGCATCACCCCAATAGCAAATATGTTAGATTAGAAACATTTTAAATATATTTTCAAAATTTTGTGAAAATATATGAAACTTAAAGCTAAACTAATGTCAAATTCTAAAAATTTAGGAGAAAACACATGGTTTAAAAAAATAAATCATCCAAAATGGAGTCTGTATGACCCCAAACCATGCATTTTAAATTGGTCTATTAGCTCTCGAGTTTATGTTTTTAAGAAAAACATAGTGACCGATGTTAGTTCTACTAAGAAATGATGGTTACACTTACTAATAGATGATAGTTATACTAACTGACAATAGTTATACCAATAGTGACGGTTTTACTAACCGACGATGGTTACTATGTAAACCCATGACAAAGAAAAATGGCAAAACAAAGTTAGAAAATCAAATTACAAGAGTTTTAATGTTCCAAATGAAGATTTTAAAATTTCATAATGATCTTCTTCATGTGTGGGATGTGTTTGGTCTCATTGGGCATGCCATTATGTGATCTAGGAATTTGACTCAAGAGAGGATGGTTAGTATCATGTTAGTTTCAAAATGAAAAAAAAATGAAAGAAACATACTAACTATCATAACATCTCTAGTCCTAGAAACTAGGAAGAGCTTAGTTAATAAAAATGAATAAAACACACAATAAAAATACAAAATAAACCCTCTTTTACCTTCCTTGGATGCTCCAAAATGCTTATTGTAGTGGTTTGCTCAGCTTGTGCTCATGAAGTCTTTGTCAAAGGAGGCTTGGCTATCTCCTCTTCTCCTTGGCACCTTGTGGATTTGGCTTGGCTTGGCTTGGGATAAATTTGGCATGGTAACACTAATTTCAATAGCTTTTGGAATAGTTTGTGCATTATAACTTTGCATTATCAAGATTTAGAAATGATGTTCATGGCCTCTCTATTTATAGACTTTTGAGATTGATTAGAATCAACTTGAACCATCCATCTCACGATTGAGACTTTTTGCTAAGGATTAATCCAATTATGTAATTAAAAGCCATAAATAGGCTCATCAATATTTTGGATAGAGTATAAATTAAGAGGCATGGAGGGATTTGATGAGGCATGGGATGCATGAATCATGATATCTATGGCATTTATGGTCTAGGGATGTCTTCCCAATAAATGAGGTCACCTGATGATGTAGATATTCAATATTCATTTCTAAAATTAAGTATTCAACAAGTTTCCATGAAATTATTAATTAGTCTCTAATTTGGTTTAATTGGCTCTTAATCACAGTTAAGCACTTTGTGCACAAATTACTCAAATTGATCAAAATGCCTTATTATTGGTCCAAAATTTGACTAAATTGGAATTGGAAGTCAATGTCAGATGTATTAGAACCATATTCCCATTTAGGATGTTGACAACACAAAATAACAAATACATGCATCTCATACAAGAAATTGATAGAAAAGAGCAATCCTGAGCACCCAAGTACAAAATTGGCATTTTGACTTGAAATGATCTGATCAAAGTTACTTGGCCCATAAATTGCATTGCCCTATTTTATGATACTCTAGCGAAAATCAGAACTTTAATATGTTAGTTTCAACTCATTTAATATATTTTAGTGTTTTTAGGCCAAATTGTACATTTTGGGTGGAAATTGGTCAAAATCCTGACTGGAGGTTATCAGTGGCCAGATTTAGGTGTCTACAAAAATATTAGTCATAGACTGAATACTTCCTCTTGACATCATTTAAATTCTCACTAAAGTAATTAATGGGCTTGCCTTATTGAATTAACATTACTCTAATATCTATGCCACTTGTGTCACAATACACTTAGCATACATTTTTGAAATTTGAAAGTGCTAGCACCAGTTTCTCAATATATATTTTCTTTAATTATTGGAAACTTTGCTCAGCTTCCTAAGACCATATGAATATCTTATGATATCATCTAAGCACATATATGATCATTGTGCATATTGAGAGGAAATTCTTGATGATCTTCATATAAAATCTTGCTAAACCATGTAGAGTTTTCACCTCACATGTGTTCTTCAATGATGGGAATTCAAAATTTATGTGAACCTTATCTGGGTCCATCTTCAAACCTTCTTGGAGACCACAAAACCTAAGTATAGGATGTACTTATCCTAGAAGCTGCATATATTCACAATGATCATATAATTTTATTTTTGTAATGTCTACAATACATTCCACATACTTTCAAAATGTGTTCCCTCTTCATCTTGATGAACACTAGAATATCATCCAGATATACAATGATACAATTTCCTAAAAATGGATTCAACACTTTGTTCAATAACCTCATGAATGTGTTTAGTGTGTTCATTAACCCAAAATGAATTATTTACCATTCATATAGTCCTTCCTATATATTGAAGGTCATTTTATATTCTTCATCTTATTTGATTATGATATGGTGATACCCACTCTTTAGATCTATTTTTGAGAAATAATTTTCCCCATTCAATAAATACATCAAGTCATCCATGTGTTGAAAACAAAATATATACTTTATCATGATTTTGTTGATGTCCCTTGAATATATACACATGTGCCACTTTCCTCCTTCCTTCAGTGCCAATATCATAGGCACTACACATAGGATTAGGAATTACCTAATCAACCCCCTATCCAAAAACTCTTGCACTTACATATGCACCTCTTTATTTTACTAAGGCATCATCTTGTATGCAACCTTATCAAAAAAAAAATTAGGATTGGATCCATATGATGGTTGATAATTCTCATCAATGGAATTCCTTGATAGATTTCCTAAAACAATGTTATAAAAGTCCTTTAATAGTGCCTTTATTTCACACAAAAATGCTTCCTTCTCTTCTTGCATGCCAACATACTTCCCTTGTTCTCAATTTAGTATAAACACAAAACATGCCTTCTCTTTTCCACATATTTTAGGAAATCCTTGCATGACACCATTAGTATGCATGTAAACATTGTGCTTATTCCTTATCTTTCAATGTGATCAATGTGAAAAAATTTCCATCCTTCTATAAGTGATATATATTCTCTCTGACATAATTAATAACAATTTTTTCATACTACCAAGGCCTTCCTAAAATTGCATGTCACATGTACATTGGCATCACATCACACCAAACTTAATCCTAGTATGTGTCTATCTAGAACTTCATAAGGCACTACTCATTCACCAACACCTAATGGCCCTTCTAAAACCATGACATCTTGTATGGGTTTGTATGTGCCACTTTGGTCAACCCTAATATCTCCATTCTTTTCTACAATATTATATTATCCATACTATCACTATATATAGTCATATTACAACACTTACCTCCTAACTTGCATATTATTTGGAAGAGTATCTTATTGTACATTAGTTCACTATCCTCCTTTGGTAGCTTCAACAACATCCTTTTTATCACCAAGTATTATTCATGCTCTAGTTCCTCCAAATGCTCTATTGGCCTAATTGGATCTTCATCTCCATGTGTGATGTGGTCATCAACTTATATCCTTTGAGTGATGCCTTCACCTTGCACCTATGAACACTCATATGTTTTGTGTCTAGTTTGTCCACACATGAAGCATGTTCTAAAGAATCCTCTTGACCTTCCTTGACCATATATTCCTTTCCCTCTATATGAGTAAATCAATCCCCTTTGTGTGTATCCTCTTTTTCCATTGTGTATTTATTCTTGTTATTTCACATGCTCTTGTATGTGTACAATGAATTTATCTTTTTGTATTTGTAGATTCTTTGCATTTCTTTCTCCATGCATGAATTTTACTTTACATCTCATGCTACTATATTATTTATGTAATAACTTGTCCTCCACCTTTAGCATGAGCTGATAGGCTTCCTCCATGGTTTTGATTTGAATCATACTTATCTACTCTTAAATGGAAAGTTTCAACTCATTTATATACCTCACGACCTTCTCCTAGTCAACCTCACTATGACCCAATATGATGGTGATCTTATATAACTCATCCATGTATTCCTTGACATGAAGATATTTTGACCTCAAATTTTGTAGTCTTTTGTATAACTCCATTTAGTGATCTCTAAGTAAGAATTTAGCCATCATATTTTGCAACCATTCTATCCCATCTGTCTATATTTTATTTACATCTTCTTATTTTTTCATTTTGTACTTACACCATAACATCACATGACCCTTCAACTTTGTTTGCACCATAATTACATGTTATATTTGGCTAATATTCAAACTCAAATTATTCATCTATATCAATGACTAGTCAATGATATCTTATAATCTTAGATATCTTGATAAAAATGGCACATCCACCTTGGTGTGTTGTCCTATCTGCATAATAACTCTCAAGAATTTACCTTTTGCCACTTTCATTTGTGTATTTTAATCCTCATTCTCTTTGAAGTCTTATGTGCATTTCTCATCCTCAACATTACTCAAATTTTCCCTTAGAATAAAATGACACCTCTTATCCTCTTCTGCATCATGTAATCATGTCTACAACACATGCAACATGTCAAAGACTTTCTCTAACCTTCCATCCATGTTAGCTACTAAAACACCCTTACTAGTCATTCTTATGTGCAACATCTTCACTTTCTAGTGCAGATCTGACTGATGTGAGATCTATGCTCATAATATTACGTAGGCAAATGTTGACCATTTTTTTCCACTGGCCAAAATGGATCAACCCCCTATAGTTAAAACCTTAAATAAGGGATTTTTAATGTTATAGGGTATGTTGCAACTCATTTTATGTCATTTCTATGGCATTCTAGGTTTTGGTCATGGCCTAGCTTAGTCCTCATGTCTTTTGTTGTCTTAAGGGTCATTTTTTGATCATATATGAAAGTAGCATATTTTCATGGTGTTGAGCAGTTATAATAGCAAGACCATATTTACCTAAGTTTACATTTTTTAAACTTTTTGTCAAGTGTAGCATTCATAATTCCTTTAAAGAACGTGTTTCACATAAAGCCCACGATAAAATTATAAGGCTTAATTCTTTCAAGAATTTTGTTTTGGGTTTTTTCACTAAGCATCGAGAATTGTTTCAGACATTGTGTCCAAAATAATTTCCCCAAAGGATCATTTCTTCGAAGAGGATCCTTTTCAAAAATCCCAAAGGACACTTTTTCAAGAAAAGTGTCCCAAACACTTTTCCTGAAGGGTCTTTTCTCAGGAAAGTGTTCCAAAAACTTTTTTGGAAAGGTAATTTTCTCTAACAAAGGGTCCAATGTAGAAATCCCAAAGAATTAGTTTCTCTAGAAAGTGTCCTCTTCAATTTTCCTAAAGGATTATTTCTCAAGAAAATGGTCTGAAAGTAAAATCCCAAAGGATATTTCTATAAGAAGGTAACCCAAAGTAGAGTTTCTAAAGGGTAAGTCTTTAACGAGGTGGATCAAACAAAAGTTCCAAAGGATTATTTTGAAAAGGTCAAAGGGTAATTCTAAGGACATAATTATTTTGGAGAAATTATCCCTTGATAATTTCCTTGAAGGTCAATTTATTTTAGATATTGTATCTGATACACAAAGACTGAAGACAAGGTTCCAAATGGAAGGAGTCGTCCAAGATCTCAATTTTGTCACAAGGCTCTTAAGACACTTTGGGTTCAAAGTGTAAATTGGCTTTTTATAAGAATAGGACCACATTTTTAAACCCCCATGGGATGTCAAGAATGCTTGGAATGGATTATAAATGCATGGGATCCTTTTGGTTCTTCATTGGGTTCTTTGAGACACTTAGGCCTAGTGACAAAAATTTTGAGTAGGCACTTTGCTGACATCACCACTGCCACATATGGATGAGTCAGATAAAATTGGTCATATGGGTTTATTCAAATTTATGCCAAGATTATATGTGCCAAGTCTCAGGGCCTCTGCCAAAGTGGATCAAAAGTTATGAATATCTAAAGTTGGCTCCTCAGTCACTTTATGTGTGTTTTCCCATACTTAGCCATTTTCAAGAAGTTCTAGCAGAGCCAAGTGAGCATCTTCACAAAGATATATATCACACATGTGGTAGTTTCAGGAGAAAATGATCATATGGGTTTGTTCATCTTGGTTCCTAGTTGTTATACACTAAGTTTCAAATCATCCATCGAAGCACTGTAGAAGTTATGCATGTAAAAATTTGACTCCTCAGTCAAATTTTGCTAGGTTTTCCATACTTATCCAAATGAGCTCGACCATCACCAGGACGTCATGTAGAAGCATATGGACAACCAACTTGAGAATTTAATATCTTCACCTAGAAAGCTCTTGAGACTAGTGGATAAAATGGGTTTGTTCCTTTTGGCTTTTGGAGCATCTCTTGAAAGTTTGATGCATCTATGATTCTAGTGCTTCAAGATCCAAGCCTTAAAATTTGGTTTAAAACCATAATAAATATGCACCAACATTGAATTAAACCCACTATAAAAATCCATACAAGCCTAAATTTGATAGAATATGGGATGTCAGATACATCCATGAGGATGTCAAATAATGGTTAGTGGGATGTCAAATTTAAGATAGAGTGAGATAAATCTTATTGAGTTTAAATTTGATGATTGCATGACCATCAATGATGGTCACATGAACATCATTTAACAGGAGTGAAGACATCAATTTTAAGATCATGAAATAGTCATTAGCTTTCAAATAGTGGGTCCAAGTAGATCAATGGTTGGAATTCAATCAAGCATTCAGATCCAATGATGAGTAGAGGTCAAAGGGGTCAGTGAACCTCAAGAGAAAATGCATGCATGACAATTGTCAATATCATGTTCAACTCGTAAAGAATCGATGGCTAACACTTGATGGTGTAAATCAAAATTGATGAAGTGAGATAAGGTAATGTGTCAACAAGTCAAGTCAAATTTTAACAAGAAATTATAGAAAATGTGAGCCTAGGGTTTTTTATGGAAGATGAGAATCCATTTTTGACCATGGAAAATAATGGTTTGTAGGGTCATCCTAACACCTATGAAGCTGGTTCAAATTCCATGGAGTGGTCAAAGTGATGCATTTAGGTATAATGAATATAAAGAATCACCATTGGAGCTTAATATGGACCTCTGGTTCAATATTTTTATGGTGTACAAGGTCATTTATATAACTATGTTCACCATTATTAGAGTAAGGACATGTGGATAGTCTATTTGGACCTAACATAACCAATAGTCTAAGATTCATTTTCCATCTATAGTATACCCATGATCATGGAGACCAATTCGAGCATGTTCTAGTTAGAACAAGAGTTGGCATCTCAATGGATACCATGAAGGCATACACATAGGCTCTAATGGTTTCATTTCTAAGGCCAACTATATGCAAAGGACATCTTCTCTCCATTGTACACATCACAACAAAACAATTTGGAGTGGTTTAGCATCAGGATAAAGCCCTAACAGATCAATCTAAGGATTACAATTGCATTGATTCTAGGACCTAGCTCAAAACAACTTAATCCTACCATTGCAACCATTAGGTAACATCAATTAAAGAATAATGTAATTTTGCAACCACTTGAAGTACCCTGAATCAATTAGGAAGCTTAAAGGAGCATATTTGTAGAAGCAGTTGCAACTACGATTCAAAGGGGGTTGAACTGATTTGATTCCATTTTGGGATTATTGTTTCCCACTTCTCTCTCTTAAATGTTATAAGTAGCTATAATTTTAGATATTGTAAAAACAACCACACTGTGTATGGCAAATCCTTGATAGATTGATGTTATATTCTACTTTAAACATTAATACAATTTAGTTTTTAAGTTTTGAATAATTATCTAAGTTTGCAAGTGATGTATAGTGATGAGAAGTGATAATTATCTATCCTTCCTTCCCTTATCCTTTCATGTTTGAGTAAGAATTCCCAGTCTAACAGGTCATATAGAGTGTAGTCTAGTGTGTAAATCTTTTCAAGTGTACGATTGTCCTTAGAGTATGCAATCTACCCTCTAGTTTATTTACCTTGTGTACTTCACACATCTCACCTCTATATTGAAATACTCATGTTAGAATATATTAAATATTAGAGATTAGTATGTACACTTTGTTTCATTTTGGTAAAAATATGATGGTCATGTGGAAGACATTGTAGGTTCAATTTATGAATTTTTTAACTCTTTCCCCCCATAAGTAAGAAGTAGCTTAAGTGAAAAACATTGCATGATATATTTAGGGAGCTATCCCTTAAACCTAGAGGCCCATTTCCAATATAGATACACCCACATACCTGTAAATGTTCCCATGTTACCCAAATTTGGAAGAAGCCTAAACAACCTCTTCGAGGGTGCAAGATTTGGTGACAATAGTTTTGGGATGCCCGATGGGACCCCATTATCTTCAAGATGACTTGTCAAGGTGAATGTTGGTTTTGAAAACACCAACTACAAAGTGATGTGTTACTTAGCATTTGGAAACTCTTCAAATTAATCTAGTTTTAGACCATTATTTTGTTATAAACTTGCCCCCCATAATTCATGATCCTCACTAGCTCATCCTCTTCTAGACCATCCAATCCTATTAATCCACCCGTTCAGCTTGAGATCCATCTTGTCATTCATTATGCACAACCTAATCTACCCTTTGAATAATGAGTGGATTTTGTTAGGGAGGAGGAAGAGAAAGAGGTTGAAGAAGTTGAAGATCTTGAAGAAGACATGTCTAGACCTCATACTTTCCCAACCTTCAACATTGATAATGCAATCCAAATTCATGCCTATGATGTCATCCCTCCTAATGCCACAAAAGGTGTGCCCATATTCAATGATGAGAGTCATATTACACCTAGTGAGCACATTAGATATTTTTCTAATTTTTACAGCTTTCACAATATTGTTTGAGATAACATTGCCATCAAACTCCTTACCATGTCCCTTAAGGAAATGATCTTGATTGGTATAAGGCTTTATAAGGGGGATGCATCATGACATGGGATGAGTTTGGAGTGTTGTTGACTTTCAAATTTGGAAATTAAAGTGACCATGCTTCTCTCATACATCAGCCCAACGTGATAAAGAGGGGACCCAAAGACAAAAATGTGTGACTTCATAAATACTTGGCATAGGTTGCCTCCTCCTATGAGACCACCTACTAGTTTTGTGTTCCCTACTTACTTAAGATCCGTTGGGACTAAAAATTTTGTCATGCTTCAATTTATGGGAGGTTCAACCCTCCCTGAAGCATATGAGCTTTCTATCAAAGCTAAAAATAATCTCATCCAAGCTGGAAGGTTTCCACCAAAAGTGTTTATGCCTCCATTGTCTCATGATTTTGCTAGTACTTTAGATGTATCCTAATTTCCTAATGACAACACCAAAACTAAGGTGACTCCTAGGAAATTATAAAATAATGTTGATTGGAAAGCAAAGTTCTTATCCTTAGAGGCTCAAAAAAGAGGTAATATGTAGCAAGGTGCCCATCAGAATCCATGCCCCCATTAGCAATAGTGTGGTCAAAAATATGGAGGAGGGATAGGTCAATGGCAACCTAGCTCCAATAGGTCTACAAATGTGTATAGTCCTAACTCTTCCACCAATGCAAAGGAGATGGTACCAGTTAATAACAATTTGGTGTAGGGAGAAGATTGGTATCAAGTCCAATTCATGGATGCCAATCAGAATGGAGAGTAAGCTTTGGTGGCTCAAGGGGTAGTTACTCCCCTCCTATCAAATGAATATGAGGTAATGATGTAAGTTAATGAGGATTGGCAACCTCAAAGAGATATCTTCACCAATTTTCTAATTGAAGACACTTTTGTGTTAAATTAAGGAGCCTCTATTGTAGATAATATAAGGGCCAAGAGGAAGGCTTTAAGAGGTGGAAGCAACATGCCTATAGTCTCATCCAATACTTTTACAAGGCAACAAGACACAACTACAAGTGTGACAATTCTAAAGGCTTTTGTGGTAGTTTTAAGGACTCTTGTACCTCTAGCAAGTCAAAATGTGGTAGGGTCTATTCAAAGTGCCTCTATTCCTAGATTTCCAAGAAATTATTTACCCCCAAGGAAACAAGAAAAGGCAAGTAATAATTATCTAAACATAGTATATTCCTTAAAAAATTCCAAAGCATATATCTTGATGTGGGATATCCTTCATATGCCTAGCCAAAAAGAACTATTACAAAAGTAATTATCCACTATTCCTACTAGTCCTTCACTTCCAAATCAAAGTAATAGTCATGTTATCCTTGTAAATTCTCTTAGCACTATTATTGAACCATCTACTAGGATTAATAAGCCTCTAAAATTTTATGTTACCCTCATTATAGGTGACAAATTGGTTCATAATTGCATAATTGATAGTGGAGCCTCTACTTATATCATGCCTAAAGTTGTAGCTGACAAGCTGGGTGTTAGGTTGTGGAGCTAAAAGCTTCACCCGGATGCAAACATGGAGGTTGTTGAGTGTGACAGTCACCGACGTCGATAGGCCACAACCGACATCAATCAGGGATCAGTGCAAAGGCAACTGACATCGATAGTAGTTGGCCAACGTCGGTAACCTCTAGTCAGACAGGGACCGACGTCGGTCGCCTGTGTAGTTCAGAACTAGTTGTTAAAGAATAGTCAGTTAGTTGAATGGGTTATTTGCATGTTAAAGACTGAGTCAAGTCTTGAGCCGCAAGTCTAATCATTGTATGCATGAGATCTATATAATAGACTCATGGGCTGTATTGTAAAGGTGTAGAACTATGAGAGTTCTTCCCATGGTGGAATCACAGGGGTTCTTCCAGGTATGTAAGAACAGGTTTGATCTATAGGGTGTTGCAAGATCATGGTGGAGATCTACATGTGATAAGTAAGATCAGGTTGGTCTGCAGGGGTGTGTGTGTACGAGGGTCAAAAGGAGATCTGCGGGGGAGCAATATCCAAGGTGATAGCAACACATCAAGGAGCAAGATCATGGTGAGATCTACTTGGAGTACCAGTTCGTACTCGATTGTACTGGTAGTATTGTACTAACTAGTTGAGGTGAACAACAGCTCTGTGTTTGAGTTATTTGTTGTGACTTGTATTGAGAGAAGATTACTCTTAAGGGAAGATTACTAGTATTCCCACAAAGTGGATGAAAGAGTGTGATCTCTTTATTGTAATTTCCTTCTGTAATGAGTTGAATACAATTGTGTGTTGCCTCTCATATTCTGTGTTATTTCTTATTTCTAGTTACTTGTACTTCTGGTTAAATTCCGCATTTAGTTGTTAATACAAAGGTAATCAAGTGTGCTCTTAATTCTGACAAGTTGTGTCAGAGCTTTGGGGAACCTAGGTCCTATCACTGGGCCTAAAGTATGAGCCTCATAGAAAAGGAGTACTCCAGCCAAATGGTACACCTACTAATACCATAGGGTTGATAAAAGGCTTGAAGTTTTTCTTGCATGATTGTCCTAGCTTTCCTATCCTTCAAGATATAGTTGTTGTTGACCTCCTAACTCACTTCGAAATCTGCCTGTCAAGGGACTTCATAGCCAAGATAGGTGGTTATCTCTTAGTTGACTCATCCTTCTTGGCTTTTAGGATAAGGTATGGGACCAAGGTGATAATTATAACTTAGCTTCTCGCTAGATTTTATATTGAACCTTATATTGAGGCAAGTTCCAACTTGAAATGTGTTGTTCATGAGAAGGAAGAGCCTAATGTGGATGGGGGAGCTTATAAACTTGAAGGAATTGTTGATTTATTCTTGGATGAGTATGGTATATATGCATATGGACATAATCCTTATGCACACTTTGAGTATAATGACCTTGGGACTTACCTTATGCATTAATAGCCATTTGAAGAGGCTGAGGTAAGCGTAAAAATTTCTCATGTTACTGAGTGCAATATATGATTCATGAGTATGATGATCATAGGTTGATGAACCTAATTGAGCACCATAGTGGGAATAATGTTGTTTTCATTCCTTCTATTGATGAAGATGTTATGGATTTTGACACTCATGAAGAAGAAGAGGATGACTTATGGTTGAGATTTGAGGCCATATGTCAAGAATTTGATAAGATTGGTAATATTCCTTCTTCTCCCAAGAAATGTATGTCTGATGTGTTTATTGATGAAACTAATGAGTAGTCTCTCAAGTGTTCTATAAATCATGAAATTAAAGGGCATGTTGTTAAGGAAGATGGACATCAATCTACTATTTAAGAGCCTATAGTTCTAGAGGGACCTAGTGAGGTCAAGGCAGAAGTTGTTATGCCTAAAGGACAATTAGGAGATCCATCTAGAATTGAACCATGTTCAGATGGGTTGTATCATAAATAATAAGAACTTGATATGCCCAAGCATCAAATATATCATGTGCAAGAAGATAGAAAGGTTGAGGCAATTGTCATCTTTCTTATTTTGCAGTATAAGGAATGTATATCAAATATGACAATGATCAAAAGGATTACAGATCCAATGAAGGCTCTTAGAGAGCAATAAATATCATTTATGAAGGTCCCAGATAGTTCACTTGTATACATAAGAAGATTCAAAGGTGATAGGCTTCTTGATCACTTACATATGCAAGTGATTGGCGATGAGCATGCCCCTCATACTAGGTTACCTTCATGGAGTGATAAAGATGCTAGGGGAACCATTTTTGGCCCTGGTTGAGGTATGATCAGGTGTTTCACATCTAGAGGTCAGTATTGTAAATATTAGGTTAGGTGTGTGTTTCCTTTCTTATTTTATCGTATCTCAATAAGTGCTTTTGAAGCACAATGTGTTTTGCTTAGTTCCTTGATTTGTGTTTTGTTCATATCATTTTCTATGTTTTTAATATTATTCAAGGTAGTTTTTATGTCCAACTTATATACTTATGAATCCATATCCCAATAGACAAGATTAGGCAACTGGTCATGGCATACCAAGCACACCACCCCTGGGAAATCACCAAAGATGTTGACCATTTTTTCCCCCAAGCCAAAATAGATCAACCTCCTATAGTCAAAACATTATATAGTGGATATTTATAATGTTATAGGGAATGTTGTACCTATTGAAACATCATTTCATATGGCATTCTAAGTTTTGGTCATGGCCTAGCTCAGTCATCATGTCTTTTTTTGTCTTAAGGGTCATTTTTTTATCCTATATGCAAGTAGCAGATTTTCAGGGTGTTGAGTAGTTGCAGGAGCAGGACCAGATTTACCTAAGTTTACACTTTTTCAAAAAAATTCCAAGTGTAGCATTCATAATTCCTTCAAATAAATTATTCGACACAAAGTTTGTGATAAAAGTACAAAGCTTAATTCTTTTAGGAGTTTTGTTTCAAGTTTTTTGGCTAAGCATCAGGAATAGTTTTGGACATTTTGTCTAAAATAATTTCTTTGAAGGATCATTTCTTTGAAGAGGGTCCTTTTCAAAAATCTTGAAGGGCACTATTTCAAGAAAAGTGTCCCAAACACTTTTCCCGAAGGGTCTTTTCTTGGGAAAGTGTCCCAAACACTTTTTTTGAAGGGTACTTTTCTTCACCAAAGGGTCTAATGTAGAAAGCCCAAAGGATCAGTTTCTCAGGTAAGTGTCCTCTTCAATTTTATTGAAGGGTCATTTCTTAGGAAAATGGTTTGAAAGTAAAATCTCAAAGGATATTTCTATAGGAAAGTGGTCTAAAGTAGAGTTTTTGAAGGGTAAGTCTTCAGTGATGTGGACCAAACAAAAGTTTCAAAGGGATATTTCAAAAATGCCAAAGGGTGATTCTAAGGCCACAATTATTTTGAGAAAATTGTCCCTTGATAATTTCCATAAAGGTCAACTTCTTTCAGACATTTTTTCTAATACACAAATCTCAAAGACAAGGTTTCAAATGGAAGGAGGAGTCTAGGATCTCAATTTGCTCACAAGGCTCTTAAGACACTTTGGGTTCACTTAAAGTGTAAATTTCCTTTTACTATGGACAAGACCAAATTTGCATAACCCCCATAGGATGACAAGAATGCTTGGAATGGCTTAGAAATGCATGGGATTATTTTGGTTCTTCATTGGGTTCTTTGAGAAACTTAGGCTTAGTGACAAAAATTCTAAGTAGGCACTTTGCTAACATCACCATTGCCACATATGGATGAATAAAAGAGAATTAGTCATATAGGTTTGTTCACATTTGTGCCTAAATTATATGTGTCAAGTCTTAGGTCCTCCACCAAAGCGTATCAAAAGTTATGAAGATCCAAATTTGGCTCCTCAATCACTTTCTAGGTGTTTCCCATACTTAGCCATTTTCAATAAGTTCTAGTAGAGCTGAGTGAGCATATTCACAAAGCTATATCTCATATGTGTGGCAGTTATAATAGAAAATGATCATATGGGTTTGTTCATCTTGGTTCTTAGTTACTATGCGCTAAGTTTCAAATCATCCGTCGAAGCATGATAGAAGTTATGCATATGCAAAGTTGGCTCCTCAACTGAATTTCACCAAGTTTTCCATACTTAGCCAAATGTGCTCGACCATCACCAGGACATCATGCAAAACCATATAGACTAGATAGCTTGAGCATTTAATATCTTCACCTAGAAATATCCTGAGACTAATGGATCAAATGGGTTTGTTATTTTTGGCCTCCAGAGCATCCCTTGAAAGTTTGATGCCTTCATGATTTTGGTGCTTCAAGATCCAAGCCTTCAAATTTGGTCAAAAAGCATAAGACATTTGCACTAACATCAAATTAAATCCACTATAAAAATCCATATGAGCCTAAATTTGATGGTCTTCAGGACATCAAATATGTTTGTGAGGACGTCAAATGATGATCAACAGGATGTCAACTTTAAGATAGAGTAAGATAGATCTTATTGAGCATAAATTTGATGGTCATGCAAACGTCATTTGATGGGAATGAGGACATCAATTTTAAGATCGTGAACTAGTTTTTAGCTTTCAAATAGTGGGTCCCATCAAATCAATGATTGGTGTTCGATCGAGCATTCATATTTAATGATAAATAGAGGTCAAAGGGGTCAGTAAACCTTAAGAGAAAATGTGTGCATGACAAGTGTCAACATTGCATTCAACTAGTAAAGGGTTGATGGTTAGCACTTGATCATGTAGATTGAAATTGATGAAGCAAGATGAGTTAATGTGTCAACAAGATGAGTCAGATATCGATAACTAATTAGAGAAAAGGCAAGCCCAAGGTTTTTGATGAAGGTTGAGAATCCATTTTTGACCATGGAAAGCAAGGGTTTGCAAGGTCATCTTGACACATGTGACGCTAGTTCAAATGCCATGGAGCAGTCAAAGTGATGCAGTCAAGTATAAGGAATATAAAGGACTACCATTAGAGCTTAATATGGACCTCTAATTTGATATTTTTATGGCTTGTAGGGTCATTTTTGCAATTATGTTTGCCATTATTATAAGAAAGACCTATGCACAGTCTATTTGGACTTAACAGGAAAACCAATAGTTTGAGATTGGTTTTCCATCTATAGTAAACCCATGAGCATGGAGACCAATTTGATCATGTTCTAGTTAGAACAAGAGTTGACATCTCAATGGATGTTGCAAAGGCATACATGTAGGCTCCAATGGTTTCATCTCCAAGGCCAACTGCATGAAAAGGACCTCTTTTATCCACTGCACACATCATGACAAACTAGTTTGGAGTGGTTTAACATCATGATAAAGCCCTAATAGATCGATTTGAGGATTACAAGTGCATTGATTCTAGGACCCAGCTTAGAACAACTTGATCCTACTACTACAACCATCAAATTGCATTAATAAAAGAACATTGTAATTATACAACCACTTGAAGTAGCCTAGATCAATCAAGAAGCTTAAAGGAGAATATTTGTAGAAGCAGTTACAACTACCGTTGAAATGGGGTTGATCTAATTCGATTCCATTTTGGGCTTCTTATTTCCCACTTCTCTCTCCCAAATGTTATAAGTAGCTGCCATTTTGGCTATTGTAAAAACAACCACACCATGTATAGTGAATCCCTACTAGATTGATGTTATATTCTGCTTTGAACATTAATACAAGTTAGTTTTTGAGTTTTGAACAATTATCTAAGTCTGCAAGTGATGTATGGTGATGAGAAATGATAATTATATATCCTTCCTTCCCTTATCCTTTCATGATTGAGCAAGAATTCCTAGTCTAATGGGTCATATAGAGTGTAGTCTAGTGTGTAAAGATTTTCAAGTGTAAAATTGTCCTTGGAGTGTGCAATTTGCCCTCTGGTTCATTTACCTTGCATTGTTGCTCACATCTCACCTCTATATTGAAATACTCATGTTAGAATATATTAAAGCTTAGAGACTAGTTGTATGCTTTGTTTCATTATGGTATAAATATGATGGTCATGTGGAATACATTTTTGGTGTATCACCTCCTTTAGAGTAGGTTCAATTTATGCATTTTCTAACTCTTTTCCCTCATAAGTAAGCAGTAGCTTAAGTGACAAACATTTCATGATATATTCAAGGAGCTAGCCCTTAAACCTAGAGGCTCATTTTCAATATAGGTACACCCACATACCTAGAAATGTTCCCATGTTGCCCAAATCTAGAAAAAACCTGAACAACCTCTTCTAGGGTGCAAGATTTGGTAACAACAGTAGCCTCATCTTTCGTTCTTTTGAATCGAAGCATTGCTTTAATAACAACCTGATACAATTGTGGTTAGGGAGTCTAATGAAGAATTCCTTAGACCACACATCTGAATAATACACTGTACACATACACAAATATGAGGCACAAATTCTAAATTATATTGATACTAAATAAGATTACATACAAATCCTTTTAAGGCATAAGCTAAAGGCTTTGCTTGAGTCTCAAGTTGTAACATGCATGTTTTTCTCCATAATAATGGAGTCTCTTAGATTTTTATATAGACACACAAACACTCAAGGCTATGAACCTTCTTCCTCTCGATCCCACTCCCTTTCTTTCTTTCTTTCTTTCTAAAATTTGGTAGAACCTCTCGAAGTCTCTTGGATAATCTCCCCATTTTAGCATAACCTCCTCTAGTGAGCTAAATTTCTGAAAATGAACCCCATTGGGCTTGTATATATGCTTTTGAAGGTCGTACATGTCAAAAAGATCAATGTAGACTATCACATGTTGACATGTGTTTCAAGGTTCCCTTTGTATCCATTCAAACAATAGTAGACAACTTCATTCAATGGAGTATTGTGTATCGTACGCTCGAGTTGTAAAAAACTATAAGCCTCTTCTAGAGGCATAGGCCCATATGAATATTGCACCGTTAAATTTGAATTTCCTGTTAGGAGGAATATGCATATATTTATTTCAACAATAGTTGTTCTCAATGCTTACTTGTCCTTAATGCAATTGGTCTAGGGTTTATGTGGGCTTACCATAGGTCCACGGGGCTTCGCAATCAACCTTGTGCTAGATATTATGTGCGTTAATTGTTTACGCATCCTTATTTTGAGGGAATTACCTCTACGCCTAAATGCATCATTTTTTTGTGCCAAGTATATTCTTCTCATTCGAAACACATCTCTGTGCTAAAAATTATACAAAACTATGCATTATATTATTTTACATGTTCCAAAACTTTAAGCTTAATCCAACTTAATGCCCCTGAATCTTACCATTTATTTTTTGTGTGTAAATATTTTGCACCTCAAAATATCTATGCACTTACACCTTACAATCACATATTAAAACCTTCACAAAATTAAACGTAATTACTTTTAATGATATAAGATTACTTTTCCTTAAAAATACCCCTATATCACAAAATAAAAATTAATATATAATATAATGTAATGAAGTAATATGATAAAAATAAATATTCATAAAAATAAAAATAATGTAATAAAAATATATTACATATATATTAAACTTTTATATAATTTACAACTAACTAAAGGGACTTTTATATTTTTCATTAAAAACATGTCACATCAATTTATTTTAATTGAAAAAAAACTTCAAATATGAATGTCACATTATTATTTATTTTATTTTATTCATTCAGTTATTTTTAAAAAAAAATGTCAAAACATAATTAAATAATTAATTTTTAATATTAAAGTGAAAACTAGGTAGGCTATCAAATGTGCTCTTTCACGGTTGTCAAAGAGCCTAGTATTGCTAGGGACAGATCATCTATGTTCCCATTGCCAATATCATTTTCAAAAGTCATTTTTAAAGTTGTACTGAAGTAGTCACAAAGTCAAAGATTCGGGCTGATGTGATAGTTGATCATTTAATTTGGCGTATAATTCTAGATGGAGTAAAAAAGTCCCTTAGCCATAAATCATTTTCGTGGTATAAAAATCAAATAATTAAGATGCAAAATGGATTGAGACTTGAAAGTGAGTTCAGATGTTGAGATTTAATCATGATAAGTATTAAAAAAAAGTATTGGTTATATTGTAGGAAATAGTATTTTTTAGGGTTTTGTTTGGATCTTTTGGATATTGGTATTTTTGTTTTTAAATAATTGATTATAATAGATAAAAGAATGGAGTTGAGCGGGAGTGGAGGGAGGAATTCAAATTCAGGGATTGTGCAGGGAGAGGGGGGATCAAAGGTGACAATCCAAATCTAGATTTAGTTGGTATTTTGAGAGTAAAAAGACTTATAGGGTAGAGAAGAACTAGTGTAGATGATCGGGGAACCCTAAGATCTGACACTAGAGATTTTGGGTGGGCTTCGTAAAAAAAATCAAAGTGAAAGATTCGCAAAATCTAAGCAGTAGATACGAGGGTTTTAAAATGCGTTTTGGTGGGACTACGAACAAACAAAATCCCTAGTACCTTCCTACAAATGATTGAATGCTCTGTTGGGTGGGAGAGAATCAGAATGAAAGCTTAGCATGCACCAAATATTGGAGCAGAAGACTTTGTGTCGACTCTGACAGAAAACATAGAGTAACAGATTAGTTGACGCTAAGCGATAGACTTGCAAATTCAAGATTGTCTCTGGGAAGACATTGTATTAGTGGAATCCCTGTAGCAAAAAGGTGGTATTCTTTCAGGGTATTCAAAGTTGAAGTGTTGCTACCACCTGGAGGCAGATCTGCAGGACTTATATTGTGATGGGTAAGACAATGGATAGGTAGAGGGTTAAAGTCCATAGCTTGTTTCATCATGAAGGTAAATATACCCATTTTGAGGGTAGAGTGGTATTGTCTTCCCTTTATGCCCTATTTTATCTTTGTTTTATCCTATGGGAGTCTATTTCACATAGTTTATTCATTGTTTATTTTTCTCCCTCTCTTGTTGGGAAAGGGAGGAATCTGGGATGTTTTTACTATTATCATCTATTTTTTACCATGTACCAAGTTGCCATCACCTGGGTTGTTTCGAGTTTGATAGTTTTCTTGAGATGGGGATCATGGTTTTACTTTAGTAGAAACAAAATGTTTTCTTCTTGTTTGGTACGCTTAAAGAAGGCCCATTTGGTTGGGGACAATGCATGTGGTATTCCCCTTTTTTTATGTGAACATGATCATTAGAGGAGACCTTTTTAGAGCTCGTCCTCCCTGGTTGGATGATAGAGGAGTCCAACATATTTTGTGGTCGATTGCCCTGATGTGCTTTGTGGTTTTAAGCCATGCTTTGGTTTTAGGTATCAGGAACTTGATGTTAAACATTGGGGATTGTGTTCTCTTGGTTCATCACAAAGAAGTCCCACAAAAGTTTGGTGAAAGATCCACTGTGATGATCTATGTTGTTTAAACGGTCAACATGGATGCTAGAGGAATCCATGGCAATGTTACTATGAATCTATCAGATAAGCGTATGAGGATAGAGGAATCTACACCTCTTTCATCATGGTTTGCGTGATTATTAAAGGAATATGAATTAGAGTTATCTTTGTGATCCATGGTGGAAGCCATTCGACACTCTTGATCAGTTGTGCCATAATCATTGCTTCGATGTTTAGATTAGCTTGCCCTATTTGTTGGGGTTGTGTTGTCCATATGTGCGGAGATTGTGTGAATGCTTTAAGGAGGCAGAAGATTAGTGGAAGACTATCTGCTCCAGGTGGAATTTTGATCTGCAGTAGAAGTTTTGGGAAAGTTCTGCTAAAGTGTGACAACTATGGATTGTATTCGAATGGATTGTATCATGATGTTGCTAGATTGTTGAAGATGATTTGTTTATCGCCTTAATGTGATTTAGATATTGTTTGGCTCAGTGGGTGTGCAAACTCACTTGTTATGTTTCAGTTGTGCGAAGGTTGTGTGGATGTCTCGAGGAGACAGAAGATTAGTAGAAGATAGGGTGCTTCTACTTGGGTTTTGTTCAACAATAGAAGTTTCGGGGAAACTCCATTGAAGGGGGATAGCTATTGTTGGTATTTACTATTTGTCAAGGAGTTGTCTTACTTGCCTTACTAAGGTTGTGGGATCCTCAAAATCCTCTAGTCACGGTTGTGGGATTCGTCAAACCCTCCCGTTGTTTGAATTTCTACAGTTGTGGGATCCTTCAAACCCTCTTTTTGTCGTTGACTTGGTTGTGAGACCCTTAAAACCTTTTTGTTGTAAATTGTCAACGCTGTGAATTATCACTGTTGTGGGATTTTTAAACTCTCTTAGTTGTTGGACCATTCTTCAAAACCTTCTTTCTTGATTGCAGGTTCAACTATCAAAACCTTCACTTATCTAGTTCATAACTCCGGTTTCAAAAGCGTATATCCTATCTAATAAAAAATCGATTATAATAATTTAAGTAAACATATATTTAAATCTGGATTTCTTTTTAATAAATTGCTATGATTAAAAGATTTCATTCAATAATTCGACTAGTAAAAATAATGACTTACAACACTATCTACGTAAATACAAATCCTTCTAGATATGATATAGATAATTTTACGCGTAGAAATAAAGTTTGGAAACAAATTGTCCAATGTACTATGAATAAGCCAAAATAGAAAGTACCAATTAATCTAAAGCTAAATTGTCAGCATTATAAAACTCCATTCTGTAAACCTATCAGAAGGAAGGATGACTTACAATCCCATCTACGGCTGTACAGATATACAGCAGAATAAGCCATGAGAAGCCGAGTCACAATCGGGCGCCCACATGGCCGTGTTTTTGTTAAAAATGGTACCTAATGGCGGTTTCGAAGCAAATAATTGCCGACAAGAAAATCAATTGCCAGGCTGAATAAAGATTTTTAGTACACTGTCTATGAATAAAATTGTAAAGAAAAAAGCTGCAAAATTGAGGCGACTTGAACTCTTATCTTATCCAATTTGATGGCCACCACCTGTCAAAAAAGAAGTGAATGCAGCTTTTGTCTTTTTATTATAAAATAGTATTTATTTGAAGAATCAAAATCATTTATAAATAAGATTATAAAAACATAGTTAAATTTAAAATTTGGATAATTTAAATTATTATTTTTTCAAATTACTTCATTTTTCATATATAAGATCCATTTTTTATTTCTTATACAAATATAATAATAATTAAAATTAATTTTATATAAAAATAAATTTCATTTTTTATATAAATTATAAAAATTATGTATATATATATGAAAAAATATTTTAAAAAAAATTTATAACATACTACTCATTAGGGAATGGAAACATATAACTCCTCCAATTCTTCTAAAATTTATTTAATAAATTTATCATTTATAATAATAATATATTAATATATGTATATTTTGACGAATTTAACAACTTTTTAAAAAATTTATAAAAAAATTTAACTAATATTTTTCTAAAAATTTATTTATTAACAAATCTAAAATTTTAAAAATTTATTAAAAAATAATCAATTGACAAAATATAACCCCTGAAAAATATCTTAATAGAAATAAGGAAAAACTGTATTTCAAATAAATGTGAACCTGCAAATCCCTCTATTAACATATATAAAAAATATAAATTGTCAACTTTTTTTTTAATAATAAAATCCAACCCGTCTACAAAAATAAGGCCCAGAAACGGTCCGCATACCATCAAATTCCAGCGCTGATGAAGGGGTGTTTTTGATCTGCTTTCATTTCAATGTATGGGTGATGGGATACTTAGTTTAGTTTACGTGCACGACTAAACGAGAATGTCTTCCTGCAGCTGCAAGACAGAATAATTTGTGGCGTTAAACGTAACGTACAAATTAATAATTTTGTGGGAACTTCCACGGAGATTTTGCAGCCCACTGACAACATCGTCCCCTAGTAGAAGCCCCAGAATTCGAAAGACAAGATGTTTGGCCTGACAACAAAGGATGCCCAGACGGAAGAAACAAAGGCAAATGGGATAACAACGATTGAAATCATTATGCCATCAATGCATGCTATGACACAATGGGCCGACAGAATCCCATATGCAACTTTCTAAAACCCTAAAACCTAAATAAATAAATAATAGCCCACCATGCTTCATAAAATATCTATACATTCCACTCGTCCATGGTGGAAGGATTGGAAGTGGGATGTTGACATTTTTTTTCGCAATTACATTTTTCGATTTGGTTATAGATGGCTCACTCCTCATTTACTTATGGTCAATAAACTCAGTGCTTATTGGGGACTAGATTCCTCTGTTAGTATGTGGAATTTTCGCTTTAGCACTGTTTAAGGGGCTTGCGTGGAGTCCAAGCTAACACAGTTTGCTTAGTGTATACTGCACCAAGGCTTACCTATTGGTAGAAGGCTCGTCCAACTAGGAGTTACCTTTCCCACTTGCCCCTTTTGTGGCCATCTCAAAACTCTTCCTCATCTTTTGTGGTAATATTCCAAAGCTCAAAGGCCCTGGATGTGGATCCACAATCTCTTCAAGGCTTTTTAGCATGAAATTTTTCTTGGCAGCACATCCTCTTTGGAGATAAATCCATGTTGCCCTATAAGTACACCCAAGTCTGGGATACTTTCAAAGTGGAGATTCTCTTCTAGGTTTGGAAAGAAAGAAATAACGCTATGTTTAATAATGCTTCTTCAAATCGTAATGTTTCTGCTTTGAACAAGTCCTCTATCATCTCAAATGTCCTTTTACAGATTCAAGTTAAGGCCAACAAAGTTGCTATGGAGCTTGGGCACCTTCGAGATCTCCTCTCTCATTAGGGAGATGCTCCTTTTGCAATAGCTCAGGTTCCACCATCTCTGCACAGGGCTCCCAGATTGGAGGATAGAATTTCTTTGTTGCCTCGTGATGGGCACCGACATAGCCATTCATGGTGTTGCTCTCATAGCGGCATCATGTACTAACGCATGACTCCTCCTGGGCAACAACAAGGGTGGCAGCCTCTGCCTCCTTCCCTTGCTGAGCATGATGGTTGGGACGCTCCTTCTCCTCCATCCCTGGATGCTTGGGGAGTGCCACCTGGAGGTCGGTCGGATATGTTGGACAAGTTGCCCAAGCACTTTCTAGCCATTTCGTCCACTCGGATATAGGGAGAAGAAGATGACAAGGACACTACTCAAGCTACTGGGTGGGAGTCTATTCCAGATGGAAATATCTTGCCAAGCTCAGACTGGATCCTAATGATATGGATCCTCTACCTTTTAGCCTTGCTCTTGCTGCTTAAAATTATCTTTTATTATGACATTATGACTTGTTTTTAGCTAGAGTCTAATTATTTAAGATGCTTATGTTTGTGGTTCCTAAATTTTACCTAATGTGATTGTATGACATGCTTTTATAACATCTCTATTTTTTATAAATTATTTGTATATTTCTATTAAATTAATATATAAATATATTTTATTAAAATAAATAAATAAAATGAATAAATAATTATTATTATTAAAGAGAAAAAGAATACTACCCAAAAACCAAATAGTATTTTGATTTTAACCAACAATCATTGATCTCAAACTCCATAAGATGAAAACTCCTATTTTGAGGATTGTACATTGCACACAATTGATTTCGATTTTTATATACATATCCATACTTTAAGGTGTTTATTAAAGGGGCTCAATTTTTTTTTACATATAATTTTATAAGTGAGATTGCAAACTGTATTAGTTTATCTTCTTCGTATCTCTCTATTTAATTAAGTGTTAAGAGCTCATGTATCATGGAATTTGCCCATATAGCTTTAACATCACTCATACGAAGGTTGATTAAAGTATGGATTATCGACGATGGTGTGAGAATATTTCTCGAGAAGTATTGGCATATGGTAATTTTGTGTTTGATATTAAAGTTTAGTTGGCACTTAATTTTGCTTAAAACATTAATATGATAGAAGAGAAACAACATTATAACGTTGAAGGTTTAGTATAGTTTGTTACAGTAAAAGGTAGTATTGAGTTAATTGTTCTTCTGAATTTGCTGTTGAAAGATATGTTGATGTGTTATTGTTATTCTACTTTGTTTTTATTGTAACTGTTCTTACAACGATACACTCTATATATATTCTTCTGTTTTACTTCATCCAATATAAAAATAAAAATAAATGTCGAAGGCCACAAATACAATAAGAGATAATGTTAGTTATGAAGAACAAAAAACCAAAAATATTATAGTTATACTTTTCAATAGAAAAATTTACATAATAATTAAAAAAAAAAAGAATAAAACAATAAAACAAAAATATGCACACAATCCTCATTAAAATATTTCATATTTATCTTTACATTATAATAATCAATTTATTTTAATTAATTCATATTTATTAAAATGCCAATTTCAATATTCTTTTCTTTTAGTTATGAGATATATATCTTCCTCTTTTATTTATGAATGAAATGAATTAAATCTTATGTACACCATTTCACACATAAATTATAATAAACATCATCCTCAAAATTTACCTTGTGTGTATGAATTTCAATGTATCTATAAAATTTAATTATATGAATCTAATTATTTTAACAATATATTTCACAATAATAAAATATGTATAAAATGTTCCACATGTATAAAATGTTCTATGTGAATGATAAAAAATCCCTTTGTTTGTTGTATGCATTTTAAAAAGACATAAAATGACCACAAAGTTTATAAACTAATAAAGGCATACAAAATAATAATGTCTTTTCCATCAAATAAATCCATGTTTTTCACTTAATTTTTATTTATTTTAAAATAATATATACAAACAAAGTGTATTATTTGTTATTAGACAATACAAATATTTTTTGAAAAATAGGTTCCACATCAAAATAAAAATACATCAACCTATAAACATTTCAAATAATCCTAACTAAATTTAAGATAATAAAATCAAACTCAATCACATAAATAATTTATTATTACAATAAATTATTGAGGGGGTTTAAGAGCAATATATGATTTTATATTAATATGGAGACAATTGTCAAAAATAAACAACTTGCATATGTCCAAACCATGAGGTTAACTTTTCTAGAGAAGCATGAGCGAGCAGAGACTGCTCACAAAATCATCCAAACATTTCTAGAAAAGTAGTGTTATTTATGAACCCGGGAGTCCAAACCTAGTGACCAATAGATATGTAAAAATTATTTTGATAGTCTTGTTTATCAATTTTAGGGCTTCAAAATATTCACATATTCTTAAAATTTTGCAAAAACAATACAATATAATGCTAGTATAATTTCTAAAGCAACTATATATATAAATGAATGTTCATCATGGTAGTAAATGATCTAGACTTTATTATATATGAATTTTCATGCTATAATAAATTCATGCGATATAATTAAATGCTTAATTTTTTCTTGTACTTCTAAATATTTGAATTAATTGTTTTGGCACATTCTAAAATAAGTTTTTGATGGACGAATCTATTATCCTTATATGCACTAGTGCCCCTATGTATTTCTAAACTTCTTGTTTCAAATTGAGTCTTATTCACACGTGAAACAAAACAAAATAGGCAAGAAAGTTGATTAGAAGAAACCCACAATCTATAGGAGACTTAAAACAAGTGTCATAAAAGCTCAATGCCATAACTCTACGCTATATGTCTCTATGACACAATAACCATATAGTGAACATTTATGGAGGAAATCTTAAATTTATATGGAAAAATAAGGGGAGGAGAGATAAAAAGGAGAGAGGAAATAAATTAAGAATAAAAGTTAGGGAATAACAAAAAATTAAGAGAACACAAGCTAATAATAGCCCAATTTAAATTGATAATGGACCAATGCACAAGTACCCTAGAATAATATAATTGTACAATTAATAATTATCTTATTAAAAAATTAGGTGTCTATAATGAACAATACACATATTAAAGTGTGTTATTTAATAAATTCACAGTGTGTTAATAAAATTACAATATTCATAGTGCACATCGATACCACTAATAGTTCAGCTACATCTAACATCTAAAATTTGGAAAATTGTGACGAAAGTAAAAAATTATGAATCCCACTAACCAAAAAAATATGATGCTTAAATATTTTTGAAAAATTAAACCCATAAATTTCCATACTTCTGAAAAAAATACAAAAACCAAGAAAACAAATTTCTATACACCATAACAATGATTAATGAAAACTTTATTCATTATTAAAAAATATATAACTTGTATCTCATCTTATTTTATAAGAAATGGATCTAGGTCAAATTACATCACAATCAACGCATCTACCTATTCACAATATAAACTTAGGCCTTACCATATTTAATTTAATAAACCAACAAATCAAACCTAATTATATATATAATATTATAGATTCAATAAAATAAAAAGAGGGGATTTTATAGTTCTATCTAAATTTCAAAAATATGAGGATACTCATCATATACAAACATTAGAAAATAGGTCCAAAAAGAAAGGCAAGCAAGACCCCTAAAAGCCAGAGCAAACAAAGGCGGAATAAATACTATTTTTCTAGTCCACTCTTCTATAAATGTCAAAACAAACTTCTGATAATGTCAGATAATGGTTATGGAAAAATTAACATATGTAAATTATGATTTGGTGATGATGTTCATATCCCTCCTGACATCAAAAATCTTGCTAGGTTTTCCTGAATTCTGTATAGATCTCTAGGAAACTAATAACCTTCTTTGTAATCGTAAAAACTCATCAAATACCAAAAACAAATGAGGGAGTGAATGTGAGGCATGTGTTACCCCTCTGTTATTATCAACCCCTAGTTTGGAATAAATTTGTAAAATAATATGCAATGTACGTCAACAAGAATTTTATGAACATAAATCCTAATCTTATATGAATTTTTGTGGTAGAATGGAAAAGTGGCATAAAAAAATAAAATGCTTCAAATCTTGATTAAAATATTATCTAAATGATTGAATTATACTATAACACTTTGATAATAAACACATTCAATAATTTTTTGGCTCTTGCTTTCACATTCACTTATCATTCATTCATCTCATGTCATATATGCACTAATGCACCTATATATTTATGGTGTAGATAATAAAAAATTGTACACTACGATTCTAGGTGTCACATTACCCTTTAAACCACCCACTAGCCCCTCTTTGATTATATTACCCCTTTAACACACCCTTTCACCCATTTACCCCTTTAACTAATTTAATTATTTAAATCCTATTTCCACCTCACCTATCCAAACCCATGACTAACCTATCAACACCTAGCCTAAAGATGATTTTTACCTTGGCTTTTAATGTCTTAAATTCCCAAGACTTCTTCCTCATGCATCCCCATGCCCCCTTAAATAACCTCTAACCAATTTATAATGTCTTAACTGCATAACATAAGTGCAATTATCTACTTTTATCCTTAACCATCATTGATCACCCCTCGACCGACACCAGTTGACCAGGACCGATGACAATTACATAACACTAGCCCAAGACCCATGCCCAAGAGGTTGAATCATGGAGGATGAAAGGGGATCACTGAGGGAAAGACTAATATAACTCTTGGTGAACCAGAGCCAAACTAGAACTAGTCTAGAGACTCAACAAGCACCTCATCATCCCAACATAAAGGATTCAAGTACTGTCACTCTACATGCATATCTCTAGGTTCCTAAGGAGCTCCACCTCGACTCAAGACTTCTTCAAGATAACAACTACCAATAACAACCTAAGTGTCAGGTTTTTATTTTAGAGGTTCAGTTATTTAGCTTCAATAGTTTAAAGCTTTCAACAACTTTCACCTCTCTCCACACCTTTCTTATGTTGGAGTTCTCCACTCTAAACACTGCCCCTTCAATCAAACATCCATTGATCACTCTTAGTGATTTGAGTGTCAAATCCCTAGCCTAAGAATCTTTGAGGCTCCCTCTTACCTCAAAGACCATTAACTCACCTCAAGCAACCCATAAAAACCTTCTTCAACCTAATCCAAGTCTATTCTACCCAAAATTAACACCGTACCAAAACCCACAGTGACTGCCAATGATCATCTTCAACCCTTAGTGGTCACTTGTCAATCGGTGACGATTAGCCCTAACCACCAATGGTCATGCCTTAATTAGAAAAAATTACTGTGTAACTTATTTCACTCAAAATAACAAGCTCAAAACACCTATTCACGTCAACCAAAAACCCTATTTCTCAACTTCTATCACTACACAAACTCAACAACTATAACCTGAACCACACCTTAATAGTTTAGCATTTCATTTAATGTTATGTTTTTATAAATATCATTTCTTGAAATGTATTTATTTCATCTAGATTAATTATTTTTCATTACTTATACAACCTCTCTTATCATCACTTTGCTCAACAATAACTTGTCTAAAGGTGGATTGATAGCCTCCATGGAAGTCATGTACTTCTTAGATCTAGCTCATGCTAGGTAGTCCACCCACCAACTTTAATAATCTACCATTTTTAGTGTCTTTATTATTTATAGGTCTTCCTCCCCAGACAAAGAGGAGTATCTACAATTAACTGGATTATGAAGCGCAAACCACATTTAGGTTGTTATACCTCACCCTCCTTTAAGTTTTACTCTCTTCTAAAGAAAAACAAATAAAAAAAATAGTGAAAAATTATGGCACGATTGGTGGGACCCTTGAGTTTTCTTAAGTTCATAGTTTGAATTTAGGTGCTTTTCTTCTTGTTTTATAATCATTGTAATGAAATCAAAATTTATTTGTCAGATTCCTAGAAGGTAAACATCTTGCCTTAAGGTTTTACCTTGCATCACAAGCCACTTGTGATCCCAACCTCACCTACAATCAACCCAACCTTACCTATGGTCAACCCAACCTTACCTATGATCAACCCATCCTTACCTACAATCAACCCAACCTTATATATGATTGACCCAACCTTACCTACAATCAACCCAACCTTACTTATGGTTAGCCCAACCTTATCTACAATCAACCCAACCTCACTTACAATCAACCCAACCTTACTCATAACCCACCTCAATTACAACTATCTAAACCTCACCAATCTTTCGATTACTTATCTCAACCATCATATAAACTACCTTAACCTTATAAAACTTTTGACTAACCATCCCAACCATCATATCAATTATTTAAATGCCCTTTATGGCAACCATTTTCATCTCAAAACCAAGACTTGGTCTATCCACTCAACCATCAACCAAACTTTTTAAACCAACCTACCTTATCAACCTCATCAAAACCCAACCAATAAATATCAACCCACCTTACCCACCTTATCAACCATACCAACATCATCAAATAAAACCAACAACTACCAACCAAACCTTTTTAACCCACAAAATTTATCAAACCTACCCAATATATCAAATTCATCAACCATGTCAAACCAACCAACCTCATCAAACCAACCAATTATCTCACAACCTCAAGAGCCATTGATACACCCCCTTCCTAGGAAGTATACCCAACTGGGGGAATCATATGCCTAAATCCTTGATAAAATTTTAAGGGCTTCTATCATTAAACTTCCTTAAGTAAAACCCATCAATCTTTCTCTTTCAAAACCAATTTGGTTTATAAAAAATGAGTTTTGTGCTTATCATCACATAAACGGGCATGAAATAGACAAATGTCAATATTTTAAGATGCTCATCCAAAACCTTATCTATCTAAATTAGGTCCCAAAGGATCATCTCTATGTTCTCCGCAACCTATCCTTGAATGTCTTCAAGTAATCCATCCTTGAACCTCTTCCTACACCCATTGTTGTGGAAACCCATAAATAAAGCCCTCAACTCAATGAGGTCCCTTCATTAGATTTGGTCCTTAGTGAACCTATAACTAAGGAAACCATAATCAAAACCCCAACCAATCTACTTGTTGACTAAGTGTAACCTTCCCAACTTCCTTTTTCTGTCATCACTAAGGAAGAGTCAACCTTAACCCAATCACTTATTGACCAAGTGGAACCTTTTCAACTTTCCTTCAAAACCACAATTAAGGAAACCAAATTGCCCTTTCCAATTCCTATTTTAGTGAATCAAACCTCAACCCAACCCAACCTACCTCTTCCACCTACCCTTTTAGTGGAGTAAATCCTAACTCAAACTACCTCAACAAAAGTCAACCCAAAATTAACCTATAGCCAACCCAACCTCAACCATAACCAAGTCAATTTAATTTCTCTATAACCTACTCATTTTCATCTACCTAATGCTATTGTATTTGTTTTGATTCCATTTAGAATAAGGTCAAATATTTGTCATCTTACCTCACCCAACAAGCCAAACAAATAAGCAAACCAAACTGACAAACCAAATCAACCATCCAAACTACCTCCCTCAACCAATCAAAACAACATATAAACCAAATCAATCAACCCAAATCAACCTAAATTTTAACCCAACCATAACTAACTTATATATCAACCCACACCAAAATCAACCCTTCATTCTATATCTCTTGGATAAAAGTCCTAGATCCCCTTTTATCCAAGCTACCCACATCATACATAAGCTCCTTCATTGGGATAATTAAACATTCATGTCCAACCTATATTTGTTATAGGATGGTGTTACCAACATCATTACTAGACACCAAACCTACCCAAATCTAACCCAACAATATTTTCCTCACTTTAGTATATAGAGGAAATCCCACCTGAACCACCACCTACAACTTAAACTCCAACTAACAACTAACAACCCTTAAGAGGCAAATTAAGTTATATTTATCCTTTATAAACCCTACTAACGAATGTCTTCACTTGGGAGTTTTTCTCACCTCAATGTACATAGAAAAATTAACTAAAGAAACTCTCCCTCCAAAATGCTTTGACCATTCCCCTCAACCCAACCTCACTTTTCCTAGCTTAACACCAACCTAAGACCAAAACCAACCCTTGGAACTTATACCTCAACATAGCCTTGCCTAGCTTAGCACCAAACCAACATTAAGCCAACCTTGAGCTTAACCAACTTCTAAATAACCTAAGCAAAATATTTAACTTCGAACCATGCCTTTAGACCTCTTCTATCCTTAAACTTTGATCAAAACTGGTCTCCGGTGAACCATCACTGATTGAGCCCTGACCACCATCGATCACTATCATAATCGAGGCCTAACCTAAGCCTTGCATTTTCACCCACAACACCTAAAACTATATTACCAAATCTTACCCAAACACCATTGTAGCCAATCAAGCCTCAATACCATTGACTAACCAACCTTGCCTCTTGCCTTTTTCAATCCAAAATATTTTCCACATATAATGAAGTGTTGAAAAGTAATTGGAGGTCCTCTTCATTCTTGATTGGCTCAAACCATTTACACATAAATGTGGATTTGGGGCATATCTGAACCTAAACCATTCAATGCTTTGCATTTGCATTTGCATTTGTTCTTTTGTTAAACCAAGTTCTTAGTCATATTGTGTCTAACTTAAGCTCATCCCTTGTTATCAACCACCTCATTTCCTTATTTTAAGGGCAACCGATTAAAACATGATCATGTGATTATCCATCATAACCTTAGCCTAATCCTAAACATGGGTATCAAGGCTCTAGTCATGACATGATTCTCATGGACACTTTTTGTCCCTTATAGAATGAATCCCCATGGTCATTGTCACTTAAACCTCTTTCACCCATAATTAACCTTCTTGTGCTATGGTTTTGCCTCCATAAAGGAAAGCCTTAGGCCTATATAGGATAATCCATGTCTAAACAAACATAACATTAAATTTGGGATACCAAAATATCACTTGGGTCATATCTAAAAATACAACATGTAGACTGCTCCCTTAAAGAACAACTGCCCAAAACTATAAAAAATTTCTTAATAAGATAGACTACTCCCTCAAAGGATAACTATCAAAATAAATAAATACAAAGTTAGACCATTCCCTTGAAGGATGGCTAAGTCAAACTTTTTTTGAGCAAACAATCAATTAGAAGCTTCTTTTATCAATCAATTTCCCAAACCCATCAAACAAAAGCATACAAATACCCCAAGTCAAATGTCAAAAGTCAAAACAAAACAATCCCAAGAAAGCTTTCACATGACATTCGTAGACTTCCCACATCGATCAGTCTACACAAAACTTAGAGCATGGAATTATCTATAATGGTTCTTAGGTCACCTACAAAAGGAATAAGCCATCCCCACAAGAAGGTTACACTACCATCCATTTAACTATTTTATCCATCTCCCCTTTTACCCCCTCTACAAATCAAGGGATTTTGAGCTTACTATGTGATCAAGCTAAATTTTTTAACCAATGAACTAATAATAATGCAAAGCATGACACGGCTTTATGTTCATCAACCTACAACTCTTTCCATTTTGGTCTTTGTCAATTGGAGCATTTAGCCTTCTTCTACTTTCATGATCACTTGAGAAGGCGTATGTTTTCCCAATTTGAACACCACCCAACCAAATTTTTTCAATCAATAACCACATTACCATAACTATGTACCCATCAGAGAACACCTTATTCTCTACAAACTAACCAACCAAATAACCTCACCTTGGTCATTTTAACCCACCTTTCACACTTTTTATGACCAAACCTTGCCTTGGTCATTTTGACTACATCAATTACCTTTCCATCCTTGACAATTTTTGTTATTTTTATTACATACCAACCATTTAGGTACCTCAGAGCACAAACCTTATGGTCCTGACACCTACAACCATTTTTGTCTTCTCAGGATCACATCTAAATTTTGGATCCCTATGAATACATTGACTTTATCTAGGAGACTTGACTTTATAGATTTAACCCATATCAACTATGCATAATGTTATGACCTAGTTACCCTATCTCTTTTCCTTTTAATGCCAACCTTTTTTTACCACCTACCTTAACTATGGAAACTTAGTTTATGCACAATCTATGATATCACACTTAGTCACATTTTGTGTGCCTATTCTTCCTTAAATACCCAACTAACCAAACCAACCTTGTCACCCACCTATCAAACTTATCAACATGCACCCTATTCCATTCTCTCAGGCTCACCCAACTTTTATACCCCTATGACCTTGGATACATTTTCTTGAGAGACTTTCATTTATAAGTACACCCATATGCACTACACTTAATGTGGTGGCCTAGTTCACTTGTCACTTATCTTCCTCAATGCATCCCTATTTGCTACTTCATACCATCTTACCTATTTTTTACACCCATATACACTTATAAAACATACACTTGATTCTACTTCACGTCATTGATTCTTGATTTGAGGGGGAACACCTCCTCCCATATTTGGGGCATCCAACCTTCTACCAACCATCCATTTTTGTTTTGCAGCTTGATGATACAAATTGCACAATAAAAATGGGAAAATATAAACACTAAAAAATTGTACACTATGGTTCTAGGTGTCACATTACCTTTTAAACCACCCCTTAGACCCTCTTTGATTATATTACCCTTTTAACACACCCTTTCACACATTTACCCCTTTAGTTAATTTAATCATTTAATAAAATTAGTTGAATCCTATTTCCATCTCACCTACCCAAACCCATGGCTAACCTATCGACACCTAGCCTAAAGACCATTTTCACCCTAGTATTTAATGTCTTAACTTCCTAAGACTTCTTCCTCATGCATCCCCATGCCCCCTTAAATAAACTCAAACTATTTACTAGTATTTTAACTACACAACATATGTATAAATGGATAATTTTAGCCATTTTAACCTTTTATCCCTAATCAGTACTAGTCACCCCTCGATTAGTGTTGGTTGACTAGGATCGATGATGGTTACATAACACTAGCCCAAGACCTGTGCCTAGAAGATTGAATCATAGAGGATGAAAGGGGATCACTGAGGGCAAGAATGAAACAACTCTTGGTGAACCAGAACTGAACTAGAACTAGTCTAGAAACTCAACAAGCACCTCATCATCCCAACATAAAGGATTCAAGTACTGTCACTCTATGTGCATAGCTCTAAGATCCCAAGCAAATCCACTTCAACTCCAGGACTTCTTCAAGCTAACAACTACCAAAAACAAGCTAAGTTTTAGGTTCTTATTTTAGAGGTTTAGTTATTTAGCTTCAATAGTTTAAAGCTTGTAACCACTTTCACCTCTTTCCATAACTTTCTTATGTTGAAGTTCTCCACTCCAGACACTGCCCCTTTTATTAAACATCCACTTAACACTCTCAACTATTTGAGTGTCAAATCCCTAACCTAAGCATCTTCAAGGCTCCCTCTTACCTCCATGACCATTAGACCACCTCAAGCAACCCATAAAACCTTTATCCAACCTAACCCAAGTCCTTTCTACCCAGAACTAACACCCTATCAAAACCCATAGTGACCACTAGTGGTCATCTTCAACTATTAGTGATCACCTATCGGTCGATGAGATCAGCCTTGATCGATAATGGTCATGCCTTGACTGGTGATGCTCACTATGTAACTTATTTCACTCAAAACAACAACTTGAAAACACCTATTCACCTCAACCAAAAACCTTGTTTCTCAACCTCTATCACTACATAGACTCAGCAGCAACAACTTGAACCATACCTTAATAGTTTAGCATTTTGTTTAATGTTATTTTGTTAAAACTATCATTTATTGAAAAGTATTTATTTAATATATATTAAGTATTTTTCATTACTTATGCAACCTCTCTTATGATCACTTTGGCTCAAAATTAACTTGTCTAAAGGTGGATTGACAACCTCCAAGGAAGTCTTGTACTTATTAGATCTAGCTCACGCTAGGCAATCCACCCACCTAATTTATTAATCTACCATTTTTTTAGTGTCTTTCTTATTTGCACCTCCCTAGATAAAGAGGAACATCTACAATTGATTGGATTATGGAGTGAAAACCACATCTCGGTTCTTCTACCTCATTCTCCTTTAAGTTTTACTCTCTTCTAAAGGAAAATAAATGGGAAACGTAGTGAAACATATAAAATTCTAAAATTTAAACTAAGATCAAATTGGTGTGTGAGCCAACACATAAAGAGTTATAAAAGATGAAAAATGAGGAATATGAGCACAAGATACCCTAAATGAGGGTCACAAGGGGCCCACTTTAGGACTATACATATTACAATTCTTGTGCCCTAGAATTATATAGTGTACAATTTAGGAAAATAGGCCCATAACCCAAGAAAATCAAGAAGGGAGGAAAGAGAAAGAGGATAAAGAAAGGGAAATAGGGGAAAAGGACATAATAAGGCCAAAATATTGGGAATTTTTTCCAATAAGAGCCTAATATGAATCAATAATAAAAATTAACACAATAACTCTAGAGCAATATAATTTGAAAACTAAAAAATAACCCCTGATCAAAATTAGTTGTCTATGTAATTCCCCACTTTGATATCTTTTCTTGTATACACATTAAAGTTAAAACAAAAAATTACTCCAAGGCTTGGAGAAGATGCATCAATCATCAAAACATTGTAAGAGTTCTTGAGGTTAGTATAGGAATTAATATGAATTAAAATTTAAATAGAGAGAGAGAAAGGGTTGGTGAAAGTAAAATAAAAATATATGGATCACATTAGGACACATGAGCCATAAGTAAGGTTACAACTGTACTCTCTTATAGATGACCAAAATTGTTATAGTTACACCCCTAAGGCCTACCTAGAGTGCTTATGTGGAAGGTGGGTTATAGCTTAATCCATTACAATTATAATGATTATGGCCCTAACCCATATTTCCATTTTGTTCTAAGGGCATAGACCTAATGGGATCCCTTTTGTTTAAGTGAAAGTATAAATTTACATTTATGTATGGACATTTAATAGTATTATAATTGAAGTTTATTTTATAAATATAATTTTAGTATGTATGAGATTGGTTTTAGACCTTTACAAATTATAATAAAGATTATAGTTGTTGAAGATCCCATTAGATTTCACACTTAGCCAAATTTGAAGATTTCATGATTTTAGGGTTTTAAGATTTTAGTGCATCAAGATTTTAATATATCAGGGATTGTGACTAGCAATGACTAAGAACCAATTATGTAAAATAGATGATCTCAAGTAAAGTGTGATAAAAGAAATAAAAGTTGATTTTGAGATATGCGCATAATTAACCCATATTTTTATTATCTAATACTTGTAGGTTGTTATTAAACCAAGATTAACATATGCGGCCTTACTTAAGATAAACACAAATAATGAAGGCCAATTTAGTGCTATGCATACATAATCAACCCATGCTTGTGATTGTCACATGTTTTTAGGCTAGTCCAAATTTGATAAAATAAAGCCCCAAATATACTAATTTTTTAGCTAAGACAAACAAATTAGGACTATATTAATGACCAATAATCTCAGTCAAGGGTAAAATTAGCCTCAAATAAATTAATATTTCCACTAATGAAATCTACATAATTGTGGTTAGCCCTAAATTGATAAAATTTAACACTAAGAATGAGTAATCATAATAAATATTGACAAAAAAACAAATAATTAAGGTTAGTAAAGGTTGAAATTAGCCTCAAATCATCCATTGTTTACTTTATTATTTTTTTAATGTAGACAATAAAATATAGTATTTGACACGTAGAAATGTCAATCTTGACCTACACTTATCCTACATGACTTGTGCATCTCCCAAAAATTCTTACTCATCATTCCCACACACCTACATGCGAGTCTCAAGTCTAACCCACTCTAAGTTTCTATTAGTCACCTACATTAACACTTTAAGTTTTTGGTAGTATATTTCAAGGTATAAAATTGAAAAGTATGTAGGAATGACAAGTGTGCATTGTGTAGTATTTTTTATATAATGGATATCATTTTGTATGTATTCGACACATGATTGTATATCAAAAGAAAATATGAAAAGACTCCCTTAGAAAATAAATGAAAGGATATGAATGTGAAGTGATAGAGCCTTTTTAAGCTCATTAAATATTATAAAATTTTAAAGGAAAAGGGTTCTAAATTATGAGAGATCAATATAGAAATCTGTTGACATTTATGTTGATTGTCTTATGTAATTTTTCCATGTGCATTATCTTTGTTTCATTTGATTTTTATTATTAATATAATAATAATGTATGCTCTCTAGGTTAAAGACTACGTTTTAATGAATATCCACTAAGTATGAATAGAATGAAGGAACCAACTTGTCATATCACTCTATGAGTTTTAAAATATGTAATTAACTTCACACAAAAAAATCTTTAGCATGTTTTGATGGGTTTTTTCAAGAAATTTTAGTTACGTTGGTATGGTGAGAGTGAAACTAAAACATGTTTAAATGAATATTAGGTTAGAGATATTTAAAAAGATGATTGAATGAGAGAATTCATAAATTTGTAGAAGAAGAGGCTAGATAAATTGGAACTACCAAAAATAAAATTATAAATGAGCACATTCATGGTGAAATGTATGAAGTTTTTTGGTGAAAGTTGATTGAAATGTTAGCCACTTGGTTGGCAATACTAGAATATTATTGATTTAGGCTAAGGGAGATAAAACACTTTATCTAAACTAAAGAAAAAGTAGGAATATTTTTAAGCTTGGACATTGAGTGGACTCGTACGATAGATCATTGGATAAAAACCACAATCGACAAATACATCCCTAATTTTTTTTATGTAAAGGTATATTACATTTAAATTTGTGTATGATTTGTTTATAAAGGGCATCAAAGGTAAATTTATATAGTGACTACCTATATTTATGAAGATGTTGGTTGTGGAGAAAGCCATGGTGCCAATCCTAACTGATGCACTATAATAATCTAGGTTCAATGGGGATGTATAATAAAGGGAGTGAATGATGAGGAGTTGAGAGATAGAACTTAAACCTGAAACAAAAAGATGTATAGTGTAGACAAGAAGAAAGAGAAGACAATTTTGGGGCTTGAGAGAGAGATGCAACAATAAAAGTGATGGAATAAATAGAATTACCCTCATGTAACTAAAAGTAGAGGTGAAATAGAGATTTCAAAGACCATGAGAGGAGAGAGACATCTAACAGAAATTGGAGACTGAGAAAAATGGGAAATTAGAGCAATAATTAGAATGAGATCTCAAATCCAATTAAACTATCTTTTACACAATCTAATTATATATCCAATTACACACTAACAACATCAAAAACTTCTTTGCATAGATTAATTCTCAAATCAATATCTTTGGCAAACCATCAAGGCAAAATAAATAGTAAGGGTAGGTGAAATACTACCTTAATCTAAGTAGAGTTTTAGTATTCAAATGTGTCACCATTACAATGGAAAGTAATGCTTCTCTTATAAACATGACTAATCCATTATGGATATGATGAAAAACCACAAATTAAATGCTCTTGATATAAACATTAAATGACATAACTGATTAAAGCTTAGTCTTTTGTGATAACACATAATGAAGCAAGAAGATAAGACCAGTCTAGTCATGGCACAATTTCATATACAAATTTTAGGATGAAAGTGGATTCAATATCCAATGCACTCTAATATCCAATGAACAATAGGAACTCTATGATATTTAATTTCTTCTAATGACCTTTTAGCAACCCAATGATAATTAACCACCTCATTTTGGATTAATACTAATGATTGACTTATTGGTCCCTGCATTAGCTTTCTCCATTCCCAATTTCTCATACTTATCTCTATGATAGTGCAACTTATGTTAAATAATATCCTTTTTGCTTAAATACTAATGAATAGACTATATTGAAATAATGGATTATTCTAACTTTATAAATAGATGCATTCAGTCCTTTTGGTGAATTCATTTATTATTCTAGCCATTGAGTCAAATTTATCTTAAAGCTATGAACAATATTTTGATCTCAACTTATGCCTCTATCTAAAATTCTAAAAATTATCTATTTCCACATTCATTCTCACTCTAATATTGTAATTAATTTAATATACCCTTGATGTAAGTTATTTCAATTGACTCTGAGTTCTAGGTGGTTTAAAATGCTGAGGTTTATGTTTTATAGTCGTTATATCTCCTTTAACCATAGTCTTTGATTACATTTGAATGACAAATGTCACTTGATCTTTTCTTGAATGTCAAATTTTATCTCTCTGTATGATGACATCACCTACCATTCACTTGAGATATACTCTATTCTCTATCAATATCTCCACATCTGGCCACTTGTCATTCATCTGGTGTTTCTTTGATATTTAAGTTACTTCCTTCATTTCTCTCTAAGATATGACTTCATAGGATGTTTCCATGTGGTGACATCCCAGTATTTTAGTCTCAAAGGTTATCGAAGATGCTTAACTATGACATAAGTTTGAGGATCTGACTACCTATGATCTAACCACATGTCAAAATCATAGTAGTTAGAGGGGATCAATATATCTTAACTATGAAATGTCTTCCCTTGGGACCCAACTACCTAAGATCATTCCATGTGGTACAATCATGGTAGTTGGGAGATCAAGAAATATCAAACTATGCAACAAGATTTTTATACTTTATGGGCCAATCTAAGGATACGTGGATGGCCTAGGGCTCTTGGGTCTTTAGAATTATTTGAATGTAGACTACTTCCCTCTAAATTTTGATCAAATATGAAGTTACCATGTGGATAACTAGTGGCTATCTAGGCATATTGACTTTGGATTGTGTCCCTCCAGACCCTAACTATAAGGGATTATACCACATGGTACAATATCATAATATTACATATTTAAATACTTAAACTATGATCTACGATGTTTCCCTGAGCTTCATATGTATAAGATTATGACTCTTGCCACTCATTAAGAAAGTTATTTCAGTGGATAACTTTAAAATGAGATGATAATTGTTTGTTGTTACCTCAAACCTTGATTGTCTGATATCATACCATGTGGTGAAATATCGACAAGTTAGGATTAAGGAGACTCAAGATTGTATCCTTGTGTATCATGATTCACTGAGTACCAAAGACCTAGCTAATAAGTGTAAAAAATCTAATCTACCAAAACAAAATAGAGACTTAGGAATTATTACCATGTTTGATAAAGTAAATCCATCTAAGAAAAATGAGGCCCAACCAAAGCAAATAATAATTTAGACTTAACCATGAGAAGTGAAAAATCAAACTCAACCCAATAGGAATTTTAATACAAGTAAATATTTAAAACTTAAATAAATCCTAATTTTCACAAAGAATAAAAATGATCAGCATTAATATGAGTAAAATAAACTAATTTAACATTTAAATGAACATTTCAACTTGATAGCATGATCATCTAGATTAGAATTTGAACTAAATATAAATGAATTATGAGCATAATACAATCTAAAATATCAATAGTGTAGGACAAGATTTATGTTTCAACATAAAACCTCTTAAATAAATGACAAATATAATGAACCTATTCAGACTTCTAAAGGCAGATGCTTCTAGCTAGGATAATGAGGGAATAACTCAATCAAACAAGAGATCACATTTGACTTGACCTTTAAAATTATAATAAATATGCAACTCAATGATGCATAGAAACCTAAATAAATTTTATATAACTTTAAAAGGTTAGTTTCTAGTGTTTGAACTCTTGAAAAGGATAGCCTAATAATTATGAATGAATGATCAAGTGAAGATATGCTACAATCATCAAAACAAATTTGGATCATGAGTTAGGGACTAAAATGAAATTATTACTTAGTAAATATGAATGGCATCCATTAATGAAGTCATTGGAGTATGTAAGAATATAAAAATTAAATAGTTATGCTAAAGTAAGAGGGTCCACAAGTGAAATAATTGAGTAATAGGGCATGTTGGGCCCAATAAGATTGATGTAGATCCAACCAAAATCAATACCATTATTACCATATATATACCTTGATCTATTCTAGACATTCATACCTATCTTGGGAAACTTGGGTTGATCTGAATATTTGTCCTTGAGATTTCGTATCGAATCCATTTGGTAAACTCCATCCTAAAGAAAGGTAATGCTCTTGAATGGACCAAGGCATGGCATACATATTTTGATAAAATGAAGGAATTATTACATTAACCTCTTACTCTTTTAGCACCATCTAGTGATTGACCTCTCATCTTGAACACCTACTCTCCCTCATATTATTTGGGGAAATTATCACACAAAAAGATGAATTATGTAAATAGTATGCCATTTACTACATTAGTCGTGCCTTGATAGATTATGATACCTACCACATGAAAGTGGATTGTGACAATATCACCATTTAATTTGTAGCTAAAAATATTTGCCACTATATGATTTATCATACTAATTATTTTATCATCCATTCTAATCCCCTTCATCTCTTCTTATCCAAAACTTTCCTTCTCAAAGATAGAATTGGAAAGTGGATGGTTCTCTTAATGGAGTTTGGCTTAAGATTTATTACCCAAAAATTATTCAAAGGCCAAGTGATCACTGAAAAAATTATCGTTGTTCCTGTCCCACCTATGAGTCATATTTAAGACATTCTTCTTGATAAAGAGATCCTTTTTATTAAAGGTCTCAACCAAATAGTATCTCTGAAAGACTAATTTCATAATTTCATAATGGATCTCAAGGCACATACCCTAAAATAACTTGAAATCTTAGTTTTTAAACATAAATATAAATTTACCATAGAATAACTACCCAAAGTTATTATCAAATTGCATAAGGACACTTGGAAAATTCATTTCAATGGATTCAAGTGCCTTAAAGGAGATTGGGTGGGTTGTGTCCTAGTTGATCATCATGGTAGAATAACTCCTTTAGCTTCCTGATTAAACTTTGAGGTCATAAATAATATGGTTGAATATGAAGCTCTCATTATTGGGATGCAAGCTGCCATAGATTTATACATTCCCTATCTCCACGTATTAGGATATTCATAACTTATATGTCACCAATTTAGTGGAGAATACCAATGTAAAAATGAAAATATCATAAAATATCACCAAATAATTTATGTTCTTGATAAAAAGTTTGCATATTTCACCATCAGATTAATTCCATGAGAACAAAATGCTATAGTACATTCTCTTGATTCATTAGTTTTTATTTTTCATCTTCATCAAGTATTACATGACTCATAGTTATTCATCCAAATGAAGAAATATCCATATAATTTTCAATTTAATTATGATTCTATTATTTTCCAGATTGAGGCTATCACCACTTGACAAATCCCATGGGATAAATACATCATCTAATTTATTGAAAATCATACCTTAGATCCTCTTGAGGTTGATTCCTATGAAAAGAATATAATTCACAAGTAAGCTTGAAAATATGTAATTAGACATGAAATAATTTCTATATCATAAATCCCAAGGCACCTTTCTTAGTTGTGTTACTCAAGATGAAGTATTATCTCTTATTGAGAAAGCACATGGGGTTATTTGAAGTGGCCATTGTAGTGGACACACTACAACCCACAAATGCCTTTGCATTGGATACTTTTGGCCTACTATACAAAAATGTGCCATCACATTTGCTAAAAAGTGTAATCCTTAATAAATCCATAAAGATCTAATTCATTCTTTCTTGATTGAGCACCGAAGCTTGAAGTTTCCTTGTTCATCTCTATGTGGGGATTATATATAATTAGCAAGTTAACTAGATCACAAGATGGTTATCTCTTCATTTTTATTGTCACTGACTACTTAGCAAGTTTTTTAGATCACAAGATGGTTATCTCTTCATTTTTATTGTCACTAACTACTTTACCAAGTGGGTAGAAGTTATGCCCCTTTTAAATTTCACCAATGTCACTATTTCCAAATTTATTCTTAATTAATCATATGTTGATTTTAGATTCCTCATACCATCATATCTGATAATGGTGGGAATTTCAAAATAAAGACATGAAACAATTATGTGCTAAATATAAAACCATGCACAATTTTACACACCTTACCACCCTTAGTGAAATGGAAAAATTAAATCCACTAATAAAATACTTAATAAGATCTTAAAAAATACTATTAGGTATTCTCATTCCAACTAACATCTCAAGCTTTGTCCCACACTTTGGGATTATCATAATAGTATTTATGTTGCCACTAGGGCAACTCCCTTCTAATTGGTTTATAGCTTAGAATTTGTCTTACCATTATAATTCAATTTACCCTCCTCACACATCTCTCTTCATGGCATCATTCCTGATGAATAGCTTTGTGAATCCCATTTTCATGCCTTAGACCTTTTTGATGAGTAATGTATGGGTGATTTACAACTTAAACTCCAATACAAAACACACATAGCTAAAGAATATAACAAAAAATTCAAAACCCATTCTTTAAATTTTGAAAACTTAGTGCATAAGTTAGATTAAACCTATGATAAAGAGTGCGAATATGCCCAAAAGTGGTGGGGTCCTTATCTAGTCAAAAATATTCTTGGACCTAGTACTTATAGATTGAAAAAATATGAAGGATACATCTTCAGAGAACCAACCAAAGCTCAATTTTTAAATAAGTAATTTTCTTAGTTACATATTTATCATATCTTTACTTTTTACATAGTTTTTCATTTCCAATACTTCTTAGTTACATGTTTATCAATATTTTTATCTATAAACTGTGGAACTAACATATCTTTTAGGTTCAAATTTCATTTATACACCTCCAAGTTTCATTTTATACACACTAGCCCTAACACCTGTCTTGGGTCCATAGGTCTTTTGTATTTACTTACACCACCTAGTTTTTTAGTTTGTGAGTTGTATTATAAGACCTCATATAGGAATAATACTTCCTCATAAACACCCATATAATAACCTTACTAGTTATCTTTTATCTATTCTTTTCGATTATTTGGTTTTACTTCATTTTATACACCCCCATTAGGGTTCTCTTCTTATGCTTCTGGGATTTTTAGTTAGTGAATTACATTGTAAAACCTTAAATGGGACCATGCATTCCTCACAAACACCCACTATGTTACTTCTATACATTACTTCTACTCCCAACCTTAGTTAGGCATCTTCCCCAAAAGATAATGAAATGGTTGAGAGTAGTGTTTTTCCTCACTTATAGCCAATTATATGCTTTTGTGGTCAAACTATAGCAGTTTCTCTTCATTTATTAATTCATATATCTCATTTTTCATGATGGTAATTCATGCCTAGATATCATAATATCATTTTCCCTTATATTTTTTATGATCATTTCATTCATTCCCTATAGATCACTATCACTTTAGGCTCACCAATGTTGGTTTATAGATTGAATTATTGTCTAACATGCAAGTTTAGGAGACTTAGAAACCATGGTTTTTAGGTTATCTTCTATAGCCACTAAGTGTAAGATCTCTAGTGATAGTAATATTTGGCACCCATGTTTGGTTCTGTAAATCTATATGGAGGAGGAATAGAAAAATCCAAAAGATTCAAAATACATATCATAATAAAAGGTAATATAAAAAGGTATCTTATATCTTAAAATTTAGATCACACCAAAAGATGTGATCTTTGTTTCAAAAATATCCTATCTTAGTTGAAGCTCAAACTCCAGATTTGGCCTCATGATAGAGCTGAGGTCCATTAAGGTGTAGTAGGCTAGTAGATTAGGATGGGAGGTGTCATTATATTAGATCATTACATATTCCTTCATCTTAGTGCACCTAATTTCTCACATAATTAGCTAATCTTCATAATAGATCAACTACTCTATAATGGGTCTTGAGGAGTGGGGAAAATGTTATGGGAAGGTAGGATCCTTTTGATTTTCATGCATACCAGCCTTCATGGGATGATATTTATACTTCACTAGTTTACCCAAGCTTATGTTGTTAGGTAGGGTTTTTTTAGGACATTGATGTTGAACACCTCTAATCTTGATAACTTGATTCGAGTATCTTGTCTTAGGTAAAGGTCATACTTTTACCTTGGTTCCACCCTATTTCTTTCACCACCCATTTCATTTTCCCCTTGATAGGAAAGTTTTTTTCTAAATCTTTTTCCCATTTTTTATACTTCTTATTATCCATCTCTTTTTGACATTATAAGAATATGGAAGTTTTAGTTTATCCATTCTTAGAATATAATATTCATCTTTGAGTTATTAGATGATCTCTTGGTTATCAACTTATATTTCTAGGAGTTATCTTAGCTGAGTTTTAAGACTTTGACCCTTCTATTCACCTTTTTGTATGGGCCAATTGGTTCTATTTCTCCCAATTTCATCAGGTTTTTCCATCTTTGTTTGAGTATGGATTGTTATTTCTATTAGATTGATGTTGATATAATTATTTGGTTTAATTTGTCCTTAATTTGATTTAGATTATTACTTTTCTTACTTTGAATACATTTTTTATTCTTTTAGTCATTATTAACCTTGGATTTTTGGCTACCCAATTTTCCCTTTTGGCATTAGTTAGTTTCTTTGGTCTTTTAGTTATAACCTAGCCCATATCATTTTGGCTTGCCAATTTTACAAGTAATTTATTCATTTTTGATAATTTTCCATTTTATTTGACCTTCTTACACTTTCTCTTTTTGCTCTCCAGCCTTATATCCCTACGGTTAGTCCAATGCAGTTACTACACCTTCATAAATCAAGACTATGATTTTAGTATGCAACCATTCAACAATAAAGGTAATCCAAGGTATGTATATGGTACTTTCAATTATTTATTTACTTACCATAGTAATTTTAGTACTTCATTTCGAGTTAACTTAGTTGTGTTTTTATGTTCTTTCTTAGAACACCATCCTATGTTACACTATTGTGACACATGATGAAAATAAAGTGGGGCATATGGATACAAATAATATTTTCACTTTATTATTTATTGATGATTTATCTTACAACAACCTATCAAGCTTCAATATCCCTAAGTGTGCACATCAAATAGCACACTAGGAAAGGGGTGGATAGGCCTTTAGTGCTTTGAGAGAGATTTTGATATCTATGTCATGATCATATCTTATCTATACCCAATGCAACTTCCTCATATTTTCATTTCTACCTACTTCCTTCCATCTTATCCTATTCAGTTGTGTCAATTTCCTCATTTCCTACTACATCAACTAGATTGATGTAGTTTATTTTACCATATATCCCTTTTCATACTATATGATCCTGGTTGATGCAATTTTGAGTTGATATCCTAACATTTGAACTACTTCAACCAAGTTGATATAGTTTAATGTAAGTTGACTCCTCTAAACTTCATTGAGCTAGCTAATATCATTAGCTAAGTTTGAGTTTGAGCACTTGATCACTATATATACAATCATATTTCATTCCTAATCAGATACACACATTATTTTTGCATTTTTATGATCTTATTGCACTCACACTTATTTCCTAATTCCATTTAGAGGACATATAGGTATAATCTTATCTTGAAGGAAACTTGTCTTGTGGAAGTCTTGGAGATTTGATAGGATGTTATTAGTTGGATTAGAGCATATTATCCATATTTTGAGGTCTCTACAACCAAAAAAATCTATTGCAAAGCACCATTAACCAATGGAGAGATTGAGGATTGATGGGTCCCCACCAAGATAAGTATTTCTAACTGTATGTTATTTCCTTTATTTTATTTAGTAGGTAAATGTTGCTTGTTACTTAGTAGATAAAAGTATGTGTGCATGTCCTTATCTATATTTTATCTACACTTATACTTAGTGTGGTTATAAGATTTTTTAGACTTTCCCTTTATCCATTTTAGGTAGTCTAGGCCCTTATTTTCCTACCATGACTACTTACCCATTTTGGTTATTCTAACATTTTCCCCTTTAATTTACTTTAGTATACTTACACAACTACTTACATTACCTTTAGGCAATTCCTTTTTTTCTATCATTGGAGGTCTAGTTAGAGTTATTCCCTTGTATCATGGGCCTGCATGCTTTGAAACACTTCCCTTAGATATTAATGAGTATATGTCCCTCTTTCTAGGTCTATTGATCCATACTTGGTTATGACCTAAACATAACGTAATGTTGGGTGCTTTGATTAAATTTATCCTAGTTTGGATCTTTAGAGATAGGAAAATTATAGGCTAATCATATCCCATTGCATATAGGTATTATTCTATTTTTGAATATGTTTCTTATTTGGGAATATTGGCTTCCTAATATATCCTGTTGTGTTGATCTATATTATATTATACAGTATTCTATTATTATATGTGTGGATCCTATCATGTGGTATCAAAGCTTTGATTTGGGCAAAGGTGTGGGCAAAACCCTAATTTTTGAGAATTTCTTATATCTTGCAATCTATTGTGTTTTTTTCTAATTTTTTTTTATCGGAGTTGGAAAATAATTCAAAGACAACATAGTAAAAAAAAGGTTTAGTGATCATTTTGGAACAAGTTATTGATGTTTTAAAGTTTTTCATAAATTCACCATATTAGCCATAATTTTATGAATTATTCTATAATTTTTTTAGTGATGTTGTAAACTATATTAAGAAAACTAAAATTAAAAAAATTGGGTTTGGTGATTAGTTTTGGGTGAGTTATTTATATTTTATGGTTTTTAATATCTTCTCTCTAAAAGCCAAATTTTTCTATTTTTTAATTTATTTACATGTTTGGAAATATATCAAAAACATATTGGGTCATGCATAAATAAACCTCAAATTAAATTTAGAGTTGACATGCAAAAAAAAAACTAAAATCTAAAAAAACCCTATTTTTAATAGTTGTTATTTATATTAAGTTTCACATGTAAGAGCGCATAGCTCCAAAAATCTTCCAAAATACTTAAAAAACTATAGTTATCCTATAGGATGAATTTCAACTAAATTCAACTTCTAGTCATAAAAATATATAATTTTCAAAAAAATAAAAATACCAAAAAAATCATTAAACTCTAATTTTAGACCCTCAGATGATCACGTATGGCCTCCAAAAAATATTGAAAACACCTCTAAGTGGAAAAAATAGCTTAGGAATGAAATTAAATTTTCAATATGATCATTTTGGCACATAGAATATCTTAACCATATCTACAGGTCAAAATTTATGGCCTCCGTAAGGTTGGCCTATTTTTTTTGCGGCATTCTCCTTTGGTTGAAAACAACTTAGCTCCTGCAAGTTGTCTTGATTTTACTGCTACAATTTTTATTTATTAGTATTATTTATCTCCCATTATTTAATCTCAATGTTGTATTCCTATTGCAATCCTTTCCATTGGATTAAATACCAGTTATAATTCCCTCACCTTATGCTCATTGTCTTCATATCCAAAACCTGCACTATCTTTTCCTTCTTCTTTGAAACTTTTTGCTCCCAATTTAATTATTCATCTTCATCACCTCCACCATCTTATCCATGGAATTCATATAAATATGAATCATTAAATACTATAAAAATATCAAAATTCTATGGTAAACTCACCTCATAAGCATTGTCATTAATTTTTTTCGTAATTTTGCATGACCCAATTTTTTTGTACTTTAATTTGTTGTATGTGCCTTTTGGAAATATTTATTTCATCAAGTAAACCATTACCAAATCTCCTTATTCAAATACCTTGGATCTTATTTTGACATATGTTGTTGCTTTATATTTCTCATTACTTTCTTACGACTTTCTTCTTACTCCTTGCAGATGCTACATATGCTCTATAAATGCTTTTGCATCATCACTAATTTGATTTATAATTAGTAATTATACCAAATATAAAATACCCATAATATTTCTCCCTTAAATAATTTTAAATGGTTATTTTCTTGTTGATCTATTCATTGAACTATTATATGCAAACTCAACTTGTGTTAAAGCCAAGTCCCATTTCTTAATGGATTCTTGCACTAATCAAATACCTTGCCAAAATATGGACTAGTATCATATAATTATTTGATAGCTTCAAATCTAACTATCTCACTCACCAAGTAGTTAATAACGCTACTCTCCTACTCAATGCATCAACTACCTGATTATGTTTTCCAGATTTATGTTTCAACATAAAAGTATACCCCTGCAAGAAAGATATGCACTTGGCATGCCTACTATTCAACTTATTTTATGTATTCACATACTTCAAAGCCTCAAGATATTTAAAATAGGATAAACTCCTTAGGCACTAGGTAATGCCTCTAATGTATTAATGCTTGTATAATTTCATAAAGCTCAACATCATAGTTAAAACACTTTGTTCTTACCTCATTCAATTTCTCACTGAAATATGCTATTGGCTTTCCTTCTAAATGCACCAACTAACACAAATGCAACATCACAATCAACGTTAAACACTTTGTTAAAATATGGTAATGCTAAAATTGGTCTTTATATAATCTTATTCTTCAAAAATTCAAAGCTTTCTATGGCTTCTCTAGTCCATGCAAATTATTTTCCTCTCATGCAATCTGTTATTGGTGCCACAATACTACTAATTTTTTTAATAAATTTTCTGTAAAAAAGTTGCTAAACCATGAAAAATTCTTACCTTTGTAATGATTTTTGGAATAAGTCACTCAATAATTGCCTTTATCTTTTCTTTATCCATTCTCACACCATCTGCTTAAATTACAAATTCCAAAAATACCAAACTATTCTACATAAACCTACACTTCTTCAAATTTGCATACAACTTTTTCTTTCTTAAAAAATATAGTACCATTCTCAAATATTATAAGTGTTCTTTTTTAGTCTTATTGAATATCAAAATATCATGAAAATAAACAACCACAAACTTACCAATATATTCTCATAGCATTGTATTCATCATCCTCATAAATTTTCTTGGTGCATTAGATAATCCAAAGGGCATCACCATCCACTCATATAATCCATCTCTAGTCTTGAATACAGTTTTCCACTCATATCCTTCATGAATTTGAATTTGATAATTACCACTCCTTATATCAATCTTGGTAAAATATTTTTCTCCTCCAAGCACATCCATCATATCATCTAATGATGTATAAGAAATTTATACTTGATTGTAATTTTATTAATTGCTCTACTATCTGCACGCATTCTCCATCCTCCATCTTTATTTGGAGTTAGTAATGCTGGTGTTTCACATGGACTCATACTCTCCCTTATCAACTTCTTTCTTCATAATATAGTGACCTATTTAATTAATTATGCATGTTCTACTAGACTCATCCTATAAGTTGCTTGATTGGGTAGAGATGATCCTAAAATCAAATCAATGTGATGCTGAATATCTCTCTTTGGTGGTAAACCATTTGGTAATTCATCAAGCATAACATATGCATATTATTTCAACACTCTTTTTTCTTCTATTGGTATTTTTACCATTTTCATGTCTTCATTATTTGTTACTAATACATAACAACAACCTGCCACCTTCATATCTTGGATAAATTATTTAGTAGAGATCATGCTTTTTGCCTTCTCTTCCTCTTTAAGAGGTAACAAAACTACCTTTATACCACATTTTCAAAAAGTGTATGTGTTTTTTGCTCCATCATGAATTATTTTCTTATCAAATTTCCATGGTCTTTCCAATAACATATGGCATGCATCCATCAAAATAACATCACACCATATTTCATCATTATAAATTTTTCCTATAGAAAATTTGATTAGACACCTTTAATCTACTGTAATTTCATTCCATTTCTTAAACCATGAAATCTGATAAGGAGTATGATGCTGTCAAATTTCAAATGTAGTTTATCTACCATTTATTTAGAAACCAATTTACACCATCTATAATTACTTTACATACCTTTCCACCTGAAGTACATCTTGTTAAAAAAATGTTTGATCATAGCTATGCATCACCAACTCCTTTATTACTCACGTGTTCCTTCCTTAGATCAATCATTGTTCTTATCATCATAAGATTCTCTCAAATATTTGTAGGTGTGACTTCAATATTTTTCTCTTATATCTCAGCCTCAACTAGATTCACTCTTGGGTGATCTTCTTGCCTCCTTTCTTGATCTTGATAGTGTGGACACTCAAATTCTCTATGTCCTTATTCTATACATCTATAACAAACATAATATCTATGTTGATTCATAAACCATCCTCTAGCACCACCATAACCTCATCCTCTCTAAAACCCTCTTCCTCTTTGTTGGTATTGAAATCCTTACCTATTGTCATCTTGCCTTTTTGCACCATGTGATGATTCACCTCTATTGGTATTAGACCCACCTCTGGTGGTATTGAACCCACCTCATCCCCTATTTGGAGGGGATCCACCTCTTTTTGGACCAAGAGACATTCTTTTGAAACTTTATCTATTTTGTTTTTCTTTTGCCTTCAAAGCTAATTGATAAGCCTTCTCCATGTTAAGCATTATATGCATGCTTAATTCATCTTGAATAGAAAATTTCAAACCATTTACATACCTTGCATCTATCCGTTCTTTTGTTTCATCATGCTCTACTCATATGGAAAGCTTATAAAATTCATCTGTATACTCTTGTATACTATGATCTTTTTATATCAAATTTTGAAATATTTTGTATAGGGTTTGTGCATAATCCATAGGAAGAAATTTATCCCTCATATTATTTTTCATATTTTTTCATGTATTAATATTCTATATAACTTTTCTTGATCTCTCTTTCTATAGGTGGTCCCACCAAATCACTGCATGACCTTTTAATTTCATGCATGCAAACTTTACCTTCTTGTCTTCTCTCATTCTTCCACTCGAAAAACTTCTCCATGTTATTTATCTAATCTATCAACTCCTTAGTTTTTAAACTACCTCCATAATCTATAACATTAACTTTGATTCCTTAATATCTTCCTTATAAATATCAAACCATCCTCTCTTTCATCAGTGGTAGTTAATCTTGATGTTCTTCTTCTTGCTGAATTTTTTCATCACGATCTGTGTCTTCCTCAACTTCATCATCACCTTATCTTCTTCTCTGATTGGTGATAACCTTTGTTAATTGTTGAAATTGCCTTTGCATCTCTTTTATATTTTTGTTCATCTATGTAATACATCCTCATCCTCTCACCATTTCATACCCCTCCAAGATTTAACCTTGCTCTAATACCATTTAATGAAATTGAAAAATAATCGAGACAATAAATTATCAATAAGCCAAGATCTGAATCAATAACTAGTATTGATTTTTATTGAATGAATTTAAATAATTAAAATCCATGCATAAATAACCCTCAATTTAGAATTAGAGTTGACATGCAAAAATTCATAAAAAAACTAAAATCTAAAAAAAAACCCCTATATTTAGTTGCTATTATTTATAGTAAGTTTCACATGCAAACACGCATAGCTCTAGAAATCTCTAAAAATAATATAAACACTATAATTATCCTATAAAATTAATTTCAACTAAAGTTAACATTTGATCATAAAAATATACAATTTTTAAACATACAAAAAAACTCAAAAAAACCATTAAACTCTAATTTCAGACCCTCAGATGATCACGTATGGCCTTCAAAAAATATAAAAAACAACTCTAAGGGGAAAGCATGGATTAGGGAAGCAATGAAATTTTTGATATAATCATTTTGGTGCATTGAAAATATCAAATGGAGATACGAGTCAAAAGTTATGGCCTCTGGAAGGTTGGCTTATTTTTTTTGCATCATTTTTCTTTGGTTGAAAACAAATCAGCCCTTGTGAGTTACCCTAATTGTATTGCTACCATTTTTTATCAATATTCTTTAGCTTACATTTTATAATCCATGTGTTGTCTTTTTTCTACAATCTTTCTCACTAGACCAAATACATGTTATAATTCCCTTGCCTTGTGCTCATTGTCTTCATATCCAAAACTTGCACTATATTTTCCTTCTTCTTTAGAACTTGCTTCTCCCAATTTACTTATTCATCTTCATCACCTTCACCATCTTATCCATAGAATTCATATAAATTAAAAATATTAAATATTAGATAGATATCAAAATTTTGTGGTAAACTCACCTCATAAGCATTGTCATTGATTTTATTCATAATTCTACATGGCCCAATTTTCTTGGACTTCAACTTGTTGTATGTGCCTTTTGGAAACATTTTTTTCCTCAAGTAAACCATTACCAACTCTACTTATTTAAATACCTTTAAACTTCTTCTAACATCTATTGCTGCTTTATATTTCTCATTACTTTCCTACAACTTTCTTCTGACTCCTTATAACTATTGCATAGGCTCTATAACTGCTTCTACATCATCACAAATTCAATTTGTAATTGGTAATTGTACCAAATATGAAATACCCATAGGATTTATCCTATAAACAATTTGAAATGGTGATTTTCCTATTGATCTATTCACTAAACTGTTATATGCAAACTCAGCTTGTGGTAAAGCCAAGTCTCATTGGTTGGGCTTCTCTTCCACTATGAATCTCAATAGATTTTCCAAGACCCTATTAACAACTTCTGTCTATCCATATATTTGTGGGTGATATGCACTATTAAATGGCATCTTAGTACCCATCTAAAAAATGACTTAGAAATATCTTGTCCCTATTTGAAGTAATAGTTTTTGGAACACCATGTCATAAGACTAAATGCTTTGGAACCCTTCCCTTAGATATTAATGAGTATATGTCCCTCTTTCTAGGTCTACTAATCCACACTTGGTCATGACCTAAACATAACGTAATTTTGGGCACTTTGATTACCTTTCTCCTAGTCTGGATCTTTAGAGATAGGATAATTATAGGCTAATCATATCCCAATGCATAGAGGTATTATTCTTTTTTTGAATATGTTTCTTATTTGGGAATATTGGCTTCCCAATATATCTTCTTGTGTTCATCTATATTATATTATACATTATTTTATTATTATATTTGTGGATCTTATCAAGTGGTATCAAAGCTTTGATTTGGGCAAAGGTGTGGGCAAAACCCTAATTTTTGTGAATTTATTGTATCTTACAATTTATTGTGTTTTTTTTCTAATTTTTAAAATCAGAATTAGAAAATAATTAAATAACATAGTAAAAAAATGGTTTAGTGATCATTTTGGAACAAGTTGATGTTTTAAGGTTTTTCATAAATTCATGATATTAACCACAATTTTATGAAATATTATTTAATTTTTTTTGTGATATTGTAAAATACATCAAGAAAATTAAAATTAAAAAAATTGGGTGTGGTGATTATTTTTGGGTGAGTTATTTATATTTTATGGTTTTTCATATCTTCTCTCTAAAGGCCAAAATTTTCTATCTTTTTTCTATTTATTTACATGTTTGGAAAGATTTCAAAAACATAGTGGGTGAATGTTTTTTTAATTTTTGATTTTGAGCCCAAATTTATTGTAAATCAAACTGGTTAAAGTTTAGTGAAATGAGATATTATTATCTACTTACCTACAAGTTTTAATTCTCAAATTTTGAGGTAGAAAATTGAGATATATTAAATATTAGTGTTCTTGAAACCCTAGTTTTTGTGGATCATAGAGGTATAAAATTTATTTGGAAAGGATGATATTGATACTAGAGAATGGTGGATCTTTTTTAAGGAGAGATAGTTTCATACAAGTTTTTGGCAAGTAAATTTTTCAATTTATTTCATAGGTTGTGCATTGCATTGGTTGGCTCAGTCAAGAAAATAACGAAGGATTTTTTCATGGGAATAAAAGGAACATGTTTTCTAAGAGTGATGGGACATAGAATACAAAGATGACAAAGATGAAAAATAAGAGGAATAAAATAATGATGATGATGGCAATGAGGAAGGCGATGTAGGTGATGAATAATAAAAATAAGAGGAGTAAAATAATGATGATGATGATACAGATTATATAAAGGATCATACTAATGAAGAAGGAGAGATAAAGGATAAAGATTTAAATAGTTTAAATCCAAAAAAATGAGCTTAAATATTTCAATTTCATGGATTCATTCAAAATTATAAGGTTGTTGTGTCCATAAATCCTATCAATAAGTATAACTTCATCAACATGGATGTGACCCAACATCTACAAGTTCAAGTGAATAATATCAAGGAGGATCAATTAGATGATAATAAGATTACAATTTTTGAATATTTGAATCTCATATTGAAAAATATGTTTTGCATTCATATTTCTATGCTTTGGATACATATGGTTTGTATATTATTCTTGGATATCCTTGGTTAGATACTTTGGGTATTATCAATATTAATGTACATAGGTAATTTATGAAGTTTTGATGTAAGAGAAAGAAGATTAATTTTTAGGCTATCACACTTAACAAAAAATAAATAAAGGTCAAGGTAGATCATGCAGATGAATTTGAAGATGGTAAAGAAGAGTTTAATGAATATTTAAAGGAAGAAAAAATACAACTATAAAAATAACTTCATCTACTTAATAGATAAAGTAATGACCAAATGAAAAGGTGGAAGAGGTATAATAAAAGGTTGATGATGTAAAATTATTAGAAAATGATAGTACGATTGAATCATATAGTACCCACATCATCATGAGAGGAAACAATCATGGTGGCATGTTAGGGAACATCATAACAACATTAAACTTATCTATATAGGGAATTAGAGGAATAATCACTATGGATACATGTGAAATAAATGGAGAAAAACTATGGTTATACATGAAATTAGAGTAGTACAGTGGATTATGATATATAGAATCACTGGAAAAATCATTATGGACATGCATGGAAGCCAAAAAAGAACTACTATGATCATGTATAATAATTACTATGGTCATGTATGGAATCAAAATAACACAACATAGTATAGATCATGAGATCATATGAGTAATAATTATGCATGGACACAAAGGAGATAAAACTATGATCATGAGTATAATTAGAGAAGAAAAATGTAAGGAAGCATGATCACCTACCAAAATTTCATGTGTGGTTAGATGATAGGGCATGTAGACAAGTGTCAAATGATTTGAAGAACACTTATTACTTGGTTTCTTTTCATGTTCTAGGGATGAAAGATGTCAAGGATGGATGACATTTTATGTACCTAGGGATATAATATATTGGTGTATATGAGTGAATAGAGATGAAGATATGTGTCACACATCCCCCTTATTTATTGATATGGTTCAAATGTATTGCATTAAATGATTAACTTGTGAAATTATTGCATCAGGTAATGAGTCAACCTGCATTGGAATTAGAAGTTTACCCATTCATTATTAGTAATACAAGTCTATATAAAGGAGATGAATTTCATTGTAAACTATTTAAAATAAGTGCTGAGTATTTTATTTGTTATTATGATATTAAAGGTGTCCCCTTTGAAGTGGAATTATGGAGATATTTTGTAAGGAGTATTATATGGTGTTTCCATACCATATGGGTATTATTCTATTTTTGAATATATTGCTGATTTTGGTATCTTGGTTGATAAATATATCTTGTGTTGTGTTTATCTACATTACATTTTTCATTGTTTTATTATTAATTTTTGGGGATCATACCCTATGACAACCTTATCTAACCTTTTTATGTTCATCTATTATTACATATAGTAGTTCATCATGCATTTATGGGTCTATGTATATATATTGAGTTAATTCTATTTTATCTATGTCATCAAAAATATTATAAAGTTTATATATTCATTTGCTTTATCAACATGTATAGTACTCATTTTTACTTTTTTGATCAATGCTATCTTTTGATAGGAGTTACAACTAGTTCTAGGGCACAAACCAAGGGTACACTCCTTGAGAGAAATATAGAAGCATTATAAAAAATTAACACTTGGTCACATTTTAAACCATCGATTAAATGACCACATCTAACCTATAAACTCCTTATGAGATTTGAACTTGGGTGGGACTAGGCACAACCAAACAAATTCACCAATCCTTATACATCTCATTGGCTAAAATTTTGGGGTGTAACATTTTTATAACTAGAATTTCCAAACCAACGGTGAATAGTATTCCTAACCATAGATCATGGACTTCCCTCATCACATTAAACATAGGTTTTAATCCACTTACCAACCCCTATCCCATTAAACACAAAGTTGGTTGCCCATTACATGTGGATGGTTTTCATGAAGGAGCGTATAACTTACCCCCCTGCATGATTAGAACCAATGACCTCCATTTTGGGATCACATGTTCTTCAGCATTAGGCCAACTTAGGTGCACTAAATGTTTTTGGGGTACTGACATTTTTGTAACCAAAATGTCCAAACTAGTGGTGAATAGTATCCATAGCCATGGACTATGGACTTGGATCATTATATTGAACATAGGTTTTAAGCCACTTATTGACCCCCATCACATTGAACATTGAGTTAGTTACCCCATTACATGTAGATAGTTTTCATAGAGGTGTGTATGCCTTATCCCCTGTAGGATTAGAGCCTTGACCTCCCTTTTAGGAGCACATGTTCTTCACCATTAGGCTAATTCAAGTGCACAAATTTTAGGGTGCTAACAAATTTATATTTGAGATGTCCAAACTAGTGGTGAATAGTACCTAGCCATAGACTGTGGATTTGCCTTGTCACATTGAACATAAGTTTCAAGCCACTTTCTAACCCCTGTCACATTGAACACTGAGTTAGTTAGCCCATTACATGTAGAATGTTTTCACAAAGGTGTGCATACCTTACCCACTAAAGGATTAGAACCTATGATCTCCCTTTTGGGAGTACATGTTATTCACCATTAGGCTAACTTAGGTGCACAAATTTTAGGGTTTTGACATTTTTGTAACTAGAATCTCTAAACCAATAGTGAATAGTATCCCTAGCTATGGATTGTGGACTTACCTCATTACATTGAATAAAGGTTTCAATCCACTTGATGACCCCCATCATATTGAACACTGATTTGGTGAGCCCATTAAATGTGGATGGTTTTCATGAAGGTGTGCATGCCTTACCCCTTATAGGATTAAAACCTATGACCTCCCTTTTGGGATCACATGTTCTTCACCATTAGGCCAATTCAGGTGCACCTAAATTTTGGGGTTCTAACATTTTTATAACTAAAATGTCCAAACCAATGGTGAATAGTATCCCTAGCCATAGACTGTGAACTTGCCTCACCACATTGAACACAAGTTTCAAGCCACTTATCAACCCCCATTGCATTGAAAACTATCTTAGTTATCCCATTACATGTGAATAGTTTTCATGAAGGTGTGCATACCTTACCCCCTATGGGATTAAAACCTGTGACCTTCCTTTTAGGATCATATGTTCTTCACCATTAGGCCAACTCAGGTGCACAAATAGTATTCATTTCTTGTTCATGAAATTTTTTTAGATTCAATGTTTATAAAAATTAAGAGGGTATGTGGAAGGTGGAACAAAAGGAATCAAGCATGTCATGGTGACAAATAGTTATAAGAATTAACTTAGATTGAATATTACAAAAATATGAATGGATGATAAATATTGTTCACTATTAATATCAACCACAATACTATACATGAATTTGATATATTTAATTACATGGTTGTAAAACATATTGCATATTTTAGGCCAACAACATGTAATTATTAAAATCATATCTTGAGTTATAAAATAAAAACATGTATATATATTATAGCCATGTGTGATTTGTGATTAAGGGAAAATAAGAAATCAGGTCTAAAAATTAAAGCCCAAGGTAGAAAGCTGAAACCTAGAAAGAAGGGTGAAAACCTTAAGGGAAACTTAGGGTTTGACATATTCAATATATAAAAGGGTTCACTAATATGTTTACCTTAATTTTTTCATGTAATTAAATAAGACATAACTTCTAACTAATTCAAATAATGTAATCATAAAAATGAATTAGAATGCGAAAATCAAAATATGATTTTGAAAATTGTAATTACTATAAATTTAAAAACATAAGGGAATAAGCTACTTAAAATTTTAATATATTGTGTAGGTATGAGAATAATTATAGGTGGTATAAAGGGAGGTAAACTAGATAAAGATTCACTTAGACTAAGAACTGTCTTTGGTTACACCTAGACATAATCATTAACTTCTGAATGGTATCAACTGGGACTAGTATTTGGTACATGCTATATTAATTTGGATGTGTTTTTATTCTTTGTTTTCATATATGTATTTGCACTTAATTATAAATCATATATGTGTGAAATATTTAGAAACTATTCACGTGCTTAATTCTATAAACTTGTATCCTTATTTATGAAACCCTAGGTTAAGTTTCAACACTAGGTTTAGGCTTGTAAAAGAGGATAGTGGGTTCAGTTGACCCTAACCATTCCTTAAAGAATCATTGAGTCTTGTGTGCATATATAATAATCTTAAGTGGGAAGTCAAACTACATGTAGTTATCCCTATTTGGTGCATGTATCCAATAGTGTTCCTTCACTGAATGCAACCTATGATCTAACATTCAATAATTTGAAAATAAAAACTTTAACTTGGATTTAAGGTGCTTAAAATTTTTCTAGGACCTAGTCCTTGTGAATAATGGATGAATTAGAAATAATTGGGTAGTACCTTTGAATGTGTAGAAGTTTATAGATGCTTGACAAGTAAGTGCTAAATAGGCAATATGATTAGACCTTTTGTGTATTTTTATGGGACTCTTTGGGTATTTTTTCACACCAAAGACATGAAAAATATACACTCTAAGCCATAAAGATGATTTTAAATTTTAAAAGTGACAATTTATTATCATGGTACAAGTCTATTATATTTGGATGAATTTGAAAATCTATAAAAAAGTGAGTCTATCAAACTCATCTGAGATATAAGAATACCAATCTGATGATTTGGAGATGTCTAAATATGATTTTAAATAATATAGACATAGATTAGGGAATAATTATAGGTGATTGATATAAAATAGGGAAGGTATGACTCATGGAAAACTTGTATATGTGAGGGAAGGTTGAATAAGAACCATACATGTACACACAAGTTATCTAAGGTAGAGATAGGTCTAAACTGACATTTTCATATATCTAATACTATATTTTAGTGTCTAAACTATCCTCTCTACCACTTTGAGGATGAATACATCTAGTTACACAAATTTCTCTAGTGTAAGGAGGAGTCATTGGAAGACTACACTAGAAAATTCCATGGTTACACTACATATTTGAGTGAGAACATGACTGAAGAACATAAGATGTTGAAGTACATAAGTGGAATTTCACCTTATGTCCCTATGAAGATAATTTTTTTGAATTTCAAGACTCTAAGGTAAGATTATAAATATTCCACCAATATCAAATCCAAGGCAAAGATGAAACAATGTATCAATTCTTCATCTCACTCCATTCACAATAGTCAACTCGCAAATAACTCCTCATCTAAGCCTAATATGCATAAATACAATTATTTTTAAAAAAGGGAGTAGGATTAAGGATACACAAAAATCAAAGGGACTTTCATAATTTAATTTATAAAAATGCAAGAATAATTCCAATGAAAAGTGGTGCCAATTACATCTCTCACACACCTATGATAACTTTGAATATTTCATGTGACAATCCTTGCTTGCATAATATAGTTTGGTCCCACCTAGACATATGACACTAATTTAGATGACACTTTTATAACACTAACATTATTGTCATATACACCTCTAAGGATCAATAAAACCTATTCGACACCAAGTTTTGGTTGAAGGGTTAGCCTTTTTATGTAATCAATAGTGGAAGTAATAATAAAATCATCCTACAAGGCACCTTACAATAAAAAATCAATACTATAGAGGATAACACCACTTGTGAAATTTCATTTTTAGAGGTTTGTGACATTTTATTACAGAGAAAATGTTTGTATGACCAAGATGTTATATATCAAGTAAATCCACAGTGGTGGACACTATGCATAAAGTATTACTTATTCAATCTCTTAGAGTTAGATTTAATGACCAAAGTCACCTTGGTCTCTAAAAAATAATTTTAAAAACTTATCACATACATATAAAATTTCATGTTACTTAAGGTCCATCTTGAGACACCTATGTGGGAAATTAACTAAGAATTGGAAATGCATATAACGTAATTACCCAAAACCTAATCACCAAAACCAAAGCTTTCAAACCTTAATAAACAATACCGAAACCTTTAAACCTATAAAAAATAAAACACTAAAACACTCAACCTTGAAACCCCAAAATTTAATAACCTTAAACCTCAAAACCCAAAAATACAAATATAAACTACCAAAACCCTAAACTCCCAGACCCAAACCCCTTAAACCCCTAAACCATAACCCCTAAACCATAAATTTTAAATCATAAAATGTTACAACCCTAAACCCTAAAATCCTAACTAGCAAACCCGTAAAACCTAAACCCTTAAGCCTTGAACACTTATCCTCATTCTTGACCTTTCCATAAAACCTTGAATCTCAAATCCCAAACGCCAAATCTAAATACCCAAAATAAAAAATCCAAAATCTAAAATCCTAAAACCTTTCATCCTTAAAATCTAATAACTCTTAACCAAAAAAACCTAAGTCCCAAAAACCCAAAACTCCAAACTTAAAACACCAAACCTTAAACCCCAAAGCCAAAACTCCTAAACCCTAAACCCCTTACCCATAAACCTATAACCACTAACCCCTAACACATAAACCATAAATTTGTAACCCTAAGAACCTAAAAATTATAAATTGTGAAGTTTAAAATCTTAAACCCTAAATATTAAACAATACATCCTTAAAACATAAATCCCTAAACCCTAAATCCAAAACTTCAAACCCTAAACACCATCCTTAATTCTAACCTGAAACCACAAATCAAAAATTCTAAACACATAAAACCCTAAACCCATAAAACCCCTAATCCTAAGTGCATAACCCCAAAGCCCAAACTTAAAAAACTCTAAATCACTAAACCCCATAACAATATAACCCTCAAACCTTCTAACTTCTAATCATAAATCATAAATCCCAAAACCCAAAACCCCAAACCCAAACCCAAAAAGCCTAAACCCTAAATCACTAAACTCAAGACCCTAAACTCAATGCTAAACCCTAAAACCCTAAACCCAAAACATAAAAAAAACTAAAAAATCTACAACTTAAAACCATAAAACCTAAACCATAAATTATAAAATCCCAATATCTTAAATCTGTACATCCTAAAATCTTAAAATTATAAAACCTAAAACTTAAACCCTAAACCTTTAAAAAAATAAAACCAAAACACTAAAATAAAAAAAACCTAGGAACCCAAATTCAAAAATTTAAAAATATAAACTCTAAAACCCTAAACCCTAAAATTCTAAAATGTAAACCTTAAAACCCTAACATTAAAGTCATAAAATCAAAAATCTAAATATTAAACCCTTGATAACCTAAAACCTAAACTATATATATATATATATATATATATATATATATATTTAAATAAGAAGGCTTAAACCTTAAACCTAAGAATTCAAACCCCAAACCCATAAACCATAAACTAAGAAACCTAAATCCAAACCTAAAACCTAAACCCTAAACTTGAAATCATGTACATAATAATGTATGTACCTATTATTGTATTGTATTTTTTTAAGCGTTTTACATTATAGTATGTAATATAAACAAATATGGGTATACATTTTTTGTCACAAATTCTTGATGACATGTTTCATCATATTTTACGATTGTAAAATCCTTACATTATAAACCATTATGTCCAAACATAATGGACTTAATTTGGCCATTGTAGTTAAATGATAATTTTTTTTAATAACATGTAATTGTTAGACCTTGTCACCTATCGAAGTTAGTAAGGTCAATTTTTCAAGTTTTCTTTATGACACGTCTATTGAGTAAATATTGATACACAATCAATTCATAGTGAAATATTAAATCCCACATGTTTGGATCATTTTTGGCCACTTATAAGTCTTTAAGACCGTATCACTTTATGGAATATAGATAGGATGAAATCTCTATCAGTTTAGAATTGAATGTAACAAATCTTTTATCAGACACCTATTCAATTATAAATCTTTAATTATCACTTTAAGCCAAACCAAATAATTAAGTTTTCCAAATATTAATAATATAAAATAATAAATGAGCTAAAATTATCTACAAATTTAAACAATAAAGAAATTTTGTAAAGATATAATAAATTAAAACATAAATGAAAACTTAAGAAAAAGTGAAAATGAAACTAAGAAAATATAATAAATTATAAAACATAAACTGATTGAGATTGGAGGATGGAGTGGCATTGTATAATGATGATTCAAGCCTATTAATGGCATGGCATTTGAGACAAGTTGAATTAATATTGTATGGCTATGATTAAGGCATTGGTGATGGATGGTGTAGCTTTGGCATTGTATGATTATCCTAAGAAGCATTACAAATGTGGCATATTATTTAATATAATTAGTTAAAGGCTTATATGGTGGGATGAAGCCCTAAGATTCATCTCACATGAAACAAAATATAAAATATGTTATTTGTTTCCACTGGAATGTTGACACAATGAATTGGATGATGGCTTGGGTATACAGTGATTTGTGGTAGTTATTTTGAATACCGGTTTACATGATCAGCTAGCAAAATAGGGGAGAGAAGAGGTTAGAAACAAACCTCGCAACTGTCCACCACCCACCACAATAGCTATTCCTTCTTCTATGCCACCCTTCTATGCCTAAGTTGATAGTTTTATTCATGTTCATGTGTTTATTTTTATTTTGCATTTGGTTTCTATTAATAATCTAACATAAATAAAAATTAAATTACAATTTTGTATATAAAAAATGTGCATGGTAAGAGGAATTACCCTTGGATTGATGGTGTTAGTGGTTACAAATCAATGGACATATGTGGAAAATTGATTGCATTTCACCATGATTGGGCTGGAAATTTGATTGAAATTGAAGATGAAAAGTTATGAATAACATCAAAGTGAAATTATAACAAGAAAAGAACACAAAAGTAGAATGGTCTTTATTTACACCTAACCCTGATCTTTACAACATCATATAGACCAAATGAGACTAGCTTAATCTTCTTAGAGTGATTTCAATTGACATGGACTATAAAGGGTATTTGTCTAATTTAGCCTCCTATAATATCTACAAGGAAAGTGCTAAAAAATTCATGAGTGAAATAGTGGGGTGACTAAAAATTTGACGGCATAGACAAGTCTCATTTGCTTCTATTTTTACATTATTTATGATGGTGCTTTAGTCAAAAAATCATAGCTATGTTGCTTTGATCTATACAACCATCATATTTGATGTTGTTGCACTAGGATTCTTCCAAACCTACCCATGCTTCTAACCTATTTTTGTATCACCATGTGTTATAGTGAATAATCAAAATAGTAGGAATCTTTACCAGTGAATGTTGGTTCTTTCTCTAATTTGATGTTTCATATTTCACTTGAAACTAGGAGATAGAAAACATTAACTCCATGAATTACATGATAAAGTCGTAGAGAATATACAAGGCTACATTGAAAAATATATAATTAAAAAAAGTTACTAGCTCGCTACGATCCATTTGCTCCAATGATCTATATGCACCACAGTATTTATCTTGATAGTTATGTATAAAATGCACCAGTGGTTATCATTTTGATCACCAAAAAGTTTAGAGGATTCAACAAAAGTTGTTCTTCCTAAACCATTACACTTCTCTCAATTAAATAAAAATATAATAGCCAAGGAGATACTTTCACTGTAACAAAACTCCTATCTCTAAAATAATAAGTTAGATATGTATAATATCTCCTGTATTTAATATATACATGGAATCCATTATTACTGCTATTGTCAAATGGTTGGTTGATCTTGACCTCATTTTGGTATTTTGTTTATGCGTTGAAGAACTATTGCATTTCAAAAGAGGCCATTGATTTTGATGAATGCCCATGTGTCTGATTTTAAGATAGCCAAAATGAATGTAGAAGGGGAGTCACATCTGACCACCCATGTGGTAGGGACACATAGCTACTTAACACCTAAATATGCAGTTTTCATGTAGCTTACATAAAAAAATAACTTCTACAGCTTTGGGGTAGTTGTGATGGTGATTTTCTATTAATACATTATAATATTATATTTAACTTGGTATAATATTATATTATCGATATTATATATATATATATATATATATATATAAATATAAAATTATAATATAAAATTATTTTAATTTAAAAAATGTAATATTGTTTTATCACAATATAAGATATAATATATATTAAAAATATATATTATATATATAAAAACTAGTATATATAATATAATATATATAGTATTATGAATATATATTATACATATTACAATATAATAAAATAATATATATTTTCTATTAAAAAATAATAGTTAAATAATTAAAATAATAGTATTTATTATTTAGTACATATAATTAGTCAAAGGCTTATATAGTGAGGTACTCATCTTAGATTCGTCTGACATGAAACAAAAAAAAGTATATCCCTCTTTTTTCCATTCAAGGACTAACACCACGTACTAGGTCTTATAGTACATGTTAGGATAAGGTACTTAATAAATGTTTTATGGTTAGCATAATAAATGTAAAGGGAGGTGTTATTTGAGGGAGGTTGTATAACTCTATTTGTCATAGATGGTGGAAAGTCAAAACCCTACTGCTATGTATAAGAAGTTGGCTGGTGTTTCAATTCACCTTGCAGGCACCATAGTTGGTTCAGGGCTAACAAGAGTTTCAAGGTGGCTTCTTGGGTCATGTTCCTCTAGTTTCCATGTTACTTCAACTAGTAGATGTGAGAAGCAGGGCTTGGTTTAGGAGGTGGTGAATCCCATTTAGGTATGCTTACTGCCTTCAATGCCTAAAATAATAGGTCCATGAATCTAGACCACCAATCCATGGATTTAGTTCATCATCAACACCAACAACAAGGTACAGATATTGGTGACGATCACCAAGTCAATTCTCCATAGACTACTTATAGAGGGAATACTTATAAAAAAGTAGTCATTGAGTCAGTGCCAATTTGGATTTTCTAGGTTCAATCAAACTTTGATTAATTACCTTATTCATACTTTAGAATTCTATTGGGCATTGGATTATTTCTATTCCCTCCATATCCTTGAAATTTGGGATGGATTTCAAGCTATAGCCACTGAATTACATGCAATACTAAATAACAAATATGACTATCATCAACTATGAGGCTTGATAAGCAGATTTTGAGTTTTCACAACAAAATTTTCATTTTTTTATGTAGGCAAGAGTGCTTACCATTGTAATTCAAGATTCTTCCTTCAGCTAGAGTTCTAACACTTCTTAAAAGTCATGTACATCCTGTTTGTGTAGCCATTAGTCTTAAAAAAACCTATATTTCCTTGGCACATGTCTTCCTTTTCTTATTCTTATTCACAATAGACCCTCTCAGCTTACAAAGTTACTTGTGTTAATATTATTTATTAGTCTAAAGCCAAACCACTAGGTACAGACTTTATAGGGATTTGTTAAATAGAGAATTATGTGTAGTATTAATTCTTTGTTTGTATGAGAGTCAATAATTTTTGTGTGACAATAAGAATATTGAATTCGATAGTGTATTGAGTTTATGGAAATTCATCAAGCATTATTTGAGACCGACTACATCTTTCTCCCAAATCTGTATGGCCTACCTAGTTTGAGTTTTAAAGGATAAAAGTTTTGTCCAGAGGTAATTCAATTTACACCTATAAAGAATAGCATATATTTACAGGTTATATTTTTATCACTTCTTAAAAAAATTTAGAGTATTGAATATATGTATATTGATATTCATTTTATGAATGATTTAATTTATTTCTAAACCATTTGACATAATACCTAAAATAAAATTATATATTATATAATACATGATATTTATATTTAAAATAAAAAATTAATATTTAATATATAATATAATAAATTATAAAAAACCCCTCTGGCTCCTTTACACCTATCGATGGTTAAAATTGCACTTGATTCTAATCAACAACAATGGGAAGTTTCAAGCTGTGGGATATTGTGGCTTGAAACAACCTCCAGATTTTAGAGAAGCTGGTCTCTTCTTTTGTATCAAGTGTTTGGGGAAAAGGGATAGGAAATTAAACAAAAACACAAATGCAAGAATTGAAACCTAACTATGGTGATGCACCTAAGTGTAATCCTGATCCTAACTTGAGCACAATGAGACTATATATATGATTCAATTACATTTAAGAGCAGACAAGTGCATGATCAATGTAAAAGATTGAAATAATAGAAACAAAGGCTCACAATAGGGAATTCTTTTGCTGAGATATAGAAAATGCCAACAAAGGCATAGGGTTCAATCTTCTTATAAGAATCTTCCAATCACATAAGAGGTGCAAAAACATGTACAGTTATGTAGAACTTTTGATTCAAGAAAATGAGACAAAAGCAAATGACATTCCTAATCACAACTCTAGAAAATCCATAGTTTAGACTAATTTTGCAAATGACACAGATAATATCAACCAAGGCATAGAGTTCAATCTTCTTAATTCTTAAAGCCACATAAAAGGCACATAAACATGCACAGTTACATCAACTCTACAACTTAAGAAAATGAGACAAAAGCAAATGATATTACTTAGTCAAAACTCTAGAAAGTCTAAACTATAGAATCCCCCTTTTATAATCAATATCTCTCCTTTTATATCTTTCTCATTCCATCATCCCTTTTCCCATGCAATTCTACTCTACCCTTAACTCACAGGGGACAAAAAAATGGTGCTTTCAATGCCTTGGATGTATCTTGGTCTTATCAAGAAGGGCCATGCTAGAGCAGGGCGACTTCCCTGACTGCGGCATGTTGATTCATGTCTAGTAGCTCCTTTTGCACCTGAATTTCTCATTCCATCACCTACTTAGCTACTTAGCTGTCCATTTTACCTCCGCCTATAGGGGACAAACAAACAACCCTTTTAATGTTTATAGGCCCCAAAAATCTACTCGATGAACTGTTCCATCTACCAGATCTAACTCCTACTGAGTTCCCCTCCATCTCACTTTGTGGCAATAGATACACAAAACATTTTGTTTTGTTGAAATGGAAGAGGACACAGTCAATTTCTTAAAATTCTCCTTATCGCTTAGAAGGCACTGGAGAATGACACTTGGCACTTTCCACTTGATTTATCAAGGACACGTGGCTCTCTCCACTTCTCTTTAGCTATGCTATAGAATTATTCGGGGCATATACTAGGCTCCCACAGATGGTGACACTTGGAAGTTTTCGTAGACCTTTGAAATAAAACCTGGGACCCACCACATTCTTTATTCAATAATGAAGCTTGAAGATGATCTCTCAGAAGTTGACACATGGTGGCTTCCACTATTCTTTAGCACTTAAACAAATTGAAATAACACCTTTCTACCTTCCAAAAAGGTACTTGACCCCTTTGGTTTTTGGGGCACTCCCTTGAACGGCCCGATGAACCAAAATGGTTCAATGGTTCAACAATTCAACACTGCAAGCCATTTACACATTATTCGAGGTATTGAACCAAAAACATTGAACCTAGGCATTGAACTGACTGTCTCTCAGATGTCAACACGTGGTGTGCTCTGCTTAGCTGCTATTGGATATGTGGCACATTTTGTGGCCCTCTTGAAAGTTATGAAAAGTGTCTCAGACAATGCCAATTGGTCGGCTCTGTGTTTTGGAAAGCAACATTTGGCGGCTTCTGCTTTAATTCAACACTTATGAAAAAATGAAATGAAGGAAACAAAAAGGGGAAAGAGAACCTGTGCTCAAAATATGCCACTTGGCAGCTTCCACTTCACTTTGATAATTGAAAGAAACAAACCCATGCTCTGCTCCAAAACTCTACCGCCATGACCAAGGTATGCAGGAACCAAAACTACAGTGCGCGACTAAAAAATTTGAATGCAATGTAGAGTCAAAATTTACTCTACAACACCTTTGAAGCAACTGTGAGTTTTATCATAATGATAATAACCCTTTAACGCATCTTTATCCTTCAAGAGTGATTTCATTTTTATTATTTGACAATGAACTATCCTAGAATTTGAAAGAATCCATTAAAGAGATAAATAACATTAAAATTTGTCATATGGGTGGCCTAATATGTCTAAAGGAGCTATAAAAATTTGTCATATTTAGCATCATTTTGGAGTTTGATTTCATACAAGCCCAACTTCCTCATTTCAGAGTGGCTTTCATATAAGCCTAGTGTACCATTTTCAGAGTGGCTTTCATACAAGCCTAATATCCATATTTTAGAGTGGTCAAGAAAGCCTTAATTTCTAGCATACATTTAGCTATCCATGACAACATTATTAGATCACAATACATTCATGGGCTTCAAAAGCCATCCCATATGAAACACATCCACACTAGCATTAGTTCATAGCTTCACTTCATGGGGAAACTATGGATCCAAAGGTCTATTTAGCCTTTGTATTCTTGAGCCACCTATTCAAAGGGATTGGACACATAGTCCAAATATCGATCAACACATACAAGATCACATAGATTCACTTAGTGGGCAATGATAGAGCTAAAGCGCTAGCATTTGCATTCTTTAGCCACTTTGAGGGAATTGAGCAGTCAACTTCATTCATGATATTACTCATAGTTCAACACATATATATCATCACTTAGCATCACAATAGGTTTTGCATTGGTCTACATACTCGGTGAGGTGTATTCATTCCTTTTTGTTCCTCTCTCTCTCACCCAGCTTTGTATGTTCTTATTTTAGCTATAACATATCTAGTAAGAACTAATCTACTCTTTCTTTTCTCTTATAGATTTACACTTTATAGCATGCTCTCTCTACACACATCTAACATCACAGAGATTCATGGGATTCACCCTTATAAGTAAGTTTAGGTATGCTTTCTATTTTTCCTTTACCCTGGTATTTCACTTTGCTACATCACTAGATTAAAGTGGGGGAAATGTAGTCATATAAAATGTAAAAATTGGTAACTTGAGCATGGTTAATAACACCTAACCCTTAGGTCCCTCTTGTTTTCTCTCCTAACCCTCTTAGGCTTATTTTCACTAATTCCCAATCACCCATATCCTTCTAGACTTGGTCCCAACTCACCCAAACTATTATTTCCAAGACAAATCAATCCACTTAGGTCCTATTTGCTCAGGATAGTAGCACCACACTTGGAATATAGCATTAGTGCCACTCTTATCCACTTTTGATGCCCTTTCCAAGTGTAATTTATTCCATAATAGTCAATTCCTTTTAGTTCCCCATCCTTATCATTGTCGACCTAATGTGAGCACATTCAACCCATGACCAATAGATCCCTATAAAATCCCATTCAAAGATCATTTGGAAAGGGGTTAGAAATTATCATCAAGAAAGCAAGAATATAATCAAGACTACTCAAGAAATCTTCCCTATTCTCTGCATACAACTAGCCAATACACTTACAAGATTATTCAAATCCTTACACCAGTCCCTAACCACCTCAAGCATATCGAGTTTAATGTTTTGGATCTATATACACACTATTGCATAAAGCACATCAAGTGGGAGAACTGCATATGGCTTGATCCCTCTTCAGAGTATTGGTATGTAAGAAGCGTACCCACACAAGGGGTATGGATCCATGTCCAATGAATCTTACAAACACTAACCCCCCGTCTTTCTTGAAATTAGTAAAATCATAATGGAATAGGGTTTGAAGAGAAAATTTTCTCTACAAGGATATCTATAGACTTCTGGTTGCCAATACTTCATAGACAAGGTCACATAAACATAGCAAACAAAAACCAAAAAGCTTAGATCCTTAGGATAATAATGACAGAAGTAGACTACAACATCGATGCCATTCCTATCCATTTTTAGTGCTCCTATCCAATCATAAAATGAAGGTCAAATCTCAATTTGTGATAGTGCCCTAGTCTTACATAGTAAATTGTAGCCTCTATCTCAGTTAGATCAGTTAATTTCTAGCTAAGTCTTATTTTCTATTTCTTATTACTATTTTAAGAAAGGATAAAATTATAATCTAATTTAAACAAATCAATAGCTTAATTATTACATATTTATTTACTAATTTTACTACTCAGACCCTTTAACTAAATTAGGAATAACACACCAATATTCTCAAAAAAGTTAAATCATTTGGTGAACCCGACTTAATTCATTTATGCATAAAAACCCTAGAAACCCTAGGGTAAAATTCCAATTAATTTTTCCTATATTTTTCAAAAAATCTACCTACATAATGAAATTAGAAATTAGCATTAAATTTTAAATTTTCATAGTAATTTTAAAATAATGTTCTTTCAAACCCTAGTTGTCCATACTAGGTCTTGATATTTTCCTAGTAATTTTCCAATAATTTCTTGATTTTTTACTAGCATATTAAAATAAAAACTTCACTTTAAATTTCAAATTTTCATAGTAATTTTCAAAGTTTGATTTTCTCAAAACCCTAGGTGCACATACTAGGTCCTATTCAATCAAGCATTTTCAAATAATTTTCTAAATTTTTAGTTGCATATTTCACTAAAAAATTCATCTTAAATTTCAAAATAATCATCTCTCAAACCCCAGTTTCATATACTAGGTCACATTACTTCTTGAGATATCACCTTACATATGTGAGATCTTTTTATCCTTTTTATGCATATTCCAATTATTTGTTTAGATTATATCCATTCAATCTATTTTACTATTATCCAAGTTGTTTTCCTTATGCCACCTAAGTTCTTTGATTATATTTCTTCAAGATGAAGTGTAAGACTTAGTGGCAACTCTCTTGAATTCACCTAGATTCCTTCAACTTGACCATATACCATAGATAAACAACCAACTCAAGTTCTTGTTATAGATTCTACACATCTAGATTACACCAATTTCAATGACTATAATTTTGATGATGAGTAGTATGAGAATAATAATGGTGATACAAACACTGGTATTCATGATCCACCACATTAGACACTTGATCAAATTCTACCAATTATTAATGATGAAGTTGTCTTCAACAAAGATTTGATCTTGCAAAGTTTTTGAGAAAGACTCTAGGATCATCACCGAGATCTTACTCTTATTTTATGATCTATCATGGAAATAAAAAAGGCTAAAAAGGTTGAGCCTTCTATTCCTTTAGAGGAACCAATTGTAAATGACACTATGGAGGAAACTATGTCTCAACAACCCCCTATAGTAGTCTAACTTGCCTCTATGCCAATAGCTACAACTAGTACATGTTTGTCTCTTGATGTGGTAGCCCTTGTGCAAGAGATAAAATCTCTTTAATCTAAGGTGCTACATGTTGAGAAAGGTGCCTATAGACCTACGTAAGCTTTGGATTATTTTGCTCTATTACATACACCATTGGCATGTCACATTGATTTTACACCCTCACCATAAGGTTTTGTTCAACCCAAGCTTACTCTATATGATGGCAAGGGTGATCTAGAGACACATTTGTGAGCATTTCACACAATAAGCTTGGACTATATACCAAATGACTAGCTACTTACCAGACTATTTCCATGGATCCTAAAGGATTATTCATTACAATGGTTCTATAGTCTATCGAATCAGTTGATCAATGCATTCAATATTTTAGCTAACATGTTCCTAGCTCATTTTAGAATTAACATTGGTGATAAGGTTTTATATGCCCAAATTTCATAGTATAAATAAAGGTCAACTGAGCATCTCATAGATTATGTTCTCTGATATAAGACTATTTTAGCTAAGATGACTAGCCCTATGGTTGATCAAGAGTTATAGGATAGTTTCAAATAGAGTCTTCTACTAGCTTTACATGAATCAATTATGTTCAAAAGATTCTCTTTCTTCATTGAATCATGCCACACACTAAAGGAAAGAGAAGTCAAACTAATTTCAATGGGCAAACTCAAATACACAAGTATCACAAAAACAACAAACAAGAGTAACAACAAAGTCCCATACAAATTCAAGTTCAATGATAAAAAGATTCAAAATTAACTGATAGTTAATGCAACTTTTGATCCCCCTTAGCATGTGGTTTTATTATCACCTCCTCATCGAACCTTTACCAATCTACCAGACTCTCCAGCTAGAGTTTTATAGAAGCTAGGAAGGTAACATCATATCTATCAACTATTTGGGAATTTGACCCAATAAATCCTCTTTCATAGGGCTATGATCAACATGTATTTTGAAATTTTCATAGAGCATCAAGCCATACAACAAATAGATGTATTAGTTTGAGACACAAGATACAAGATTTGATAGATGGAAATCATATTGATATTGGAAATTTAGTTGAGCCTCCTCAAGCAAAGCAACATAGGATAAATCATTAAAAAATATTCTCTGATCCTTTTTTGTATCACTCCAAATAAGAGATAGGGGATACATCAGGGGTTCATCATGTATATCATGCACATCCCCTACTAGATACATACATGACACCTTTAGTTGAGACACATCCTTTGAGTAGCATGATTGGTGTATACAATACCAGAGTTCCAGCTAGACCTTCCATCTCCTTCTCAGAGTAAGAGATCATCGATGATGATTTAGATTATCATGCACTATTTATCAAATCTTACATTCATAATCATCCTATTCATAGTTTTATCATAGATAATGGATCTAGTGTGAACATGTGCACTATGACATTATTGTAGCATTTAGGATATTTAGATTAGGATATTAACTTAATGGACATAGTTATTATTAGATTTAGTGGGCACATATAGAGTTCATTGGGTGAGATTGTACATCCTCTACAGGTTTGTCCACCACATGTGGCCATACCATTCACTATTGTTTGTAATACAAGAGTTTTTGATATGCTACTTGGTTGACCATGAATTCATAAACTTTGAGAAATACCCTATAAATTTCATAAATGTGTGAAATTAATTCATGATAATCAAGTTATTATAGTTGGTGGAATTTCATATGAATTACCACTCCCCACTTTAGAGCCATCCTCTACAGTACAATCACCAATTTTAGTTCCACCATCAATTCTAGTTTTTCCACCAATTATAGTTCTTCCTCTAGTTCAAATTTAGACACAATTGAGGCATCCATCATCATCACAAAAATTTCATATACCTCCATAGCTTTCGGATTCTAGATAGCTTTTAGCTATAGTGTTCACACCTAGGGTAGTATCATTGATATCTTATGCCTCTACTCATAAAGCACATGTTCAAAGAGCTTCTCCTACTACCAGATGGGTCCCTAAGAGGCATTGAGTTGCATCCACTTCTTAGATTAATAAGGGGACCCCATAGTTGGTTTTGAATCTAGATATTTTAGAGCATTTTAAACATATACAACTTTCAATGCCACAGTCTAAGCATTTTCATCATGCGTCATAATCATGCATGATTCCTCTCCTTGATATAGGACACCATAATAGGGAGTCTCCCATGAGGCTCATTGGTTAGTATCATCATTTCTCACCTTAATTATACATAGTTTATTATGATTTATTATACATAATTTATATCAAAAATACCAAAAACAATACAAAATTTTAAAATACCAAAAACAATACAAAATTTCAAAAATACCAAAAACATTTAAATATTTAAAAATACAAAAACAATACAATATATCAAAAATACCAAAAATATTTTGATTGTATGCATCATCCATGATTTACATTTCTACTACAATGCAAGACTTATATTGTTTGTTCTATGTTATTGTTTGTTGATTTATCTACATTACCATGCTTCACTTGATCTTCTTTGACTATGTGCAGTGACATCTAGATCCTTGATTGCTTCACTCTACCCGTTGAGGGGGCATCCTACTTGTACATCAAGACATACATTGATATACATACCCACTGGGGGCATCTTTTACATGACCATACCATCCAAGTTATGTCATTCCTACACCACACACTCTAGTTATTATGTTGATGTACATTATTTACTAGCTTACACAGATTACTTTATTGACATTCGCTAGTATATAACACTTATATATTTCTCAGCATATACCTAGTATTGTACTAACATGTTTTATATATAGTCACATTCTTTCTTTGATTAGTTAGGTATGGTTATACTTCCAGTTATCACATGCTTTCTTTTCACATTTGCTCATTTCTTATTTGTATCATGTGTGTGCCTTAGGAAATTTGCTAATGTCTTTTGATTCTATTCTTTTGTATGCCTCATGACATTTACTAATGTCTTTTTCCTATACTCTTATATGTGGTTATGGCTTTTACATCATCCTTGTTTGTTTCAATTGTATGTGTATGTGTCATTTTAACATGCTTTGTATGCTTGCTTTCTAGTTTGAGTGACATGTGCCCATGTCCCTTATTTGCATGGATGCTTGGACACTCTTGTATGCTTCTTAATTCTTGCCTTGTGTTCTTATTACTTGTTTTCTTCTCATTGTTTTCAATACCATGATCCACATCATGCATTTTTCTACTTTCTTGGATGCCATGATGGACATCATGCTCCATCCCTCCTTGCCAACCAATAACTAATAACTAATAACTAACAACTAACTAGACTTTCAATTCTAATTTAGTATATTACACATGATATTACATTATTATATCTATCTAGGCATACCCTTGTTGATCTAACAATATCTCATTACAAACTATGTTATATCTTGAGATATCTTATCAATTATCATTGCTATATGATGTATCTTTACAACATAAAACACTTTTAGGGATTTTTATTTTGAGGGAAATCATTACAAGTTTTCATTCCTACCCTTAGAAGAGGGGGGGGGGGGAATAAGGGTTTTTTCATAGAGAGCAAAGCTCTTAACAGTTAAAAAGCAATTTTTAGAATACCCATAATAACAACCATATATCAAACTAGTTAGAATAGACTAGGTAGATAGTGAAAATGATATAATAGTTATTAGATTTAGCATAAGACAATAGATCCTAACTTGGACTACAATGTCAATGCCACTAGTGTCCAATTTTAGTGTTCTTATCCAAACAACAAAAAAACTAGACTTTCCAAAAGCAAGCAAAAAAGTAGGTTCAGCTACAAGTTCAAAATTAGTAATTTTAAATACACTTTTGTTAAGAGAATCTAGATATATGGGGAATTATGCATGATAGATGGCTCTCACTTCCAATTTTATAAATGGTAGATATAACTTCCAAATCATAATCCATGTTCTAGACACCAGTGATTGGGGGTAATGTGCATGACACATTTATTTTCTTTTCTTTTTGAGTTTAGTATTACCTAGGTATTTTTAGCAGTTACATACCTTATTCCATTTTTAAGTGGTTGGCATCATTTTGGAGTTATATTTCATACAAGCACAACTACCTCATTTTAGAGTAGATTTCATATAAGCCTAGTGCACTAGTTTTGGAGTGGCTTTCATACAAGCCTAATCTCCATCTTTTGAAGTGGCTTAATTTATAGCATACATTCAGATATCCATGACAACATTTTTAGATCATATTACATTCATGGGCTTTAAGAGCCATCCCATATCACACACATCTATACCATTATTAGTTCATAACTTCATTTTATGGGGTAATGATGGAGCCAAAGGTCTAGCTAGCCTTTGTATTCTTGAGCCACCTATTCAGAGGAATCAGACACACAATCAAAACATTGATCAACACATGCAATATCACCTAGCTTAACTTAATGGGTGATGATGAAGCTAAAGGGTTAGCTTTTGCATTCTTGAGCCACTTCTAGGGAATTGAGCACTCAATGCCATTCATGATATTACTCTTGGTTCAACACACATCCAGTATCACTCAGAATCACAATAGGTTTTGTATTAGTCCACATACTTGGTGAGGTGTATTAATTCCTTTCTCATTCTCTCTCTCCTACCCAAATTTGTATACTCTTATTCTATATATAACATATCTAGTAATAACTAATCTATTCTTTGTTTTCTCTTTCAAATTCACACTTCACAATGTGCTCTCTCTATGCACACCCAACATCACATAGCTTCATGGGCTTCACCCTTATAGGTAAGCTCAAGTATGTTTAATATTTTTCCTTTATCCTAGTATTTCACTTTATTGTATCACTAGAATAAAGAGGGGACAAATATAGTCATATAAAATGCAAAAATTGGTAACTTAAGCATGGCTAATAACACCCAACCCTTAGATCCTTCTTGCTTACTCTCCTAACCCTCTTAGGCTTTTTTTCATTGATTCCCAATCACCCATAGCCTTCTAGAATTGGTCCCAGCTCACCCAAACTACTCTTTCCAAGACAAATCAATCTCCCTAGGTCTCATTTTCTCAAGATAGTAGTGCCACACTTAGACTATAACATCGGTGCCACTCCTATCTGCTTTTGACACTCTTATCCAAGTGGAATTTTGGACCTAATGGTCAATTCCTTATAGTTCCCCATCCTTATCCTTATCAACCTAATGTGAGCACATCCAACTCATGACCAATAGATACATATAAAATCCCATTAAAAGATCATTTGGAAAGGGGTTGGTAATTATCACTAAACAATCAAGCATACAAATAGGACTACCCATGCAATCTTTCTTATTATTTGCATGTAGCCAACCAATACACTTAAAATATTATCCAAATACTTATACCAGTCCTTAGCCACCTCAAGCACATCTAATTTAGCATTTTTCATCTTCATACATATTATTTCACAAAGCACATCAAGTGAGAGAACTACATATGGTTTGATCACTCTTTGAAGTATTGTTGTGTAGGTAGTGTGCCCACATAAGGGGAGTGGATCCATGTATAATGAATATTACACACACTAACCCTGCCTCTTTATCAAAATTTGTCAAATCATAATGGAGTTTAGGGTTTGAAGAGAAAATTTTCTCTACAAGTAGCTCTATAGACTTTTGGCTACCAAAACTTCATAGACAGGGTCACACAAACATAGTGAACAAAACCCAAAAAGATCAGATCCTCCAGAAAATAGTGGTAGAGGTGGACTATAGTGTTGGTGCCACTCCTATCTAGTTTAAAAACTCCTATCCAATCATTAAATGAAGGTTAGATCTTAGTTTATGATAGTGCCCCAATCCTGCATAGTAAATTTCAGCTTATGTCTTAGTTAGATCAATTAGTTTCTAACTAAGTCTTATTTTCCATCTCTTATTAATATTTTTAGAAAAGAAAAAATTGAAATATAATTTACACAAATTGGTAGCTTAATTATTGCATATTTATTTACTGATTTTACTACTCAAACCCTTTAACTAAATTAGGAATAACACACCAATATTCCCAAAATTGTTAAATCAAATCATAACATCGTTAATCATGTGAAATTAATTATTAAAACCTTTATTTGTGGTGAACTATTAGGAATTAAGGTACTTGAATCTCTAATGGATAACTTGTGAATTTATTTGAAAGTTGGTCTAGCATTCTAGCTCAAATAGGTTGTTATTACCTATCAAGTATTATTCATAAAACCTTAAACTATTTCAAATATCATAAGGATTTAAAAAAGGATTGGTTTTCTCTTGGTTATATTTGTATAAGAAACCTTTTTGTGTAGTGAATCTTCTACAAGCATAGGTGTATGGTTTAATCATGATAGATGTTTCATGATGTGGGATTTGAGATTGGTTTTACCTTAAAAATTAGTTGAAACAATATTTTGGCTATGTTATTGATCCTTACATTGGTATTATGTAATTTAATCTCCTCATAAGTGGCATTGGACACTACTAATATGTGTTATGAGTCATGTATTTATAGGGATATAAGGATCTTTTTTTAGATTAAATACATTTCTTAAAATGGGGATTATGAAAACTCTTATACCTTGATCTTGATAATCTAAAGACCTTAAGTAGATTTGAATCATGAACTAAGTTTGTTGGGATAGTTATAAGTTTAAAAATAAATTAATTTTGATAATTTTCACCATCATGAAATAATTAATTATTAAGAGCATTTAAAATCTCGTTTAGGTGTATGATCAATTCTTTCACTAGTACCTCATGATAAAAAAATCATAAATGTTATGGAACACATACATATGGTGTTATCACTTGATCAAAATACACCTTGTTAACTTATTTTCCATTATATAATCCCAATCCACAAAAAACATTAATCATAGTCATAAACAACCCAATGCATTTGAGTGAATTAATAATAATAATTGCGCATAATTTAATGTACATGGGATTAATAACCCTTGTTGGATACTAAACTTGCATTAAGAATTTTGAGAATTTGACCAACTATTAAATCATTATTTTTATAATAGATATCGATACTCGTGGGAATGCTAATGGTATTAGAAGAACCCTAGGAATTATGATTTGGATATGGACATGGTTTACCATTACTTGGTTAACTTATAAACATAATATCTATAATAATATGATATCTTTCCTTTAATTGAAAACCATATCATGACATGCTAAAAAAATGTGTTTGGATCCTTAAAATGAATCATAAAACAACTATAGATTTGATTATTTAATGCAATTACATATTGTAAGATAACCCTTTTCTTATGTTATTTTAGTTAATTCCTACTTCGATGCTGAAGTTCATCCTAATGGGCTAGCGCACTGGTCCTATCACATGAGAGTTTGGTCTTGCACACTTACCCGAAGCGCATAGTGAAAGACCAATTTGTGAAGGTTTTATAGTAGACTGATATATGTTTATTCATATATCACTTTACATATTACCAAACAATAATTATTTAATAGCACATATATACTACTATGATCCTTCTAATTCCAAATGTAACCATTACTATTACTACATGGATCACCATCATTATCTAACATTAGTGACTTAGAAAAGAAAAGATACCAATAACAAGACTAAGAAATGAATCATAGCCAAGTTTATCACTTAGTGTATTTATTAAGTCAAGACATAATTTGATAAAACCTGATATCTCATATTAGATGCTTAATGAATCAAAAGATCAAAGCTTCATCATCTATTCTTCAAAATATCATCCCCAAAAAATATTTTAATAGGGGTATTTATAATTGTTTTGCCTTGACCAAGTGTTACAGTCATTAATGGTTTGAGTGAATGGTGCATGAACTCTCAACAAATTGAGAGTCATGGCACTTATAATAGGTTCTTCTTGAGGACCTAGGTCCCTGTGCCCCTAGATCCTTGCTCTATGATATATACTAGTGGCCATGTGTTCTATTCTTTGTGGACTGGTGTAAAACCTATGATCAATAAGGTTGAAGTGTCCCATATGAATTATTCTTGGGTTCTCCATGACTTGTTCTTATTTGACTAGATCCTCTCATGTTGGTCCCTTTTACACCTTTATCCTTTCACACCATTTTCCTCTTACACCCTTAGGTTTTATGCCATGGTGCCTGTTTTCCTAGTAGTTCTATACCATGGTCTTCCTACGCCATGGTCCTTCTACACCATGCCAATTATGTGCCAAAATAGGATAATACTTAGTCAAAATTTTGGGGCCAACATCACCCCACACTATGCCCTTAATCTATCATGAACTAAGTCATGCTATTGTCTTCCAAAAATTTGGGCCCCTTTTGCTTGAGTTCCTTTTTCAAACCATCCCAATGAGACAATGCATTGAGGACCTTCATAGTTATTCCTTCAATGGCCTCTATTAATGCTTTCAACTCTTTGAATTGGGTCAGAGTCTTGTTGGTCTTTTCACCTGTTCATCCAGGGCTGTGCTAGCATCCTTCTGGACATCTTCTAATGTGGAAACCTCCTTATCAACCTATCCTTAAAGGACTATAAAACTTGCATCTAGTTGTTTATGATGTTATTAATAACATCTCCATCATTTCTATGTCTCTAAATGCTTTCATGTACTTGGCATGGTCTTTTATTAGGAGCATAACATCAACTAATTTCTACCTTAGGACCTTTTCAGCTTGGATTCTAGCCTCCAAGACTTTATTAGGGCATGATAGGCATTCCAAAATTCTAGCCAAAATGGGGATAACTTCCACAACTCTCTTTAAGGCATTCTTATATATGTCAATGATTATGGTAAACTATTCAACAATTTTTATTCCCTCATCTCTTGGTATGGGTCACTCCTTGCATTTCTTGAGTGGTAGTTCAACCAAGATCTCTAACTTTCCAATGGTGTCCCTATCTAAAGGTATGTAATTATTAATGGCTACATCTTCCTTCAAAATTATTTTATAAAGGGTTAAAAACCTTACTTTTGTCTTTGTGGCCTCTTGGATCTTTTGTTTCATTGAGCCCATTTCCTCAATGAGTGCTTACTTCTCTATAAACACTTTATTATACATGTTTGCAACTTGGACGTGTTTTATCTCTATTATGCATGCATCAAAGTTTGAAAAAATACTATGGTGTGTTATTTCCATGCTAAGTTTCAAAAATGCAATGCTTGCTATTAGGGGGGAGAGATTTTATCGATCTACCCTCATTAATTTTAGTAGCATTAGAGCATTCAGACCCAAAGAGATGTTATCTAATGGGAGCTCAAAATTGCACTCCTCATTATACATATCAAGTAGGAAGGACACTTGATTCTTCATTTTAGGAGTTGATTCTTTGGGATGGAAGTATGGCTAAAGATAGAGTCTTTAATCCTCTACATTGAACTAGAAATGTTTTCATGTAGTGGTCATCATTCTTTCTTCTTCTTACTCTATGGACTCAGTCAGTGCATTTTCCTTATTAGGGTCTCATTCAAGCTTGGTCTCCTCATGGCCACTAGTGGCCATCTCACTATCTTCATCCCTATCCTCATTTTACCTTATGGTAGAATCAAATAAGGAATCATTGGATGTGGCCTTCTCGTAGATTAGGGAAGGAGTTCTCTTAGTATCCAATCCCAAACTATGGATCCATACTTAAGGAGACTCTTGTTGGGTTGCTTGTCTTGAAGGTTGTAGTGGGTCAACTGATGAGGTGGTGGTATTTAAATTATATGATGGTGTTGGTGGAGAAGGTGGTCGAGAAAGGGGAGGAATAGGCTATGGGGATGATGGGTTAAGAAAAGATGAGTATAGAGGCATAGAGTGAGAAGGGGATGGGGAAGTGTGAGGAGGTGATGGAGATGGGGATGGTGGTGAAGGTGAAGGGCAAAGTGAAGGTGGAGGAGGTAAAAATGGATGAGAAGAAATGGGTCTGAAAGGCCTTGCCTCTACCATCCTATAGCTCTTTTAAGGGGCTTAGTATTCACTTAAACTCATGCCCACCTTTGGTCACTTCTTCTTCTTATTCAATTGTGGTACTTGGTGAAGTCTTTCTTTGGGGACTCCATCCTATGGGTTCCTTCAGGGGAAAAGTATGTAGAAAAATCTATGAGGTTTGTCTTTAATCAAGGTTTACCTGACCTGTATGTTGGTCAAGTCTATCTCCAACCTCTCCATATAGGCCTTCTTGCCTAGATATACATAAAGTTTTGAGAGGGTGTGGAGCTCTGCATTGATCCTCTCTACCTAAAAAATGATATATTACATGTCATATATCTGATTGATAAAATATATGAATTACTATGCAAAAAATGCATAGGGTAGCTTGAGACATGTTGAAAGCTCTCCTAGTGGTCTCATGCAGAAATGCACAAGGGAAAAATGCTACTTTATAGTGAATTGTTCTTGATCTGTAGCTAAGTTGGGCAAGTCATTCAAAATTCACCACTCATTTATGAATGTCACATTCATCCCATCAAACTAATACCTCATCTTTGTCTTGTATGAGGGGGTGATATGTTGGGGGTAAGTAAATGCCTTATAATGCTTGACAAGGGACTTGTGAGTGGGAGGGTACACCTACTTCAATGCACCCAAATTGTAATCTAGAACTTTGATCTCATCAAAGAATAGCAAAATATGGATTTCTCCCTAGGGGAACCTATACTTGGGCAACTGATGATCCCTCTCTATATCTTACATAATTTTGTAGATAAACTATAGGGTCCAATTATACTTTAGTCCCTCCATGACTTGGTGAATAATATATAAGTGTGCCATATCCACCTCCTTCTAGTGATTGGTCTTTCCAATCTTGGTGGAAATGATTCACACCATAACTTAGAGAGTGGAATCTTGTAGGTTCTTGATGTGCATCATGTGCCCCTACTTTTGATACATTACCACTATGGTAGTTTTCTATATCTCTTTCATGTTGGCCAAGTCATTGATCACACTTAGCCCTGAGCACTGTAGTCCTGTGACTTTACTCATTATCTTGGGGGTGATCTTCATGATACACCTAGTGAATTAGATATAGTCCTCATGGATGCAAAAGAGGAGGAAATATACTACCTCTATAGGTTTAAAAAAATAAGGCAACTCAAAGAGTTGAAAAAGTCTTATGGCATGCAACTATTTTTTGATGGTCAAGTCATAGACCACTTGATTTCTTGTGTTGGTAATCTTGACCTGGTAGTCTTTCTAGAGCTCAACTTCATTTCCTAGTTGGCAATGGTTATAATCAAATATAGTTGTTGTTGATACTTTGGAGACCCAGTTCTTCATTCATAAAACTAAATTTTGGTATTGCATCTCTTATATCAATAAAGATAGAGGTGGAGATGCTTGGGCCTTCTAGACCATTGATGCATGTGCATGATTTCCTTACTTCACCATATTTTTCCCTTACACTTCCATGCATTCTCCCTCTTATTATTATATGCTCTATACTTTATCTTTTGGGTGTTGTTCTAGAGTCTCTTATCTAATGGGAAACTAGTCTCTTCTACTCACCTCTTCTTCTTCTGGGATAATTGGTAACTTTTCAATTCTCCTAGACTTTTTATTAGGGCACATTACCATTCAAGAAGACTGAAGGTTAAGTCATGATTTTACCATGTTCCCAAATGAATACATGGCTACAAACTAATTACTTCAGCTTTTTGAGCTTAATAAGTTCGTTAATGGTAGCCCTGCAACCTACAACTTCAAAGACCACCACTTTTTTCCACCAATCTAGACTTAAAATATCTCTCTTTGATTGGGTAACAACCTACATGTCTCACAAAGGATATAAAAAATCTACTCTGATTAGGATTTGGTTAGTTTAGCTATGGTGTGGTCACTTGATTTTTGGATTTGGTTCATCATTCACTTTTGGCTCTTGGTAATTTGAAAATCAATATGATGTAAATCATAAAATGAATTTAACTTACCTATTTATAATCTCCAAAAGGGGGTTTATCCTCATTAATTCTTCCCTTTTCCTTGTCACTTCATGGCATAAATGCGTATCTTTTAAAGGCCACCATATTTTGAACCTTGCATTATGTAATTAGTGCTTTAAAAAAATTGTCCCATCACACCTTTGGCATGCTTCTTGCCATAACTAACCTCATCGCATTAATGGCATATCCCTTCTCACATTTTTTCTTGAAATTGGGTGACATTTATATCATGATCTTTTGGTGTGGTAGAAGACAACTATCCCATTTTAAATTTCTAACATATGGTGGGAACCTTATCCCTTAGTGACTTAAATGAATACTATGTCATTAATAAATTCATGCCATCATGACTTACATACCCATCTATCTCATACACCCATATTTTTATTTTTAATCTTTAATGTGACTTCTTACCCCACACTAAAATGATTCATGGTCCTCAACAAAAACAACATAAAAATAATTTTTTTATAAATAAAAAGGGGTGTGCATAATAAAGGCAACACTTTTATTGAAATCAGTAAATCCTAATCTAATGACAGATGCCTTATTGATTACAAAATTTTCAATTATTCTGACATGAAATATGGCTGAAGCCAACTTCCATTATAGTGCCCTGGGAGGAATCAACCATCCATTCTTTGTAACCAACATGCCTTGATAGGTTGAATTATATGTATAATTAATGGGCCATCACAATGTATGCAGAGATTACTAGGGTGGCATACAAACTTAGATCCATATAAAAAGACCTTCATACATAGAGAAAAGGTCTTGTTCTTGATATGGTGATCATGTCATGCCTTCTACTTGTGTTTCTCTACATCTTAGCTCTAATGAGTGATGAACCAGTTCTAATCTAATTGTATTAAACTATCCAAGTGTGATTTCAAGGATGCCTCATCATCTAATTATCCTATGTGCATGATACAAAGGAATGGAACCAATAATTCTCCTAGTATCACTGCTTCTTTACTATACACTAAATTAAATGATGTGATTCTATTTAGGTGCTTTTAGGTAGTTTATTAGTCCCAAAGTACTACAAACACCCTATCATCCCAATCAGTGTAATCTACATTGTATATTTTCATTAAAGTGGCACCTAATATCTTATTAAAATATTTATTAGTTCCATTAGCCTGTAGGTGCTATGGTGTTATTTTGTGGTGCATGATCATGAACTTGACGAGTAAAATGTGAATGGTTTCATTCAAAAAGTGGGTTCCTCAATCACTAGTGAAACTCAAGGGATACCCAAACTATGTTATGATATTCTCCCAAATGAACCACACAGTATTAGTAGCATTACAATCCTTTTTTAGCACTACTTTAGCTTAGTGTGTAAGGTAGTCAATTATTATAATGATGTATCAAGAACCCATTCATCATCCTACTGGAGTGATGGGCCCTATGAAATCAATAACCCATTTTTCAAAATGTTCTTGAGAGGGGATGGGTCACAAAGGCATAACATCTCACCTATTATGTTTATCGACATGCTAACATATGTCACATCACTAAACATATGCCTTAGCATCTTGGAATAGAGTTGGACACTAAAGCCCAACTAGCAGAACCTTGCATGCTATAGCCTCTCCAGTAGAAAATGTCCACCTACAATACCTTTGTGAACTTCATGAAGTACCTTAAGGAACTCATGTTTTATTACACAATGATAAATCACCTCATCATGGTCTATTTTTTAAAGATCACTAGCTATGAGCTGAAGGGGTATGGTGTAGACCACAAGTTAATTTTTCGCTTATGAAGTGAGAGACTTAGGCATGGAGCCAGCGTTTAAAAATGTTATAATATCTTTTAGTTATTTAGGTACCTATACAAATTAAAAGAGATGTACATCAAGAAGGTCATCCTCTATGGGGTGTGGGGGTTCTCCATTCTCAATCTGGGATAAATGGCTAGGTCCATAGTTAGCCTTTCTAGGTTTCACCATTACAAAAAAATTAGAATTCTCATAACATGATCGAGTGGTAAATCCTTCCATGCAACACTAGTTTATTAACTAGGTACTTTAAAGCCTCATGATCTATATAGAAAGTAAATAGAGTGGATAAAACATATTGTCAAAACTTTTTTAAGGCATAAATCATTAAAAAGACTTCATATTTTGTGGTGGTATAGTTTCATTTAGTCAGTCTGATATTTCTTCTCACAAAGTAAATGGGGTGATCTAGGTGACTGTCACCTGATTATGCAAGGATTGCCTCAATATCCATGCCAAATGCATCCACATGGAAATGAAATGGATTTATCCAATTGGGTAATTATAGAATAAGAGTAGTGACCAACTTTTCCTTGAGTGCTTCAAAATCTTCCCTACAAAAACTAGTCCATATGAACTACTCATTATGCTTTAAAAGTTTTTCTAGGGGCATGAAAATCTTGGCATAACCATAAATGAATTTTATATAATAACCTATGTTGGGTCTTGGGCACTTATAGATGAAGAATCATATATAACTTCACTGGGTCCACCAGGAGTCCTTCCTTACAAATAATATGTCCCAAGAACACACTAAAAGGGGCCACAAATAGGCACTTATTCAAGTTTAAAGAGATTTGCAACACTTGAAAATGCTTAAGCATGAGTCTAAGATTAGCACAATGGTATTTGACCAAACCATATACCATATAATCATCTAAATAGGCTTGGAGGAACTTGTGAATGAAGTCCTTAAAGACCTCAATTATTATGCATGAGAACACTGCTGGAGCATTTTTCAATCCAAAGGGCATAACAATATATAAAAATGATCCCCATTCAAAGATAAATGTTATCTTAGGTTGATCTTCCTCAGTTATTTGGACCTGATGGTACCTTGAGAAGATATCTATATAGGATTATACTTTACAACCAACAACACCTTTAAGGATTTCCTCTGTGAATGATATTGGAAAAGGATCTGTCACACAGGATGCATTGAGCACTCAATAGTCTACATAGATATGGATATGTACATCCTTTTTTATACTAATCACCATGGTACTATTCCAATAATATTTGGTAATAGGAGTGATTACTCTGATGTGGAGCATACTATCAATCTCTTCTTTAATGTACACCTAGAGATTAGGATTCATTATGTATGGTCATTTTTTCATTGGTTGAGTGCCATCAACTAGTTTGATGTGCATTTTCCCTAAATATGGGTGGACACCCTTAATTTTTATATAGTTCCTTTGGAAAACATATTGATATTCTTTTATCAGCTAATTTTTTTTGTAATTTTTGTATTAGTCTAGTAGTTTCTAATTATGGCCATGTTTGGTTCTTGTTCAGTTCCAATGTTGCATTGAATAGTCTGAATAGGTCCTTAATGAGGGTTGTCCATTTGAATCATTATGTATTGAATAGTTCTTGTACCATTACTTATAGAAACATATAAATGGTTGGTCAAGGGGTCAGGTGAAGTAAATCCTTCACCTTCATCTACTTGGAAGATGAGCTTTTGCTTTCTTAGGTAAATCTCTTCTCAACATGCTTCATTAGGAATTAGAGTAGGCATAGGAACTAGATGTGATAAAGGCTCAATGAATAAGTGTAAAGTTTCCTTGATATCTTGATGGATATTATATAGGTGGTCTTCTACAAGACTTGGGTCTTTGAGAACTGCTTCATGCATGGCTTGGAGAATGAGGCACAAGTCCATCCTTGGTAAGGAATAAGAAAGTGTTGATGTCATGTTTTCCTTCAGTAACTACTAGAACCTAGTTCCCATGTGTTTCTCTTCATGAATATACTAGGCCTGTGCCCATGTTCATAATGTCCCATAGAATGCATGCACCTATGGGTACTTGGTAAATATGTTTCCTCATTTCTCCAAATTTTCTCACAAGCTTCAATGTGAGGTTCAAGTGCTTGAATGCCATTGTAACTAATTATTAACCTAACATTATTTTCATAATAGAATATATGGTGTAGAGTAGAACATACTTGATCCCAAGACATAAGTTTCTCTTTATGGGTACACCACCACCTTTCATTGGTGACATTCAAAAAGTGATCTAATGACCTTATCTGATCATTTTCAATTTCAAAGAAATCTTTGAGACACTGGATAAAGTCATGTACCTCCATTTGTCCTTAGAATCATGGGTCTTCATCAAGTCTTTCTAGTTGTGGTCTTTTTAGTGGCCCTTTCATCACTAAACACATGAGGTGAATAAACTTGTGATGTTTATAGAATGGGTGTAAGAGGTTTTCATGATTGTTGATGGTGTTACATATTCTTCTAGTGAGATCATAGTCACCATGTGCCTAATAATTACAAGCATTGATTATAGTGTCATAAATATGCTAGGTATCTATCCATTTTAGAACACCATCTAAGGTTGGATCACATTACTCATCATTCTTGGTAGTGAAATTGTATAAGTGGTTGATGTTTTCTTCAACATTGATGGGCTCTATATAAGGGGGTCCTTGTGCTTGATATAATGGTATTACTATGAGTTGATTAGTGTTTTAAAAACTAATATAGAACTTTTTAAAACTAATATAGGGTTGGGTAATCATTGACTTCAAATAACCCTAGAACCTTAAAATATACTTTAAATGGTACTCCAAGTATGTCAAACATGACATTCTTGAGGACCCCAATAGGGTGAGTGTGAGTCTTATTTTCCATGAATAAGACATGAGGTGAAGATTTTGGCACTGCATTAGACATTTGTTGTCAAGCATCCTTAGTGAGAACATTAAATTCTATGCTAGTATCTACTAAAATGTCCCTGATTACCCATCCATCAATGATAACATTAACTAATATTTTTCTATCTTCTGGGGGAGTAGATGGACTAAGAGTGTCTTAACACTCTACATGATTTAAATAAAATTATTCACTTTGTCTAATGATGTGAAGGTGAACTCCACTTGGTCATCAGTCTTTAATATTAATCCAAGTGATAATTTGTGGGACAATATATGTATCCAACATCTTCTTACATAATTCTTAGAAGTCATCCCATGCCATAGATTGGAATTCAACTTTCTTTTGCATAGAAATGTGTTGTGGTACATATTTATCTTTGAGGAAATGAATCTCACCTTAAAGTTATCATATGAGTTCCATTATATCCTAGAGGACATCATTTTATTGCTGAACATCAAGGTAATTTCTAGCTCATGGTTCTTCCCATTGTACCTTCTCAATAAAATTAGTTGTTCACTAGGTTTGTCCTCCACTGTGGGTAGTAATGTTTACTTATTGAACCTTAGGTATGGTTAGGTGTTGTACCATTATGGTTTATCAATTTTAATCATATCAAAACTCTTTTCATTTCACTCCTTGGTGATAACCATATATATTAGACAATCTTCTAACTGATGGTCCTTTTTATAAAATACACACGTCAGGTACTCTAGGCAATCCCTTTGATAGTGGTTTGGAGATCCACATTTAATAGGTTTTGGGTGGGAATTTAACACCTCCTCATCTTCATTCTCTCCCTCATCCATGTTAGCCATCATTATCTTGATTATTAGTGACTGACGTTTGGTCTGTGCCATGTGCTCAAGCTTCATGGATATCACTGATTAATCAACAGTCATTGGTGTCATGAGTATAGGCATCACAAATTTTACAATACTTAGAAAATTTAGTGTGCTTATCTAATTTTAAAAGAGGGAAAGAGTAGACATCATGCTCCTCATGGTAGATTTCACATGTTTGTTAAAATATCATGTAGATGTTTTTACATGGGAAGTTGTTGTTTGTATGTCCTCCAATTTCACAATCAATACACCAGACACTGCTATGTGTTTTATGTACATTATTGGCTATTAAATTTTCTAGCTATGATTCCATTGAAGCTATCTGGGCCTCCATAAAGGGACTAATCTTGATGTCAATGCTTTTAACTACTTCAACATGGAGAGTAGCTTCTAAGGCCTTGTATGGGCTAGTGAAGGTCCATTATGATAGGCTTCACCAAAAAGGTAGTAATAGTCTTCCCATAAACCATTGTGCATGCTAGGTATCATTAATTTCAAAGGATAGTTTAGATAGAAAAGTTTTAAACCTTGTATCATACTCATGTACACTCTCTTTATGTCCTTTGACACTAACATACTTTGCTGCTCAAATTCAAGAATGTTAAACTCATAAAGGAAGGCTATTTTGAGTTGATCAAAATTGACCATCACTTTTTGAGGGTCAAACTTTTAGTACCACTTATGCACACTAGATAAGATCATAATTACAAATGATGTGGCCTTATGTTTAGAAGATGTGATTCCATGTGACCTTTAAAATAGTTCACACTTGTCGACATGCTCAATTACATTCTCCACCCCTCAGTATTTATGTAAGTCTAATTTCATTTCATAGTAGACCATGGTTTGAGGTGTTTGGGTGGGTGGTTTCTAGGAACCTCTAGCCCCAATTCCTTGAGGTGGGAGTCCACTTCCTCTTGTGATACCACCTAGTCCTCCAGTGCCTCTAGTAGTGGTGCCCATAGTATTAGTCATGGTAGCTAGTTGGTTATCTAAGGTTGGGCTTATATTCCATCCTTAAAGGTGAGGTTTACTAGGAATCCCAAGTTGCACTATAGAATTCCCTTGAAGAGGGAAATATAATGTTAAATCTAAATGAGCCTTAATTGGCTTAGTTTCAATATTCCTTATTGGTTCAGCTTCTAACTCCAAACTATCTATCTCCCAATTTCAAATGTGTATTCTATTTAAATCAAAGGCATGAACGCACATAATGTTGGGGGAGCTAAGCTAGTTCAAACTTGGTTCTTAGATTCTTGTCGACCAGCTTGTTTCTCCTTTATAAGATAGAAGTGGCATAGAATGTGTGTTGAGAGTGATGGTATCCTCATGATTTTCTACTTCCCTATAGCTCCTCACAACACTCCATGAGTCTTCCTATTCTCCCCTTGCACCACTAACTCCCATTATTCTTTTTTTAGCCTAGTTTTACTTTTATTTCTCTAGTGCATGCTAGTTAGATACCATTTTGAATCTACAATCTTTAATCAACCTCTACTCTCCCCTTCCAAATGTGTGGCTCATGAACAAAGGGATTTATACATCCATTGGTATGGTTTCCAATCCAAGGTTAATAATTAATTTCTTAATTTTGAAAGTAAAAAGTGTTATATAGTGACCCTATGGCTCTCAAAGGAATTAGAATTTGGATTATTCAGGACATGAATAGGTAGTCACAATGTACTCCAAGATGTAGCTATTCTAAACTCCTCTCCATCAAAATTTGATTACTCACATCCATGAGACTCCAATTTGTGTTAGATCCCTTTGCCATTATAGTGTCCAAGATTACATCCTTCCAAGATTCCTTGATCATCTTTGAGCATATGTTAATAACCAAGCATGTAAGAGAACTGAGAGCTTCAAAAATAAATTTTCATATAAGGGACTATAGAGATCCTACTTCACCCACTATCATGTGGATATTCCTGGTCTAAAATACAAAACTACAAACTTATATTCAACACTGATAACCCATTCTTCTATATTTTCTAGCATAATATGCTCAAAAGTTTTTCCATGTTTGTGTTTTAAGTACTTTAGGTACCAGAAATGGAACCAAAATGTTAGGTTATTTTAGTTAATTCCTACTCCAACATTAAAGTTCATCCCAATAGGCTATTGCATTAGCCCTATCACATGAGAGTTCAGTCTCACATGCTCACCCAAAGCACGTAATGAAAGACTAGTTCCCAAAGGTTTTGTAACATAGTGATATATGTTTGTTCATATATCTCTTTACTTAGTTCCAAATAAGAATTATTTAATAGAACAAATATATTGCTGTAATCCTTCTAATTCCAAATACAACCATTACTATTACTACATGGATCACCATCATTATCTAACATTAGTGACTTATAAAAGAAAAGATCCCAATAATAAGACTAAGAAATGAATCATATCCAAGTCTAACACTTAGTGTATTTCTTCATTCAAGACATAATTTGACAAAACTTGATATATCATATTAGATGCTTAATGAATCAAAAGAGAAAAGCTTCATCATCTATTCTTAAAAATATCACCCCCAAAAAATAATTTAATAGGGGTATTTATACTTGTTTTGCCTTGACCAAGTGTTACAGTCATAAATGGTTTGAGTGAATGTCACATAGACTCTCAACAAATTGAGAGTCGTGGCACTTATAATAAGTTCTTCTTGACGACCTAAGTCCTTATGCCCCTAGATCCTTGATCTATAATATATAATGGTGGCCATGTGTTCCATTTTTTATGGGCTGGTGCAAAACATCTGATTAATAAAGTTAAAGTGCCCTATATGAATTGTTGTTCTAACTATTCCTACTTCCCATGTGCTCCCCTAGTCTTCTACTTTCATTTTGAGTCCAATGTTCTCAGGGTCTCTGAGACTTGTTCTTATTTAACTAGGTCCTCTTGTGTTGGTCCCTTTTATGTTGTTATCCTTTCACTTTGTTATCCTCTTGTGCCCAATAGGTCTTATGTCATGGTAGCCCCTTACCTATCAGTTCCATGCCATGCTCTTCTTGTACCATGGTCCTTCTGCACCGTGCCAGTTTTGTGCCAAAATAGGACAATACTTAGTAAAAATTTTAGGGTCAAAACCTTTGAAATTTGGGGACATATATCACACATTGGAATAATAAAACCCTAGTTAATGAAAGTTAAACCCATATTAATAAGTTGAATACTATTTGGATGGGTAATACTTTATATATATACTATTTGAATACATGTCAAACATAATTTGTATTTCCAAACTAAGGTGTAACCTAAATAAACGTTTGATGAAATTAGAACCATGTTTTATCATGATTATCCAACTTCCTAAAGTGTTTAATACCCATAATAATTTGTAATGTTAAAAAAGAGTTAGTGGGTATATTATATTGAATCATATGGGTAACTTGCATTATTAATAAATTTATGGATGCATATGATTTTTAAGTAGTCCCTTGAGTTATTTGGAATAATCCCACATGTATAGAAAGTAGTAGTTGACTAGAATATAGTTAGTATCAATAAGGTACATAGGCTAGTGTAAATCCATCAATGATACATAATGTAATTATAGTGTATGCAATAATAATGAGGTTCCCCCCTTAGAGAGGCCTATGATAGTATATTGATTCCTTCCCAATAAAGAATATTATATGGTGTTGATCTACATCAAGGGTTTATTTAATTTAATATATTCAATTATTTTATTTCTGAGTGTGAGGTTCATAACATTTTGTAGCAGATTTGTGATTTGGGCAAAGTGGAAGAAGTTATGTTTTTACAAAACAATTTAAAAAAAAGATAAATGATTTTGAGAAGGTTTTTCTCTTCATGTAGGTGTCTGATTTAAATATTTATGTCATAAATATAAAGAAGACTGAGAGAGTTTTACAAAGAGTGGTAAAACTAAGGATTATTAGAAGTATCAAGGGAGATATAACAATCTAAATTTGACTCTATAAACTTGATTTTTGACCATTTTTTTATGCATGAAGCACCCAAAAAATTCATACATTTTATTTTGGGTGATAAAATTAGGTGCCATTTTTTGTAATCGAAAGGAAAAAATCAAATTTATTTTTATAAATGATTTTATTTTCATATTTTTTATAAAAAGGTGTTTAAAAAAACTTGAAACCCTAGTTTTAATGAAATTTGATCAAATTTTTAGAGATCATTGTGTGAAAACTAGTAAGATACTTGAGGGCATGGATGGTTATTTGAGTAAATTCAAGGATAGAATAAAGGATGATTTTGATAGATTTGTTATTCATATCCATAGAGTAGAATAAAATGGATAGGAAATATATACCTACATATGTTTGGAGGAAAACTATAGAGAATGGTACAGGGAAAATTCTCTTCATTTCCATGTGGAAAAATAATCTAAAAGGGAAATAGATAAATGGTTTGATTTGGAAGATAATTTTAGTGCATGGTATGAAGATTTATGATGTAGGAGCATAAGATTATAAGTCTCATTTTTTTTGTATTTCTTTTTGGTTTTGGTTTTGAGTAGGATTAGTAAGTATTATTTAGTCATTTAGAATGTTTTCAAATTTATATCATTCAAAATTTCATCATTTGAGCCTTATAATGATTTTCTTACCAAAACTATCATTTTGAAAATTTGAATTTATAAAGGATTTTTGAAGGTTTTTTTTCATATCATACTAAAACTAAATATCATGAATATTTATTTGATGGGTCAAGGAATATTTTAGATATATTTTTGAATAGTTCTAAGATCATAGTCTATAATTGATCATGTAAAACTCAACTAAGGTTAAGACTTAGGTTGAGTCTTCTAAGTTAGTTAAATAGTTTGAGAATGTTAAGGATATTTAAAGTGAGTATTGGAGGAGGATTAAAAAATAAATATAGTGTATAATCAATTGATAAGGAAGAGATAAAAGAAAAGAGACTAGTAACTCTAATACTTAGAGAAAAAGAATGAGGAAGTTTCAAAAATTAGGGTTTTTGATAAGGCTGTGGGATATTTTTATATAAAAAGCAATGAAAGAATGATACTTTGAATTATAATATTAAATTTAAATCTCAAAATTTTGTGTAATTTAAATTATTTTTTATTTTAAGTCATTTTATTACATTTTAGTAGTTTTTATTCATGTTGTAGGTGAGAAAACATAGTACAGGTTGTTATAGTTAGAAAAATAGGGTTATAACAATCAAGTAAGGAAGTCTTATATTACTTTTTATTATTGGTTAAGAGATAAATCAAATTGAAAGGCAAGATACATGTGTAGGAAGAGTTTAAAATTTTAAAATATTTCAAAATTTATCTTAAATATTGAGTTTTCATTGACTTTTAACTCATTGTTTGTATACAGTCAAGAAATGTGCATTTACAACCAAGAAAACATTATCTTCATTATGTTTTGTGATTGATCAAGGGGTAAAATTTATTTTAAGTGTAGGATATATATGGTAAGATTCATTTAGAATTTAAATATTCCAAAAATATGTCTTAAAACACAAATTTCACTTGATTTAGTGTTATCTACTTATACACATACAACTAGGGTTTTAATGTAATAAAATCACCATAACTCAAAAAATAACAATCAAAATTGAATGAAATTTTTGTGTATAGGCATGTTAGGATGTTTTTTAAGGTTTTAATTTTTTTTCAAAAAACTTGAGGCCTACAACTCAATATATTCAAAAAATGCAGACTGTAGATCTAAAACAAGGCTTATTTAGAGCACTAAAAATATTAAAATTATCATAAATTGAAAATAACCCAGCCAAATGCAATGAATTTTTTTATATAGGTGAATGAATTAAAATTTTAGGTTTTAAAGTTTTTCAAAATGTTTTTATTACACATAAATAGAAAGTTAATAAATAAAATCAGTCTGTAGGCTTAATTTGAAGGCCTAGAAACCTTGTTTTCATCTTTTCTTGTATTTTCAAGTTTGAATAAAGGTATAAATAAGTATGTTGAGTTGAAAAAATATCAAATGAATGTGGAAAAGGATTTTTTAGTATAAATAATCCTTGATTTTTTAATATTAATAGTCAAGAAGGCTTATAGGCTTAATCATATCTCTCATATGTAAGTTACAAGTTGATATTCCTTAACTCTCTTAGCATTTTTGGTATTAGAGTTGGTTTTGGTTGTAATTAAAATGTGACATAAGAATAAATATTTAATTAATAAGAATGAATAATAGGTTTTTAAAAATAAATTTACAACAAAGTGCAAGAATGACACTTAGAGAAGCAGTCAAAGGTGGTGTTATAGGAGGTCCAAAAAGATAACCAAGAGATGCATTTCCAGAGGAAATAATTTTGGAGGAAATAAAAACTATTAAAATAAGAAGTTTTTTGAAAGGTGATGTGAGTGAAAGATATGAAGAACCAAAAGAAGAGGTTTCAGAAGAAGAAGATGAATATATAATGAAATAAAGAGTCTTGAAAGCAATCATAATAATATGATCCAAACTCAAATTGGATGTTCCAATATATTAAGGTAGTCTAAATGTTTCATAATTGGTAGATTATATAACTTTAATCGATAATTATTTTGAATTTGAAGGAATAGTTGAAGACAATAAGGTCAAGTTTGCTTGTACAAGATTGAAGGGACATGCATCTCTTTGGTGGAATAGTGTTCAAGAAGAAAGAGAGAAAAGAGGTAAAGATAAAATCAAGTCATGGGATATAATGGTAGAAAATATCAAATAAAAATTCATGCCTATAGATTACTAGATAGATTTTTTAAATAAACTCAAAAAATTAAAGTAGAAAGATATGAGTGTAATTTACTACACTAAAGAATTCTACAATCTTACACTCAATGCTAGTCATGTAGAAGAAGATGTTGAGAAAATAGTAAGATACATAAATGGTTTGAGGTTCAATATTCATGATGAAATCAGTTTATTTTCTCCAATATTATTGGAAGAGGGTTATTCATTTAATCTTAAAGTATAATAGAAGGTAGCTAGAATAAAAACTTAAAAAGCTAGAGGAAGAGGCATCAATTTTAGAGCTAGAGGACAACAAGATGGTAGAAGTTAGTTATAAGTTTATAATGAAGAATTAAGAAACTCTAAATGTCAAGATAAAAATATAATATGAGGTTATTCATATGAGAAAGAAGGCCATATACAAGAGGTAAAGGAGAAGGCTTTTGGCAAAAATATTTCAAATATAATAGGCATGTTAGCCATAGGTCATATGAATGTCCTAAGAATTTAAAAATAAGACATACAAGAGTTGAAGTCAATAATCAAGTTGTTCTAGTTGAGAAAAAAAGTGTAGGATCACCATCACATGTGGAATAATATAAAATGGGAGGGTCCTTGTTGATGAAGAGAGTACTCCTAAAACCACATAAAGAGGTGAAGGAACCAACCCAAAGAAAGACCTTGTTCAGGACTACATGAAAATCCATAGGTAAGTGTTGTAAGGTTATCATTGATAGTGGTAATGGAAATAACTTGGTTTCTTAAAAAATAATTTAAAACCTATAATTAAAGATATGGATACATCCTACACCATACAAGGTATTTTAGCTACAAAAGTGGCATTAAGTAATAGTCAATGAGCAATGTAAAGTTGATTTTTAGATTAGTAGCTATAAAAATGAAGTATCATGTTGTTGGGTAGAAATTGGTAGTGTGATAGAAGGACTATACGTGATGGAAGGAAAATCACCTATAAATTTGAGAATGATGGTAAGAAACATACTTTGACACCATTAAAAGATGGTAATGAAGATAAAAACAATACTAAGGTGTTTATAGTGAGTGGAAAATAGTTCTCTTAGTCGATTAAAGAAGAAGAGGTTGGTTGTGAATAGCCCAAAATTGATTTTAAAAATAAAGAACAAGAAAATTGTGAGTAGCCCATAGAGGAAGGAGTTCTCATGAAGGATAATATAGATTTGATAAAATTGAAAGAAAGTGGTATCCATGTAGAATTTTAGATAGAGGAAGAGAGCATCCAAGTAGAGTTATATATTTCCATGATGGAAGCATTGTATATATAAATTATGCAAGTAAGTGCACACAAGGAGATAATTGATAAAGTTCAACTATGCAAAGGAGCTAAAATCAAAATTTTGATTGAGAAGAAGACAACCTTTGAGGTGGTTGATACAAAACTTTTGAGAGCTCATTGTGAGAGTGTAAAACATGATAAACATGATAGAATTGGATAAGGGTTAGACAATATGTTTTTTGAGCATGATTAAATGGTTTATGAAGTGAATGAGGGAACTTTTTTTTCTAAATATGTTTGTGTATTATGTAGGTCCAACCATTAATAGGATAGCGAACATAAGGACTAAGTGTGGATTGGTCCAACATGTTAATTGGTATGAGAGGTGGAGTGAATAAGTCAACCAAATGATTGATATGGTATAAGTGATTTGAAAACTAGTTGATGTTGATTTTAAAACCAATTTGGAGGGTCTTTAAGCTAATTTGGAGACAAGAGAGTGTGATAGAGCATGTAAATAAGTTGGTTCTTAAGGATATATGTAGGTGAAGGCTCAATTGCAGCCAATTAAGAAAGAAGAAAAACTAAAATTTATTGGATAAGGATTTGAGAAGCCAAATCCTGACATGGATCAAGCTTATATAATGGTGAAGGATGAATTTGAGTAGTATTGAAGACCTCATGAACAGGAGCTCATGAATACTTTTTAAACTCAAGGAGTTTGATGCAGGAACATAAACTTAGAAGGCTCATTTTTATTTTATTTTATTTATTTTTGGTTTTGATTTTTATTAGTTTTATTAAGTCTTGTTTATTCATTTAGAAGGTTTTAAAATCTATAACATTCCAAAATTTAGTCATTTGAGCCTTATAATGATTTTCTCGCCTAAACTATCTTTCTGAAATTTTAAATTTGTAAAGGATTTTTGAATGGTATTTCTCATCTCCTAGTGCAACCAAATGTCATGATACTTTATTAGAGGGGTCAAAGAAGGTCTTACATATATTTTGGAATAGTTTTATAGTCTTAATTTATAATTGATTATGTATAATTCAACTAAGGTTAAGACTTAGATTGAGTCTTCTAAGTTAGATAGTTTAATAAAGTTAGAGAGACTTGGAGCAAAGAATGGAAAATAATGAGAGAATAAATATCATGGATGATAATGTGATAAGTAGGAGAGACAAAAAAATAGACCAATAACTCCAATATCTGGAGAAAAAGAATGAAAAAAATTTGAAAATTAGGGTTTTTAATAAGGCTGTGTGATATTTTTATATCAAAAATAATGAAAGAATGATACTTTGAATTGTAATATTCAATTTAAAGATCATAATTATGTTTAATTTAATTTATTAGTTCCATTTAAGTTATTTTATTATATTTTAATAGGATTTATTCATGTTGCAAATGAATAAACATAGTACATGTTGCTACAGTAAAAAAAATAGGGTTGTAACAGTCAAGTAAAGCAGTCTTCTATTACTTTTTAATATTGGTAAAGAAATAAATAAAATTTAAAGTAAATATAAATGTGTAGGAATATTTTTTTCAACTAAAAATATTTCAAACTTGATCTTAAATATGGATTTTTCATTGACTTTTAGCTCATTGCTTGTATACAGTCAAGAAATGTGCATTTACAACCAAGAAAAAGTTGATTTTATTATATTTTGTGATTGATAAAGCCTAATTATTAGAGTATTATATATATGTTTAGAACTATTTACAATTTAAATATTCTAAAAATAGTTCTAAAAGCCCAATTTTCACTTGATTTAGTGCTCTCAGCCTGTACATAGGTAGTTAGGGTTTTAGTTTATTAAAATCATCATAACTCAAAAACTAACTATTAAAATTAAATTAATTTTTTTGGAGAGGTGAATTAGGATGTTTTAGAAGGTTTTAAAGTGGTTTTAATAAAATTTTAGGCCTCCATCTCAACTTATTTAAAAAACTCATACTATATGTCTAAAAGAAGGCTTATCTAGAGCACTAGAAACACTAAAAACATCATAACTTGAAAATGAACCAACAAAATGAAACCTTGTAGAGGTGAATTAATGAAAATATAAATATTTTAAATCTGTTTTAAAGGTTTAAATAATTGTATTAAATAGACTCAGTTTAGAAGCCTAATCTGAAGGTTTAATAACCCTATTTTCATCTTTTCTTCTCTTTTCAAGTTTGGATAAAGGTATAAATCAATATGATTAGTTGATAAAACATAAAATTAATTTGGAAAAGGATTTTTTAGTATAAATACTCCTTTTTTTTAGTATTAGTAGTCAATAAGACTTGTAGGCTTAATCATATCTCTTATAAGCAAGTTACAAGTTGATCTTTCTTAACTCCCTCCATCAATTTATTTTATCTAGATGAGAGTGATTTATGTGGTATTCTCTTCAAATAATATATTATACATAATGTATAAAATTATTTTATTCTTATCTTGGATAATTCAAAGTTTGTTGTCAATGATTTTATGAAAGTGTTCTTCTCTTCATTGCATAATATTGATCACATGTTTCCATTTGATGTTATTTTATTGGTTGATCCATAAATATATCTATATCATACCATTGATCATAAACCTCATGTAATAGTGATCAATTTTATTAGTATCATCATAAATTTTTTTTACACAATTATATCCAAGCAAAGGAAGAAGAAGAGGATGCATGGACATACCTCCATTTGGCTATCAAAATATTTGATATGTAGTTATTTTCATGTTTTGAGGTAAAAACATATAAATTGGGATGGAATTTAATGTACATAGGGAGATGATATTATGATGCATATTACTGGGTGGAGATATTGGTATGTGGCACACATCCCCTTAATGGGTACATTATATTGAACCATATGGGGAAATTGTGTTGTTAATAAAAGCTATGGATGCATATTATTTTCAAGTCATCCCTTGAGACATTTTAAACAATAAAACATGCATGGAAATTATTAGTTGGATATAATATAATTAGTATAAATAAGATTCATAGCCTATTGTAAAGACATCAATGAAATATATTGTAATTGGGTTGTATGCTCTAATAAAGAGGTTACACCCTCGAAGAGGCCTACAATAGTGGAGTTTTTTCTTCCCTGTAAGTAATATTATATAGTTTTACCCTACATCAAGGGTTTATTTATTCAAATATATTTAATTATTATATTTTTGAGTTGTGAGGTTCATAACACATGCATAGAACCTTTCTATTAGAATTAATAATAGGTCCTATTTTTGGCTAATAATTGGTTAAATAGTGATACCTTCATATGTATGTAAATTAATATGTGAGAATTAAAATTATATTAAATGATTAGCTAAAATTGTGAAATGAACATCAAAAAATCTATACATATAGATTATATAAACTTTATACGGTCACTAAGAACTAATCAATATAGAACATACCCTAATACTATATTTAGATTGCATATTGGGGTCTCCTATAATTTTCCCAAGTCATATTATCATATGCATATCCATTAGTGCATATTAGGAATGGAATATCATTCTATACTACATTATAATGGGGAACTACATGATAACTTGATCTATCTACATAGACTCTATATATTCTATCAATTCTCCACGTTTATCACATATATGGAATGGTTGGGCCAGTCTCAATGGATGACATGTGTGTAAGGGATTCAAAAATATCTATGATTATATTAAAATTCCTCTAATGATGCTCTCACCCTTCTATTTTCTATATGATATTTCAATGAAAATAATGGTTTATATAACTCTCCTAGATTTCATTATTAATACTTATTCACATATGACTATTTTAGATAAACAACTATGCTTATTATGTAATGTATTATTACTTGGGAAGATGAAATCATGTAATTTTAATGATATTGTAAACACTTTAATCTGTTATCAATTATATATATATATATATATATATATATATATATATATATATATATGTATGTATGTATGTATGTATGTATGTATGTATGTATGTATTTGGAACTAATGAACTAAAAAATATGAAAGTTGACTTGTCTACTCAGATATTGTTGAATTTGTACTTCTAATGAAAAAAAGTATTTTTATCTAGTTATTGTGAAGGTTGTTTTAATTTCTAGATATGGACACAAATCTATATTATAAAGATATCACTACTTGTACACTTCATAGTTAAAGTACATTGAAATATACCCTTATGTATAATTTGATTGTAGTATTAAGTATGTAACCTAAGTATGATGTGTAAAAATGAGATTGAATTTAAAATGATGAAAACCAAAGGAATGGAAATTTATTTCATGGATGATTATTTATTTTATACATGTTAGTACTATGAAACTATTTTGTATATGGAATTGTGAAGTATCTTTGAAATGAATTAACTATAATTTAGTTATTGATTATGTTTGGATTATGAAAAACTTGTTTATATAATTATTTATGAAGGAACATAATTAGTAATAAACCTTTCAGAATGGTAATATGATTTTTTCAAAATCTTATACATTTTTACAGTAGTACCTAATCAGAGTGTTGACATAAACTTTATGCTATGTCACGAGTTCATAATTCATTATCTTAGATGAAACTGATCTCATAAGAGAAGTATGCTTCATGCATTAATCTAAAATATTCCCTAAGATAAACTTACTAAAAATAAAATTCAAAAGTATAACATAGATAATGATGTGTAACTCAATTTTTATTAATTCATAAGTACTAAATAAAAATGAATACATCAGAATATATTCTCACATAGAGATGATTATATATGATTCATTATTAAGAATAAATAAAATAGAAATACTTTAAAAAATATTTTCCTTATGCCTATACATTTTTATTTATTTCTTGTAGAATGTCACAATGTACACTTGATGCTAAAAAATATGTCTATAGATGTCTAATGTTGTGATATGACCATAAGATTACATAGTTTACCCTTTGTATTATATGCCTAATTAAATAAATAATCCCACCAAAATCATCCCTAGAATTAACATTTGTCTCATCCTTGAGACAACAAAAATGAAGAATCCCATAATATTATGATTGTATCTGGCTTCAAAAATTGTTGATACTTGGTAGTCAATTTAGCCTCAAAATATTTCCACTATGTAAGGTATCCATTTGCCCCTTTTAATTTAAAAAAATAATAATAATGTTATCTTAGACTACGTAAACGATGTCATTTGGTGGGGTCTAATTATCCATCATATTGTAGAAAGTCTCCCTCTATATGGCCACATCGTCTAGTTTCTCCCAAATTTATTGATTATCCCTTAAGATTCCTCAATATCAATGATGATGTGGGCCTTTTATTATTATTTGGTGAAGAATTGATCACCTAAATATAAAAACTATTTTATGTCTTCTCTAGCAGGGTCTTTTATGATGTCATATTATGTGACAACTTATTTCAATTCTTCCTCAAAAGCATTATTCTTGGCTTGTGATGTCACCAACCACCCTAGAGTGATTGAAAAATAAATAGCAACATCTAAGACTATTTATCAAAAATAAGAAATGTATGTCTTCACTTTGTGTTGATTTTATGAATTCTCTACCAATAGTTGTGTGTTTTGTTCAAACTTAAATTCTTATACTATAGCTTGCCTTATTATTCATTTTTATGCTTCTTAGAGTGTTTGATGTTTGATTAGATTCTAAAATACATCCTAAAGATTTTATTCTAGATCCCATTTGGGGTTAGAATCATACGATGAAATTGATATGGAGATATCTTTTATTACTTTCTTGATCTCCTCTTCCAAAAGAACAAAGCTATGCATTTAGTTGTGGTTTGCACTTTCATGAAAAAATGGTTTTCAAGTGTTACTTTGTATGCGAGATAAAATTTTGAGATGAATAATGTGCCTTGAGATTTGGATTATAGAATAGATGGAGCCAATTGGATGGTGTTGACCATCTGAAATTTGGCTAATATGGCTTTGATTTGTATGAGGGAGTCTTGTGGGGTGAAGAAATGTGTGGTTATAGTGGAATGGGATGTAGATGGTGGGGTAATTTTGTATGGGAGAATGGGTGGTGGAGTTTGGGATGCTACATTATTTGATAATTATTTAGTGGTTTATTTTATTTTATTTTTTTTGGTGGCTTCTACTACTACTTTATTTTGTCTTGCTCTATTTTTTATATGGCTTCCACTACCACCTTTTTAATTTTTTTCTTCTATCTTTATGGTGGTGTTCGACGTTATTTTTAACTTTTCTTTTTATGATTTTTATATATCTTCTTTTTCCACCTTTTTATTCACTACTTCTAACTTTTGTGTGCCTTCCTTTGTTACTTTCTTCTTCTCTATTTTGATTTTTTCTTTTCATATTTTCTCATTTTTTGCCTTTTCTTTTTCTCTTTTTTATTTTTCAATTTTGGATTTTGGTAATTTTATTTTTTCTATTTTTTTATGCAGATTCTTTTTAATTTTTCACATTTACTACCTTAGATTTTTTTTTGTTTGGCCATGGATTCTTCCCTTGTTTTTGATTTAACAACTTTCTATTTTTACACAACCTCTTCCTTGACCTTTTCTTCTTGTTCCATATTCTTTATTTATATATCTATTTATTTTTATTTTTCCTTTTTTTTTTTTTTTTTTGCATATTACTTTGGCTTGTTGCAATTGTTTAGTCTTGATTTGTTTCATTTATATGAGTGTTATGATTTATTCCTATTGGGACTTAGCCAAAACTATGGTTGTGACTATCTCTAGTGTTTCTATTATTTATATTTATATTTATTTTTTTGGCACTTCTTCTTCTACCATATCTTCTTTTGTGGCCAAACCCTCCATGGTTCTTCCTCTTATTTTATCTTAGTATCAGATACAATGAATGACTTATGTTTTCTAGGTGGGGATAATTTAGGGACATTGAATCATAATTTTATCCCTTTTTATTTATTTCTTGAAGTGACATCTTTACTTTTTTATATTTATGATGTTTTTGTTGCATTTTTGTGTCACTCATTTATGTTAATACACTATTTATTGGGGGAGATTGAAGCATAATTTTTTCCCTTTTTATTTCTTTTCTTTTTGAAGTGACATGTCTAATTTTTTATATTTATGATGTGTTTTTTGCATTTTTGTGTCTCTCATTTATGGTAATACACTATCTATTAACCCTATATCTTTTTGTGGTGATTTGATGTCTTGCATTTGCTCTATGACAAGTACTCTTATTTTTAAGGAAAAAACTCAAATTTGAATGGGGTGGTATGGATCCACATAATTATATATTTTGGGTTAGGTCTCATGGATTGTGTTGTTAATTCCTCCTATTCTTCTTCAACTTGGATGCTGCCTTATGGTTGGTCCTATGTTTTTGCTATAATTTATTCTAAGGTTACATAGATATTGGGCGGGTTAGGATTCTTGAAGAACTTAAGGAATGAGTAGACAATAGATAAAAATTATTCAACATGTTCATCAAATAATTAATATTTGAATGGGGGAGAATAAATTTGAAACATATAAAATTATAGATGTAAATAAATTCATTATTGACTCGAAAAAAGAATGAACTAGAATGTTTCTTGACAATATATTTGGAAATATAGAATTTAGGGGTCAATTTTTATTAAATGTGTCCCCCCCCATCTTATAAATGTTATAATTTAGGCTTTTTGTGTGATGGCTTCCATGTGTGTTTTTAATTTATCCCATATGGATCATTCTTAAGGCCATTGAACTTATCCTTCTACACCCAAGAATGTATTAGTATAGTACATGACCAAACATATAATTAAAGAGCCATAATTGAAATCACACTCACATCATTTTATCTTATCGATGTTGGAATTAGAATTATCTGGTAGCCCTGGCAAATTATTATACTTATTCTTCATGAATCGTATCTTATGCAACCATCACACTTTTTGGGATCATGGCATATCTCTGTTAGTGAAATATATCTTCCATGATTCCAATTTTACCATGTATCAAAGTACTAGATTTTTAATCAATGTTATGGTGATTCCCATTTTATTTTGTATGGCCTGTAGGCATTGGGTGACATCTAACTAGCAGTAGATTCACAATCAAATATACTTCTCTTGATCGAAATGAACAAGGAGAGTTACTGCAGACCTATATCTTCTACTTCATTTAAATGTCAAACCAAAGATCTAAACTTGATAGGATGATGTCACTATATGTGCACACTTAATCTTCTAATTTGAACTACTATTGATTGTAATCTAGAATGCTAAAAATCATGAAATAAATGAAATGCTGAAATTGAACACTTATACAAAAATGTGAATTAAATGATGACACTATTTTATATGTGGAATATTCCTTAAAACAATTATATGCAAATCTAAAAATCACACAATTTAGAAATAAAACACACAATACATAAATGAACTAAATAATGTGCTTATCTAATTAACAAGTTGGATTGTTGCTATAAGAATTCTAAAGGGGGCCCTTCCTCTTACAACAATGAAATTGAATCAGAATTAATTGCTCATATTAATCAAATGCAACAAAGAATTGCTATAGGGAAATTATAATAATAACTATCTTACTGAGTGTACTTCTATTACATTTCTCTAATTGATCTCTAATCCCTCTTAATCCTATATATAATAAGAGAAATTGTCTTATACAAAACAAAATACATTCCAGACTAAGAAACATTTGTATCTAGGATAACAAAAATTAGTTCCTTTACTAAGGCTATTATTCATATGGATCTTGCAACACTACTTTAGGACTAACCAAGATGTTGTAGCCTTCAAATAAATATTTATTACACTCCATGAAGTTTGTTATAGTTTCTATGAGTTGGTTGAATTAGAGATCAAATTTATTTATTTACATCTTTGGTTATATAGTGGCTATAGGATATGTTCACGTGATAAAATCCCTTTGCTACAGGATGGTCTGTGATATATATCTATTGATTTAAAACATCTTTAAAACACATTATAGAGAAAAATAATCTGACAGTAAGAGATAAATATTATATACTTGATTCCAAGAGAAAAGTATAACTATTGAAAGATATATGAGAACATAATGCTATTTTGTCAAACATGGTTGTCTAAGGATAAAATATTATGGTAAAATAGTTTATAAACATAATAAATAAGAAAGGTGAGTATGAAAATTAAGGACAAAAACTGCCAATTTTGGGGCTCATCACACCTCCCAACTTAAGACTTTGCTCATCCTCAAGAAACAAGCTTATTTATTTGAAACTCATAAATAGCTCTAAAATATGGAGGCTCATAGGTACCATTAGATAGATGGGAATAAAATCCATGTCTTTGTTAATATAGCTACCAATTTTTGACTTATTTGGTTGTCTCTAATGGAGTTTTATCTTGCCAATCTAAAATGGGGTACCAAAATAGAGGAAGATGGAATCTTATGCTCAACAACCATGCTCCAAGGTCTCCTACAATCAAAATATATCTTGTTACTCTATCAAATGTTGATTTTAAATTGAAATGGGAGTGTGTCTCTTTCCTCTTAAGTTTAGGAGTGATATCATTCCATCTTTCTATGCAGGATTCTCTTGTTGAAGGTCCAACAAAAGTTCTCAAGCCTAAGTGGAAATCTTGAGCTTCTTCACTATTTTTGGTAAACCAATCCCTTACTTCCTTATATAACATAATGTTATCCCATTATATTAACACAACCTTAGGTGTTGATGACTCTTCTCTGATAACCAATTTATTTTCTCTCTCCTTTTTCCTATATTCAATCATCTCTTGTCCTTTCATATTCTTGTTCAAAAGATATGCTAAAAATGCCTTTAAAAGGACATTTCCAACATATAGTTTAGGATTCCATTCCTTATCATGTAGCACAACATAGTTATGAAGATATAACTCACATGGTTGTGTTTTATCTTCTTATGAACTCTATTTATATAATTGAAAGAAAGAGAGAATCAGTTACTTCACATGTCATATCACAATAAATTCTCATGAACTTAAACTTGTACCACTATTATTCAAGATAAACTAAATATACCTTTGAAGGAGGTCTGTAGTTGATGAGTGATTGAGTGAGACTAGTTAGGTAATCAACTTTATGTCTTAGTTTAGAGATCCTTTCTTCTTTAATCCTAACCTCTTCCTTTAGTTTCTCATTTTCTTTTGTTAATGCTCTAAAACTTTCACATTGGATGTCTATCCATCTCATTAATTTAGAAGACATGGTAGATGAGGAATTATACCTAACTAATTAGGTAGTTGTGGGCTTTTTCTGTTTATTTTATACTATAGGAAGTTGTGAAAAAATTATAGGATGACTTTCTATCAAGGGCTATAGCTAATAAGCTACTATAGCAAGTGCATCTAGTCCACCTCCTGAATGATTTTATAACCTCTTTTTTAGTTATTATATTTCCTATAGGGCTTGATCCAAAGTAGGAGGGCTTGATCCAAAGTAGGAAATTATGCGTGTGTAGAGAATTTCTCCATTTATTCTACCTTTGTATGTCTTTACATTGGTTCTTATTGAAATTTTTTAGGGATATGTCCTACTTTCTCTATTTCCTTATTTCCTTCTTGAGAACACTCTTCTTGATTAGTTTCTATTCCATCAAAATTATAGGCCTCAAGTGTATCATGACTACTAGTAGTTTGTTCTTCCTTATACTCCTCACTTATTTCTATAATAGAAGAAGGTTTAGTTCTAGGTTTTCCCCTCATATTCCCTCTTAATTTGTGGGATCTTCAAGCAGTAGATGTGACCTTGGAATTTTTAGGGGAAGGTAGATGATCTTCTTCAAATTTATTAGAGTTAGGTTTGAGGATGAGTTTCCTTTTCCTTCTTCTGGGTTCTTTGTTTTTTAAAGCCTCCTCTCTAAGGTTTGTCCCTACTCTAGGTTCTTGTGTGATTGTAGGAGGGTATCCTTCTATAGGTTCTTGTGTATCTATAGAAAGTTTTTATTCTATCTCAATCTACTCTTTTACTTCCATTTCCTCTTCTACTTCTAACTCTTCTTCATCTTTCTCACTATTACTCTCTACATTTCTAGGTACTTGAAGAAAATCTTCCCAATTTATATTGGGCCTAGTTCTCTGTAAGCAGTCTTGAACAATTAACTAAATTAAATTATGATGAGAGATAACTTTGGGATTACCTCTTTGAAATGAATCTACCATTCTTGTGACCATGTTAAACAAGAATTTGGGAATGTTTATCTCAATACCATGTTGTAAATGGTTCATGAATTTGAAGTGAACACCATATAACATGGAGTATCTCTCTTCATAGGTGAAATATCTGAATATGAATGCAAAATTTCTTACCCACTTTCTTGGAAATCATAACCATGTAGTTCCTTATTTTTAAATACCCAAGATTTCATTTCTTCTAATTAATTTATAACTCTCTACTTCAACATCAAACTTTTCTTGCCATAATTTCCCTAATTTTAGTAATCTAGTAATTCTGTTAATGAAGGTTTCAATTAGCTTTATTTCCATTCCTTTCACTTTTTCCATATTATTATACAATGAACCAAAAAATTCCTTTACAATTACTTGATCAAGAGAATTTATCCTCTCAAAATATTAAGCCCACCCTACATTTTAAAATAGGATTAGGATGTCTAGGTTACTAGGCAGAGGAGAGATATTAAGTAGCTCATGTTTGAGTAAGTCCCCTCCTATACTATAGGATGGAATTTTGGTTGTAGGATCTATGTTCTTATGGCAAGGGTTCTGTAAATTTGAGTAGAATGTTTAAGATTTAATTTGGGAGATAAATAATCAATTTAAATTATGGAAAAATCATCCCTTAACTTAAATGGTCTCTTGCTCTTGAGGGATGTAGGTGAGATGCACAAATTACTTATATAAATCATAAGAGGTGGTGGTAACTGCATTCAAAGTTCACGTCAATTGGTGAAAGATAAGATTTTTTAGGATGGTGTGAACAAGTGGAGATATGATGACATTTTAATAGCATTAAGACCCATCATGTTTAAATAATTAAAACTTATGAAATGAAATAAGTATAAAATAATTACCTTAATACTTTTAGGAGTTCCTTTCATTAATGCATGAATGATGAGTTGAAGTGGCAAATCTAAAGTGTACTGGCATGTGTCAGCCTTTGATCAAAAGCAAAAATGCTTGGAAAGGAATGCAATGTATGATAGAGTGACAAGAATCCATCCAATAGTAGGAAATGGTTCTTGTGGTAACAAGAAGTGTCCTACAATAACAACAATTATCCTATAGCAGAAAGTATTTCATCCTATAGTAAAAAAGAAAGTGTTTTTCTACTCCAAAAGAATGAATCTGGAAGCAAAAACATATGAAAATAAAAGTTTTATTTCTATATTTTTGTTTTTGTTTTTTTAAATGAATGTTGATCAGTCAGTGACCAAGTTTTCTAATGCAATAACCATTAGTAATGCCTAAAGGTTTTTAGTGTTGAATTTTCTATTTTTTTTTAGATTTTCTAGTCCCACCTCAACTAGAATTGTAGAATCCTAGGAATTAGGATTTTATTCAGCCTAAACCAAGCTGTTATGAATGGATTTATTATTGGATGTATGAAGATTTATTGATCTTGGAAAATATTGGAGAAGGGTTGATAGAAATACCCTTTGACTAAAGGAATAGGTTGATTTGCTTCACGAAGAAGAGATAAATGTTGTTCTTCAAGAATTTGAGGAGTGAGAGTCTTCTTAGAAAATAGTTTCTTATACATCTTGAGCCTATGGTAATTAACAATTAGTTGAAACCAAATAGAGTTAATGATCATGAGTTTTATAACTCCATTGTCAAAAACTTGCTGGATCTCATAAGGTGCAAGCCATCTAGACTGAAGCTTTCCTTTATGATCCTTGTATTTAGAGTAAAAAAGGAGTGCCTAGTCACCAAGTTAAAAATTCTTAGTCTTTATGTTCTTATCATTCCAACTATTCATTATTTTTGCACTACATTAGTGTGATGAAGTGTTTCCTTTCTAATTTCCTCAAGTGCATTCAGCTGCAAGATCCTATCTTGTTGAGCTTGGGAAAGTTTCAAGCCCAAATCAAGTGTTGTCCTTAATGTTTTATGCTCAAACTCAATGGGTAGAATAGGATTTTTACCATAGAGTAATTCATATGGGGTGAAGCCAGTTATGGTTTTCCAAGTGATTCTATAAGTCCAAACTACTTCTAAAAGATGAGTTGACTAATATTTTCTATGCAATCTAACAATCTTAGTGAGTATATTTTCCAATTTTATATTTATGACTTCCACCTAACCATTCAATTGAGGATGGTAATAGTTAGAATTTTTGTGTTTAATTTCATATAATTTTACTCAGGTAGCTATGAGATCTGATGTAAACTATGGTTCTTGGTCTGTGAATATTTCTCTTGGCACTTCATATCGGGTGAAGATTTCTTCATACAAGAACTCATCTAGTTTCTCATCTTAGGAATGGATTAAGGTCTTGATATCAACCCATTTTGTGACATAATCAGTGCACACTAGTATATATTCCTTATTATTAGATTTAGGATCTATGGGACCTACAAAATCAAGTCCCCACTTGTCAAAAGGTTCCAGAACCAGTTGTGGCTGTAATGACATTTCATCAGAGCAAGTGGGTTTCCCCATATTATTACATTAATCACATCTATGGGTATATATCATGGCATCCTTATTTGAATAAGGCCAATAATATCTACCAGTAAGTATTTTCATATCAGTCTATTTGGTAGCAAAGTTACCCCCACAAAACTCATCATGGCAAGCTCTAAGAATGTCATAGGCTTCATCTGTAGACACTTGAAAATTTCCCATCAACCATTTTTTGATGTCACATCACCTTGGACCTATTATCAACCCTTAGTTAAATATTTACCTAGTTAACTCACCCTTAGACACATTTTATACACACCTAGATATCTTTTAAAACATTCCCTCCTTTGACCCATTTTAAACCTTTTGTATGTAGGGGTTGACCATTGACAGTTGACTAACCATCGATAGTTACCCTTAACTATCAATGATTAGGTCCCCACTCCTAAAAAAATAAAATCACATCCGACTATGGGTGAGCTTACAAGGGAAAAATAGGAACTTTCCCATGCATGCCTCACAATTTTCTTGCCCTTTGAATTTGCATGTTTATCTTGACCCAAATTAGCAACTCTCTCTCTCTCCTTAGAATTTGTGTGCTATAAATGCAAGGCTCTTGGAAGAGATGAGAATCAAAAATTTGCATCCAGACTCTATTATTTTCTTTGTGAAGGCATCCAAGACCATGAAGCTCTATCCACATGTCTTTTGAAGGTAAGAGTACTATTATGTTGTCTAACTTTCTTTTGGTTTTCAACTATCATTCACTTGGCATCATACATGTGCCCTCCTTTTGTTTTTAGTCTTTTCTTTCATTATCAAAATTTCCTCCCTTGTTTTGCTTACCTACACACCACCCCTCACCCCAAATATCCATACTCTAACTCCTGCCCATCAACCATTTTCATCTTTAGCTCCATCTTAATTTTCAAAAACTTCCATAGGCAACCATCGTTGGTTGTAGAAACCATCATCGGTTACCCCAATTGTCATAAGTCACACCCAACTACCAATGATTGCTATCAAAAAAATATTAGATTATTATTTTTTTTCCCTTTTCACCCAATCAAACCCTTGTTTCTATTCATGATCTATATGTAAACTCTACCTAGACCCTCTGAACCTAACATTGGTACACTCATGTGTGGTATTGACTCACCATGCCACATCTTTTATCAAATAGGTACATTATTTATTTTATTGAATATTTAATTTCTTATCATTTGAATGTAAGTATTTTTATTATATGATTTTTGACTTAATTGTCTTAAAAGTGGATTCATAGCCTCCTAGAAAGCCTTGTGCTTCTCATATCTAGAATATGCTAGGCAATCCACTCAACTCACCATCTAACAAATCCTCTTCTAGTTTTTTTGTGATTTGTAGGTTATCCTCCCTAGCCAAAAATGAGTTCCCACATTAATTTGGATCAACATGTGCATTATACCAGGTATTCATCTACACACCTTAATATTCACTTTCTTTTATCTACCTTCAAAACTAAGAAATGAGTAAATAAATTGAAACATTTTAGAATGCATAGTGGGACCCAGTTCCCTTTCTTCCCTAATTGTTTGCTCATCAAATGAAATCATTTATTTTAGGGTTTAAAAATTAACCATTTGCATTCATTGATTACTTGCTAATTTTAGTTCATCTAATAACTTAGAAGGCAAGGTGATCTTATTGTAGCATTCACACTTGTTATCACACACAAAATTGAACCATAAAATAATTTACATATCAAAATAACACTTGAGACAAGGATCGAATGGGATTTCATCCCCTGATGGCAACCTTACCCCCTCCTGGCTATCCCACTTGGATTTCACCTCCAAGGGGATAACAAAATTAGCTCTCTGGTTGAGTATATACTTTGAACTCAATATATCTTGGCTAAGCACCTGACACCCTTATCGCTTTGGGATTGTGAAGTGAGTGGGTAGGCCCCAACACCAAGCCACATACTAAAGTTTAACACAAATATTATTTTTGAGTACCTAAAAAACCTAAAACCATCCATAGACTTCCTCTTTAGTACCTATTTTTCAAGCCAACCTCCCCTATCACACTCTTTAAGGCATAAGCCAAAAGCAATTTAAAAGTAATCATAAGGCTAAAACACACTTCTTAGTGTATGTATTGATTAATTTGAAATTATTTTGGGTTTGCTCTCTATTTGAGGTGTGAGTGTCATAATAACATTCTCTATTTTCTCATATGGTTTTAACCAAACAACAAGTTAAAAATCAAAATAACCAACCACCACCTTCTTCTTCATCCATGGATTATACCTCAGATGTTGACAAATCTCCTCACACTTCACCTCACCATTCTCCTCCACCAAATTCTCCTTTTATAATCCCAATCATATCTGAAGGAGATCCAAACTTTACTAACTTTCTTGACAATAATCTAGTTACTTTAAAACATTAGCTCAACACCTTACCTCAGCATATTCCCTTGCTTTGGTTTCTTCTTCTGATCCTTCTCTTGGCATGCCATCCCAAATTATGGTAGGTACCACTTCAACCCAACCATTAAATCAAACCAACCTTCCAAATCCCAACCAAACACCTCTTGTCACACCCCATGTGGGTTCAACCTTGTCATTAGTCACCTATGCCCCATCTACCATGGCATTATCTTCCAATCTAACTTCTATCTTCCATTTAGTTGCCACCAATCCCATGGTCATAGTTCCACATCAAAACCTAGTTCTCTCCATACCTCAAAACCTTCCCCCAATTAACACTAGGTTCACTATCCAACCTTAACCCACCCAATTTCCTTTTACTTCCACCATACCAACTATATCCATTTCTCAATAGGTGCCTACAATAACTTCATAGTATATCACTAACCCACAAGGGTACAACCACCCTCCACCCAACCTTTTATACCAATTGTTTCTTATGTGGCATCATCTTATCCCCTTGTCACCACCAATCAATAAGTGGATTCTTCAGCACCATCTACTACTTATTCATACATATCCACAATCCAACCTCAATAGAATGTGCCCCTCAATTAGGGATATTCTTAACCTCAACTCGATCTAATCAAAATTCTAATGGACAAAATGACTAGTTTGGAGTCATCCATCTCTACCTCAACCAATCTTTTATCTAACGACCAAATTTTTAATAAGCCTATCCACCCCTCCATGCCCATTCATGCTTACCCTTATCAATGGGGATTGCCCAAATTTTCCAAATTTGAAATTAAGGAGGATACTCAATAGCACCTAAGAGAATTTCATCATGCTTGATACTTGATCACTTATGATAATTCACTCCTCCTCCAAACCTTTCCCATGTCATTATCTAGGTTTGACCTTGATTGGTATAGTACCTTTCCCACTCATTCTATCTTTTCTTTCTCCCAATTGGTACAAAAATTTTTGGAGCACTTTTCTATAAACATATCTAAAAAGGTTTACATTATCGACCTATACTCCATCAAACAATTAGAAGATGAATCCATTATTGATTTCATTGCTAGATTGAGGGGCCTCATTAATCAACTCACCTTCCCCTTACCCCAACCTGAATCAATCGAATTACTCTCTCAAGGGTGTTCTAAACACATTTCTCCAAATATCTAGGTCTAAACCTTGAGGACCTTTGAGGAAGCATTCACTATGGCACACAAATTATAAAACCATGCTATTGATGAAGGGAAATTGAAGCTTTGGAATAAAAATTCTAGTTTCAAATCCACTGAATCATCCTCCACCAAGACCATGAACCCAACCAATTCTAAATCAAAAGCATCATCACACTCAATTATTCTCAAAACCCCACTACCTCTAATTATCAACCAAATACTTCAAACCAACAATTCTTCCAATCACCAAAACCATACCCAAAACTGGGCTCCTTCAAAACTAGTTACCCCAAATGGGGAATCCTATGCATTAGTTTTAGATAAAATAGTTAAACCCAATCTAATACAACTTCCACCCATCAATCTCCCTCAATAATTTGATACTTCTCATCCCCAATTGGGTGATACAACAAGAATTATCATTATGATTATCATCGGGTCATTGGACATGATACTAATAGATGTAATATGTTTAAAAGCATTATCCAAGACCTAATTGTTAAAGGGGAACTTGTGTTTGATAACCCAAATGCTCCTTCCAACCAATCCCTTGATATTTTCTAAAAATCTTTCCCAAATCATTCACCTTCAACCCAACATCCTGAAATCCAACCTAAGTCCTCCAAATCAGATGAGGCACATGTAATTAATGTCATCAGTAATGTACCCACTACTAAAGAAGTCATCAATCACCCAAATAAAGGAAGTTAACCCACCATCCATTCCTTCAAAAAATCCAATGGAGGAATCAAGTACCCCTTCCTCTCCCTCAGAGGAAACCACCATTCCATCTACTCTTCCTATGGTAGAAATACCCAAAGAGATAACCATTCCATCAACCATTTCATCCACTCCTCTAATTTGAGTAGAAAAACCACCTACTTTTTCAGATAACCAAACCAAGGAGGAAACTATACTTGCCCTTCCAGTTGAAACTGCTACCCTTACCTCTCCTATTATAAAACAATCTGTACCTCCATTAGAAACTATTACTAGAGAGACAATACCCTCATCTGTTTAATCATCATATTAGGAACCTTTTGCCAAAAATAGAAAATATAAAACTATTACTTATTCTTCCCTAAAGGGATTGCACTTTGAAACTAATGATTAGGAAACAATTCTTGTTTATAAACCCTTTTCTCAGTTAGTTCAAAGTTTATATTTCACTTCTCAACCTAACTTTGATAGAGCCACTTTTTCGCATCAGCTTAGACTCCCATATCAAAATAAAACTAAACCTTCCACTTCACTTGAGTCTACCCATGAGCTTGTTGCTACAACTCCAAAAACTACCCCTCCTAAAGTTACCAATGAATCATCTAAACTGCTCTCATCTAAAATTGTCAAATCACCTTATACTTCTTTCATCAAGGCAATCAAAAACTTAGGGATTCTTCCTACACCTAATCCTACTCACCCTCCTTTGAGATTGGATTTAACCACATCAACCCAACCAAAGTCAAATCCAATTCAGTCCATTAAAAAGGTAGGATTACCTAGAGCACAACCTCAAGGAAGGACCATACCAACTCCTTCACCTTTATTCTCTATTTTAGGACCACATCCTTCCACCATTCCCATTACCTACTCTTCCTACAAGAAACCATTTACCTTTTATCCAACTATAACAACCCAATCCTTTAGTCCATCATCATTCCTTACCAATCTTTATCCATCTACTTTTTTATCCATTAAACCCTCATCATCTAGACCTCCAATCTATAAACCAATTCTTTCTAAACCACCAACCAAACTCACTCCACCAACCACACCTCCTATCAAGAAATCTTTTCCCCATAGGATCCCTACACCCAAATTCCAAAATCCACCACCTCCAAGATATTTATTGAAATCTTATATAACCATTTTCTAAATAATGTTGTAAGATTCTACCATTAGCTTACCACCAATCAAGCCTTTTGAACCCACTCACCAAAAGCCAACTTAGTTCAATGACAATTTGTTTTGTCTTTATCATAGGACCCCTGGACATAATACAGAGAACTGTAAATCTCTCCAATTAATTATTCATGGCCTTTTGGAAGAAGATGATCTATTGGATGAACCTTATTTAATCCCCCTGCCTCTTTTACCACTTATCCAATCTACCTACTAATCATCTACTTCTCTACTCCTACCAAGGAGTGAAGCAGAGGAACCAAAGTGAGAAACTAGTCCCCTTAGCCATACCATTCATATGGTGACTTGGTATCGAGCCCAACAAAAGAATAGAGGTAAATCCACCCAAAAAAATGAAAAAGGCAAGGCCAAGGCAACTATTCCATGGTCCTACCCTTCAACTCCTCAATCAACTAGCCAAACCTAAATAACTACACCTTCACCTTCACCTCACAACCATCCAAGATAAAAGTCCCCATTTTAGGAACTCATTCTTCCAACACATCTCCATTCATCTCATGATTAGTGTTAAAACAACTTCATCAAATGCTAGTTAAAATGAATCTTTATGACTTAATTAGCACCTTGACCCAACACTGTCAAGATTTAATCAAAACACTACATTTTATAGATGTTCAACCAAATGATCCCCAACCTCTTACATCTTTGATTGGAGTGATCCAACATGCTACCATGGTCACCTTTCAAGAATTATAAATTCTACCATATCATAACAAAGACCTTGATCCCCCTCTTTTCATCACAGCATCCATCAATCAGACACAGGTTAAATAAGTCATGATTGATGGGGGACCAAGTACCAATATCATTTCCTCCCATGCCTACGATCAACTCCAACTACCTAAAAACATCATGTCAAAAATCTTGATAGTTCTCTGATCATTTAATGATACCTTGACTACCACTTTGGGAAAAATTATTCTCCACATCCATTTGGGGCCTCAAATTATTTCTAAACTATTTTATGTTGTAGAGGGTGAATTTCAATATAATGTGTTACTCAGTCTCCCTTGGATCCATGCTATGGGTTAAATCCCTTCTACCCTTCACTGATGTGTCAAGTTTGAACATGAGGGACAAGTCATTATAATCAAAGTAAATCAAAATCCATTTTGTTCTTGTAATATGACATATTGGCCCAATGACATTCTTATTCCACCTTCACCCTCTTCACAACCAACCACTAGCCAAATCACCAAATCAAATAAACCCATCAATACTTATATATTCAACAATGATGAAACATCTACGAGTTCAACCATCCCTTCATCTCAAATCCTAGTTGAACATCCCTTGCAATTCACATTTCAACATCCCACATTGGGGGAATATTGACTTTTAGCTTTGGATGCTTTCCCTTCTCCACATGAATTTAGGAATCTCCAAAATGATCTATCTTATGATCCCAATATCAATACCCTCATCCCCTTCAGCCTTCCCAAAAATAGAACATATTTTATCTATGAGGTACTTGATAAATCACTCCTTGCTCCCACCACCATACCTTATATCCAGTGATTCACTTCTAACTATTATTATCTTAACAACCTAACCTTTGCCCAAGTGTACGTTCATTAGTGTGGTTAGAAGGTGTTTGGTTTTGACCTCTATGAACAAGGACCCCATGAGCTTCCTGTCATCAAAACTCAAAAACCTCATGAGTTCTTTAGCCTAGGGTATGTTCCCCCAGAAGAACCCACATCACCAGAACCAATTCTCACCACTACTAATGAACCTCTACCTTTACCAACCCCACTTTTCCAATTTAATGAATCTCTACTTTTGCCAACCCCACTTTTCTAATTTGATGAACCTCTACCTTCACCAACCCCACTTTTCCAATTTGACAAACCTCTACCTTCACCAACCAGACTTTTCCAATTTGAAGAACCTCTACCCTCACCAACCCCATCTTTCCAATTTGAAGACATCAACATCAACCCACCTAATTTTTTTATCAATAACATTAGTTTTGCCCCTTCACTTATAAAGGGGGGTAAACCAAAACGATTCCTCTCATCCACCCCAAAGTGATTACACATGAATCACCCACCATTAATACCATCCAATGATAGGATGATAATTCCATTCTTACCTACCTCGGTGTGGGGGAATATTCCCTTTAAAAGGCCCTCCCTTATGAAAACCAAATAATGCTAAATGAATCAACCAAAGATGCCAATTTGGGAGCTCAAGAGGACCCTCATATCATCAATATTAGCCAATGCTTAACTCTCAAGGAATAATGAGACTATCAATATTTTCTCTGTGACCATAGCATAACATTTTCTTGGTCTTATCAAGATATGCCCAACATTTACCCTCTGATCACTCTTCATAACATCGTAACCCATCCTAAAGTTAAGCCAGTTCAACAAAAGCTCTATCATATTCACCTTCACATATCTCTTCTTGTCAAAAAATAACTTTAATGCCTTCTATCTGTCACTTCATTCAACCCATTGACTACCCATAATGGGTCTCCAATAATGTTCATGTTACCAAACCCAGTAGGGGACTCTGCCTTTGTGTGGATTTATATGACCTTAACCTCATGTGCCCAAAGATGACTTTACCCTACCTAACATAGACCAACTTTTTGACCTCACCATTGGCCATGAAATGTTATCCCTTATGGATGATTTTTAAGATACAACCAAACCATGATCACCCCTCAAGATCAACATAAGACATCCTTCATTACCTCATGGGGAACTTTCTACTATCATGTCATGCCTTTTGGCCTAAAGAATGTAGGGGCAACCTATCAATGATCCATGAACTATATCTTTCATGACCTTAATCATAAAATAGTGGAGGACTATGTTGATGATCTACTCAGTAAATTCAAGCACCGTCAAGATCACTTCATTTTTCTCGTTATCATATTTGAAAGACTTATCCATTATCATGTTAAGATTAACCCAAAGAAATACACCTTCAAGGTCTTATTAGGTAAATTTATTAGCTTTATTGTTTCCTTCTATGGAATATAAATAGACCACATAAAAGTTTGAGCCATTTTGGAAATGCCTTCCCTTATTAACCTAAAATAACTTTGTAGCCTGCAAGGCAAACTTAAATCAATCTACCACTTTATTTCTCAACTATTTGATCATTATTAGCCTTTCCACCACCTCCTCAAGTAAGATACCTCATTTAAATGGACAAAATAATGTCAACAAGCCTTTAATGCAATCAAAGAGTATCTTATCTCTCCACCGGTGCTTATTCCCCCAAAGGAGGATTAACCATTTTATTTATACATATCTACCACTGACCATTCCTTGGGATCCATGCTCACTCATCATGATGACCAACATAAGGAGAAAGCCATTTATTACATCATCCATACCCTAATTGACTATGAAACCTGATACACACACCCTAAAAAACTTTGCATTACCTTAGTTTCTATTGCCTCTAAATTGCATCACTACCTTCTCAGCTTAAAAACTTACGTCATTACTAACACTGATCCCCTTAAGTACATGCACTCTAAGCCATATCTTAACCAATGTATGGCTAAGTAGCTTGTGCTTTTAGCTAATTTTGACCTTGAGTTTCTTACACAAAAATCAATTAAAGGATAGGTCATTATAGACCAACTAGCTAAAGCTCCTCTCCCTAATAATCAAACTCCCCCTCTTACCTTTCTAGATGAGTCTATAGCTACTCTTTTTTTGGAAAAATACCCACCTATCAAATGACTATGTATTTTGATGGCTCTAAATGTCAAAATGGTGGGGTAACCAACATAATCCTCATTCCCCTTAATAGGGAACCTCTTCAACTTTCTTTTAAACTTGATTTCCATGTACCAATAATATAATTAAATATGAAGCCTTGGTCATCAGTCTCTAACCACTCTAGCTCTATGATTCAAAATAATTAGCATCTTAAGAGACTCTCAACTCATTATAAACGAAGTCACAAGATACTATAAATGAAAAAATGATATCCTTCTAAAGTACAAAAAACTTGTTGATATGCTTTTAGCATCATTTGACCACTACACTATCCAATTAGTCCCTCATTTTACCAATAAATTTGTGGACACAATGGCTTCCCTTGCATCCTAAATTCCATTTCATCCTACTGAGTCTAAAATGTTTGTCATCATCGACCACTTCATCATGCCATCTTACCTCAAATATGATCTTCCTATTGTAGACACCAAAATCGTGTCTACTCTTTGGTCGACTCCCCCCTTAGTCCCCTTGGTCCACTTTTACACATTCCTAACCCACACACTTATTAATTTAAAATAATTATCTATTTTAAATTAATAAAAACCCCCTTGACACATCACCCATGCCACCTCACCTCTCTTAGGATACCTCTCTTTGGATCCCTTCATCACCCCATGCCAAATCTTAAATGCCTAGACCCCATTTCATTCCTCCCATTAACCTCTCGCGCTCATTCAATTCACCTTTGACCGTTTTCCCATGACTAATTGACCCTGGCAATTAGAAAAATGGGCAAAAGGCTAATTTTAGCCCTTTTTCCATTATTCTAGCTACCGACATCAGTTATAGTTAGCCAATGCCGGCGGGATCGCTGACGTTGGTTGCTCAAAACCAACTTGTAGGCCGAATCAATAGATCCTCTTGCGCCTAGACTTCGACCTCTCTCTCTCCCAGATGCACATCAGGCATCACAGGCTACAAGGACTTTGCATCAGGCACTCTACCTCTTTGCAGGGAGTCTTCTACATCAGCAACAAGTCTCTTACACCTCTGGGGTTCCTCCAAGCATAGCTAAGTATTTCTTCTATGTTTTCATTTCAATTATTTAGACTATGTTTTCTAGTTACTACTTCTAAACAATATTATCAACCCAGACTTGACTTTCAACCAGACCAACCCTGACTCTCTTTTGGAAAGACTGAGAGGCCTTTCCCACATCTCCCCCTTTTTTGACAAAATATCCCCTGCATTTGTCCCTCCTAAAGACCCTGTCTACTGTCTTACCTCACTACACAGACCCAGACTACCACAGACCATTCCATTGACTAGAGACCCATCCAGAACCCGTCCAAGCCTTATTGCCCCAACCGACACTAGCCACCAAGCCCATTTCCCCTACCAATGTCAACAAACATAATCGACATTGGTGAACTTGACCAACCGATGCCAGCAGACTAACCGACATCGGTGACTGTGGAAGACCGACAACAGAATACAGGTAAGCTTTATCTTTATTTCTTTTGTTTAGTCTTCCACCATTTCTTTCCTTTATCAGACATTATTTTTTATCAACAAGTGGACTGACATCCCTTAAGGAAGTCTTTGCACTTCTGGGACCAAGCATATCACTTGGCAGTCCACCTTACATCCATCTAACAATTTTCTTGTTCAAGTCTCTTTCTTCTGCAGGTGTCATCCTCCACAGCCAAAGAGGAGTCCCTACAACATCTGGATAATGATGTGCAGACCTCATCTAGGTACATACAAACCCTTGACCATTTCCTTTAGTTTCTTATTCCTTTTGAATGTGAAAGCGAAAACTAGTTAGAAACATTCTGGCACGCCTGGTGGGACCCTAGGAATTTTCCTTGGGTTCGTACTTTTTTCTTCTAAGCATACTTTTCATATAGGTGCATTAGGTCTCTCCTTGCATCTCTCTTCTTCTGTCTCTTCCAAAAGACACCATTAGCAAAGTTAAAAAGAATCCTTCTTTTTCTTTCTTTCCTGCATCTTAAACTAGTCAAAGTCATACTCTTCAACATCTTCTCATTTTTCTGCATCTGAACACACATTTCAATTTGGGCATAAAATCTATTGCATTTCATTTCTGCTTGCCTGCATATTTAGTCCACACATCTAGTAATTAAAACCACATCATGAATAAAGCGTAGTCCACTTATGTTACACATCCGAACCACTATCACAAATCAAACATCTAAACTTACCTGAGACAAGGTCTGACTAGGATTTCATCACCTAGCGGATACCTTACCCATCCTGGTAATCCCACTTGGACTTCACTACCAAGGGAAAGCCCACTCTGTTCTCTAGTAGAAGATAATCTCTAGGGGAAGTATATACTGGCTAAGCGAGACCAGCTTATCACTGGGCTCATGAAGTGAGGGGAGCTTGCTCCTTAGCACCAGGCCACGTATGGAACCTAACATAGACTCTTGAGCACCGAAACTAACCTAAAACCAACCTTAGACTACTTCTAGGACCCGTTCTAAAAGCCAACTTCCCAAACACACTCTAAGGCATAAGCCAACATGATTCTAAAAGTTTATTCTTAGGATTTAACGTTTAGGTTCTGCCTATCTCCATCTGTGTTTCTGTTCCTATCTGGTTTTTTGAGCTAGTGAGGATGTTTTCTTCTTTTTTCCAAAAAAATTTCAAATTCTGTGAGTTTCTAGAAAACACAGTAACCAACATCAGTTTTATCACTGATGTCGGCAACCTTTCTTCGTCGGCATCGGTTATCTGACTGACATCGGCAACCTGTTTCACTGACATCAGTTTTTCTACCGACGTTGGTCACTGTCCAAACTCTTCTTCCAAAATAGCAGGCTTAAAACCCAGGTTTCTTGCTGTCCAACACCCATTTTGGTTTTTTGAGACTAAAAAAACACAATTTTTAGGACCTAAACTTTTTTTGCCTTGAATGGTTTTGACATGTAGTCAAACCAAGACTCTTGTCGACCACGCGAGGCAACAACCGCTTTCACCTTCGCCCTCCATAACTAGTCCTCTAATGGAGTATCATTCAGAGACCGAACATACTCTTGCCTGACCAACCCTGACCCAACCATCTATTGTCCCCAAAGGGGACCAAGACTTCGAAAGGTTCCTTGACCTCAATGTCAAGGCCCTTCAACATTATCTCGTGAGAAGCCAAATGTGAGACTCTTCAGGCAACCCAGTCTATGGGATGCCAACCTCCTTAACTGAAGCGACAATGATATCGACAGCATCCGTTACCTAACCCATGACCACTCTAGCCTTTGCTTTGACCATCAACCTGACCACAACTAATCTTCAAAGTGTGGCTTCTCCTTCTATCTCTGGGCCCACTTCCATCGAGGTTTTGGCCCCCCATCAACCACAGACTATTCAATAAAATTCTACCCCTTTCCAAAATCTAGTTGCCCCTATCAACACAAGAGTAACTACCTACCCTTCAACCAGTGCTGCTACCCCTCAACCACCTTTGGCGGCCCTTATTCAATTTGTGCCCTCTAACTCCATGGCACAACCACCCCTAGCTTTCACATCTATCCCAATGACTAGTTATCAATATGTTGCACCTATACAAGCACAACCGACTACGTCATATGCCTCTTCTAGCACCTTCCAAGTGCCTTACAACCTAGGGGGCACCCCATCTGCCAATCTGTCAGTTGATCTCATCAAGATGCTGATGGACAAAATGTCTAATCTTGAGGCTTCCATTTTTGGTTTAAGTAATGTCCTTTCATATGACCAAATTTGCAACAAACCCATCCATCCCTCCGTCCCAATCTGGCCATATCCCAGTGAGTGGGAGCTTCCTAAGTTTACTTGCTTCTAGAGTAAGGAAGACCCTCAGCAACATCTACGAGCATTCAGACATGCTTGTTACCTCATAGCGCATGATGATATGTTGTTGCTACGCACATTTCCCATGTCACTTTTTGGTGCCACCCTCGATTGGTATAGTTCCCTTACCAGTCACTCTATCTTTTCTTTCACCCAACTAGCTCAACTTTTCCTTGACTAATTTTTGATCAATATCACCAAAAAGGTCTCCATTATGGACCTCTACTCTACCAGGCAGTTTGACGATGAATCAATAACTGATTTTGTCGCCCGTTGGAGAGGCTTAATCAAACAACTCTCCTTCCCTTTACCTCAACCCAGGCTCATTGAGCTCTTCTCTCAAGCATGTGCCACACACATCTCATCCACCTTACGGGTTCAAACATTCTACACTTTTGACAAAGCTTTCACCATGGCCCGAAAGCTTGAACTCTATGCTATTGAAGAAAATAGGGTCAAATTGCATAATACCAATGCAAAAACCGATGACCCTTCTTCTTCCAGACCTTCTTCTTCCCACTCCAAGTCTAAAGGAGTGGCAAACACTATGGTCATTAGATCACCATCCTCGACAACGACCGACCAACTTCAACCTTTAACGTCCCAAAGCATCACAAAACAATTCCAACAATGGTACATACAACGTCAATACACTCTAATTGGAGAGTCATACGCTTTCGTATTGGAAAAACTCATCAAGTAGGGGGTATTCAATCTCCCTCCAATCTGACCACCTCAATTCGACTCCTTAAAAGCCATCACTACATGGTATAGGGAAAATGACTTCTGTCACTATCACCGTGTCCAAGGCCATGACATAAAAAACTGCTGAACCTTCAAGAACATTGTCCAAGACATGATAGATAAGGGAGATCTTATTTTGGATAACCTAAATGCGCCACCCAACCAAAACATCAATATCTTCAAACAACCTTTTCTTAACCATCCTCTTAGCCAAAACAATGTCTAGACTATGGCCGATAGCTCCCGAGATCATGATATACACACGGTTAACACGGTCTCACCTCTTGTCCCTGACCAACCTCCTCCATAGGTAGCAGAGCTTTCTTCTCCTATTCATCCATCACAGGTAGAAGAGCCTTATTCTCTTATTAGTTCTCCATTGACCTCTCTTATATTAGAGGACGCTTCGACCATACCAATGCCATTAGCCCCACCTTCATCCTTCCTCCTACCAATGGAGGACCATACCCTTCCTACTCCTCAACCACAAGTAGAAGGCACCATCATCCCTATCCTCTATCCTCTTGAGGAGTCATATTCTCTAATTTCTTCTCCACTAAGAGAAGACCCTGTCTCTTCACCCACTTCGACCGAGGAAGACCCAGTGATGGTTTTCTCTTACGTTTTGCCTGAGATCGCTACATCTCACTCACCTCCATACAGATCTGAACCCAAACCCACACAGGCGTCAACCATGCCAAAAGAGATTAAATCTCTTAGTGTTTGCCCCATATCTAATCTTGCTTCACACAATTGTGGCCCTCAAACCAAACCAAAGGAGGCCACTAAACCACACCAAAGAATTCCTCCCCTGCCTTCATCATTGCCCTCTATTTTGGGCCCACATCCATCCACCTTGATAGGAGTGCTTCCTACTCCAACACCTCACAGAGGCCAATTGCCTCCATTATCCCCCTTACCCATTAAACATATATTTCCTCCAAAATGACCAATGCCTCCTATAATTCCAAAACAAAAGTCATCAACCCCTACTGCAACACAATATGCAAACCCATTGGTGGGTTCTTATGCCTTATTGTTACGACAATTGTTGCAGTCTTCTCGCATCAGTCTTCCACCTCTTAAACCATACCAATCTCTCAGACCAAAACCACCCTGGTTCGATGACACTAAAATTTTGTCACTATCATTGCACACCAGGACATGACACTAAGCATTGTTGCGCTCTTAAAGCTATCATTCATCAACACCAGGTATCAATGATCCTCTTGACTACCCCTTTGCCAAATCTTTGACACCATCACATGCCTCACAAACATCATCACCTAAATCGAGATCTCAACACCAGACTATGGTCCCTCCACCGCCTTTAACCCCATTATTCAAAATCAACATAGTCAATTTGACCACCAACCTAAAAGGATAAAGGGAAAAGACATGTTTCTATCCCTTGGACATCCCCATCTACTAAGCCTTCACCACAACCAAAACCCAAGATTACTGTCTTGGGTACATCTCGACCAACATCTCCAAAGACAATCCTTGACTCCATGGTTAAACAACCTCACCACACGACCCCTGTGAAGATGTCTTTGTATGATCTCATACAAAACTCTCCATAGCATCATCAAACTTTGATCAAAGCCTTATAGGCAGTGAAGGTCCAACTCGAAGACCCCCAACCACTAGCTACCTTAGTCCAACCATTTCTCAAGCATTCTCCTCATCACCAAAACAACTGGGGGAATTTGACTTTATCCTAACTATCATGACCCCAACCAAGCATCGACTAAGCATCAACCAAGCCTTGACTGAACATCAACCAACCTTTTAATCATGACCTCGACCAGGCATCAACCAAGCCTTGACCAACCATCAATCAACCTAGCCTCGACCAAACATTTACCAAACACTAAGCAAATATCAATCAACTTCATGTCCAATATCAACCAACTTCATGTCCATCATCAACCAACACGTGACCAATATGGAATGAAGTAAACGAGGCAAGTTTGCTCCTAATTGGCTCAGACCTTACATCATCATGCACAAGCATGGATCAGGGACTTATCGTCTATCTTCTTTCGAAGGCCAACCAAAACTTGAGCCCCTTAACACCTTGCATCTGTGACCATTCTACTGTCAGTCAAGTACTCATTCACTTGACATTTAACTTGATCTCATCCCTTGAACAACCCCTATCATCTTAATCCTTATTCATTTTCACCTTGTTCCCCTAAACAATCCCTCTGTAACCCTTTTATAAAGTATGAATGCTTTGTCCTAATAAAAGGGAGCCCTTACACTTCCATAGTCTTGTCCATGACTCAAAATTCTGTCAAAACCAAATTAAGATGTCAAAAATATCAAAAGGTCATGAAATTCTAAATGCAGACTGCTCCCTCGAAGGACAGTTGTACAATTATTTTTGTAGCTAATAGACTACTCCCTCGAAGGACAACTATTTAAAGCCCTCAAATATATATAAAGCAAAAATATAGACCACTCCCTCGAAGGATGGCTATGACTAAACTCTTGTTACACACAACACTCTCTTAGAAGCTTCCCGCATCGATCAGCTTCACAAATGCCCACAAAACAAAATGACATCTCTATGTAGACTTCCCGCATTGATCAGTCTACCAAAAAAAAAGGGGGGGGCCATGGACTTGACTTGTAGTCATTTGTTGGGTCTCTTATAAAAAGGGGCAAAGTTATCCCTACTAAAAGGGTTACCCTATCCTCATATATCACATCACCTACTCAAGGGATTTCGAGCTCATTTTAATGTCAAAATGATTCGACTACTTCTCTAACACAACCAATGGTCAACGACGTGATGCATGAATGGGGCTTTTGGATCTAACAATCCATGCCTATGCTATCTTTATGGTCTGTGTCAATGAAAGAGCAACACACCTTTCACTTCCTCCCTACACTTTGGTCACAAACAATCCAACCAAATCATTTTTTCAACCAAACCAAACCAACCAAATCTTTTTCAGACCACCAACATAACATAACATATTTCACATAGTTTTTATGGACACCCATACACATGGAAGCTATCGACTATACAATTTATGTCAAGCATAAACCATTACTTGCTGAGGCATAAATAGACTCAATTCATTTTTAGCATACATCCATCACTAATATGGAAAATTGCTAGGGATGAAAGACCACATCACCAATGTTACAAAATACACCATCACATAATATGGAAAAAGCTGTAACATCATCTTACCCTCATCATTCTTAACCTGACCAAACCAATCCTCAACCACTTTGCCCTCTCATTTGAACTACATTAGTCTGAGGCCCGAATGACTAGGGCTATGTAGGTAGCACTCAGATGACATGATGTCTTCTGGGGTTAGCTCGGCCACATCTGTTTGTTCATCTATCTGATGGACAAACTATCTTACCTTTGACCATGACTCAACCTTGTCCAAGACCATCGACCACTTTGACCCTTCCTCCCTTTTAGGGAGAACTACATTGGCCTGAGGCCCTAAATGACAAGGGCTATGTAGGCAGCACTCAGATGACACAACGTCTTTTGAGGTTAGCTCGGCCACATTCCTTCGTCCATCCATTCATTTGACCAACTATCTATCTCAGCCTTGACTCGACCAATGACCTTGGAGATCGCGACTATCTCCTTCGACCACGACCACTTCCAAGACAACATTGCCTTGGTTGTTTTTGCATGTATGCTACCTCACGAATGGTTAGCAAAATTGTCTGCAACCCACATTTCAACCCTCACAAGTATAGGATCATGAGTAAGTTGATCCACACTACTTGTGACATTTTTCATGTTTTCAAGAGCACTTCCTGAGCTTGGGATACTTAGAACACGATGACCATTGGAGTTATAGCTTGGATTGAATAACCCAATCAACTACGACTAAATGCTAGGGCCTGGTTATTTCAATTTTGGCACTCCTCGACCCTTGACCTATGACAATTTGACTTGACCATCTCGTGAAGGGGTATGCACGCAATCTCAACTTTTGCAGCATTCACACTCAACTTCACCATATCCATCCATCTCTCTATCAAATCAGCACTCAATTTCAGGTTCCCTTCCCTCGACTCCCACTTTGAGGGGGAATACATCATCCCATAATCAAGGCAACCTTCTTCTCCTATTTTTGTCTTGCAGTTCATGAGAACAACCAATAGGACAAAAAAAAGACCTCCCATACTTGGGGCAACTCACTCTTGTTTTTATCTTGCAGTTCGTCAAGAATAACCAATAAGACAAAAAGGGGCAAATGTAGACACCAAAATTGTGTCTACTCTTTGGTCGACTCCCCCCTTGGTCCCCTTGGTCCACTTCTACACATTCCTAACCCACACACTTATTAATTTAAAATAATTATCTATTTTAAATTAATAAAAACCCCCTTGACACATCACCCATGCCACCTCACCTCTCCTAAGATACCTCTCTTTGGATCCCTTCATCACCTTATGCCAAATCTTAAATGCCTAGACCCCATTTCATTCCTCCCATTAACCTCTCACACTCATTCAATTCACCTTCGATCGTTTTCCCATGACCAATTGACCCTGGTAGTTGGAAGAATGAGCAAAAGGCTAATTTTAGCCCTTTTTTTGTTATTCTAGCTATCGACGTCAGTTATAGTCAGCTGACACCGATGGGATTATCAACATTGGTTGCTTAAAACCAACTTGCAAGCCAAATCAATGGATCCTCTTACCCCGAATGCAAAAATCCTCTTGTGCCCAGACTTCAACCTCTCTTTCTCTCCCAAATGCACATCAGGCATCACAGGCTACATGGACTCTACATCAGACACTCTACCTCTTTGCAGGGAGTCTTCTACATCAGCAACAAGTCTCTTACACCTCTGGGGTTCCTCCAGGCATAGCTAAGTATTTCTAGTGTTTTCATTTCAATTATTTAGACTATGTTTTCTAGTTACTGCTTCTAAACAATATTATCAACCCAGACCTAACTTTCAACAAGACCAACCCTGACTCTCTTCTGGAAAGACTGAGAGGCCTTTCCCACATCTCCCCCTTTTTTGATAACATATCCCTTACATTTGTCCCTCCTAAAGACCTTGTCTACTGTCTTACCTCACTACACAGACCCAGACTACCACAAACCATTCCATCGACCAGAGACACATCTAGAACCCATCCAAGCCTTATTGCCCTAACTGACACTAGCCACTAGGCCCATTTCCCCTATCGACATTGGTAGACATAACTAATTATAGACATCAAAATCATGTCTACTCCCTTGTTCCTCCCTCATTTTATTCTTCCATGCCTATTTTGCCCCTGTCGACCATTTCCCTACGAGCCTTAACCCTGGTAACATGTAAAAATGAGCAGAAAGCTAAAGCTAGCCTCTGTCCCCATTGTGCATCTGCCGACGACGGTCTCTACCCAGCCAATGTCACCGACGTCGGTCACTTATCAGTCGATGTTGGCAATCCTTTTGATGTCGATCATCCTTAACACTGTGTTCTCAATTTGAATGCAGGGACTGTTACCCATTATCTGTTATCCATTCAGTTCCCAATCGCTTTCCCGATCGATTATCAAACTGTCCTTCACCTTCATCAGCAAAACCATGAACATTCGAACAAGGAATCATTTGGAACTCTGGCGATCAACCAATTTCTTGCATCCAATCAACCTGCGATCAATCTCTCGTGTCTCTCTCTGGTACAGAGATTCTACTTCGATCAACTTCTGTGGCATATCAACGACTTCAATCATGTCTTTTATCATGTCTTCAGTGTGTAACAGGTAAGTATCTTGCTCTGTGTTTCATTTTTACTCTCTGGTTATTATTTGTTTATTACTACTATCACCCTTATTTAGACTCAGACTATAGAACCGAGACCTTACTCCTTCCTCCTTTACACCTCTGTCCACTATCCCTGAATATACAGTCACTCTGCCCAGATCTCTGTAAAAACCCCAAACGAACCATCAGACCTTTCTACAAATCTTAAGAACCTATCTAGACCCGATCAGACCCTGCCCAGACCCGACCAGACCCATCCAAAACTATTGCCCCGACTGACGTCGGTCATTACCCCGATCGATGCTGGCACTTTAATCGACGTCGGCACATTTCCCTGACCGATGTTGGCATAGAGACCGACACTGGCGACTGTGCAGAATAGTGCTGCATATCAGGTACAAATGTTGCTTTTCATCTTTTATTTCTTTCATTCTATCTTTTCATTATTTCTACTTTCATCATATATTCTACTTTTTATTAGTGGGTTGATATCCCTTAAGGAAGTCTTCGTACTTCAGGGATCAAGCGTTTTGCTTGACAGCCCACCGTCTCCTCGTCTAACATTTTTTCATGTTTAGTGTCTTTTTCTTCACAAGTGTCATTCCTCCACAGCCAAAGAGGAGTACCTTCCAATGTCTGATTTTGTGCGCACGACTACATCTGGGTATCTTCTAACCCTAGACCATCTCTTAGTTTCTCATTTCTATCTTTTGAATGTAGAAAGCGATTTAGCATAGAAACATTCTGGCACACTCGGTGGGACCCTAGGGCCTTCCTTGGGTTCTTTCTTTCTTTCATTCGTATAGGTTGCATTAGGTTCCTTCCTTTTCACCTCTTTCATCTCTTCTAAATGACATCATAAGCAGGACTAAAAAGAACTTTTCTTTTCTTTCTTGCGCTTCTAGACTAGCCAAAATTCATACTCTTCGACTCTTTCTCCATTCGTCTTCATACGAACAAACATTTCAACTTGGACTTAAAACATGTTGCACTTTCATTTTTGCTTGTGCTTGCATTCTTAGATCACACTTAGTAATTAACAAACACATATTGAATTAATCTAGATCACTTGATGCTACACGACCAAACCACTTGCACAAAACAAACATCTTAACTTACCTGAGACAAGGCCCGACTGGGAATTCATCCCCCAGCAGATACCTTACCCATCTTGGCAATCTTACTTAGATTTCATCACCAAGGAGAAAGCCCACTTTATTCTCTGGCAGAGTCTAAACTATGGGGGAAGTATATTTTGGCTAAGCGGGCCCAGTTTATCACTGGACTCGTGAAGTGAGGGGAGCTTGCTCCTTAGCACCAGGCCTTGTACGAAACCTAACACAGACTTCTTAAGCACCATAACTGACCCGAAACCATCCATAGACTACTTCTTCTAGGACCCAACTCAAAAAACCAATCTTCCTCTACACACATTCTAAGGCATAAGCCACTATAATCCTAAAAATTTACTCTTAGGGTTTTAGGATCTGCTTGTGTTCTTCATCTTTTTAGTTCTTATCTGCTTGTTTGAGCTTGTGAGGATGTTCTTTCTTGCCTTGAATGGTTCTGACTCGTAGTCAAGCCAAGGCTCTAGTCGATCACGTGAGGCATCACCCGCTTCCATCTACCCCGTCCATAACCAGTCCTATAATGGAGTTCCACTCAGAAACTGAAAGAACTCCTACTCGCCCATCCCCGACCCAGACGCCTATCATCCCAGAAGGGGACCAAGATTTTGCATGATTCTTGGACCTCAACGTCAAAGCCTTACAACACTATCTCGTGAATAGCTGAATGCGAGACCCCTTGGGCAATCCAATCTATAGAATGTTGACCTCTCTTCTCGAAACTGTAGTCATATCAACAACATCTGTAATTTAACCTTTAAATGCCCAGGCTATTGCCTCAACCAACGACCAGTCTTTGACCAACCATCCGAGTGTGGCCTCTCCCTCTATCATGGGGCCCACTTCCATCGGGGTTTCAGCCCCCCATCAACCTCAGTCCACTCAACCACTTTCTACCCCCTTTCAGAATCTGGTCATCTCTATTCTGCCTACCCTTACTCTTATCAACACTAGGGTGGCTACCTATCCATTAGCCCATGTTACCACTAACCAACCTCCCTTCACAACATTGGACCTAGCCGTGCCTTCTACCCAACCATCCTTAGTCTCCTCTTTTATCCCTACGACTAGTCATTCGTACATTGCGCACTTACTAGTACAACCGACTACATTGTATGCCTCTTCTAGCCTCATTCAAGTGCCTTACAATCTAGGGGGTGCTCCACCCACCAATCCGTCAGTAGATATCATCAAAATGCTGATGGATAAGATGTCCAGCCTAGAGACCTCCATTTTTGGCTCACGCAATACTCTATCATACGAACAAATTTGCAACGAGCCTATCCATCCTTTTGTCCCGATCCGACCATATCCCAACCAGTGGGAACTTCCTAAGTTTTCTCATTTTAAAAGCAAGGAAGACCCACAACAGCATTTATAGGCATTCAAACATGCCTGTTACCTTATCTCCCACGACGATGTGTTACTTTTACGCACATTCCCTATGTCTCTTTTAGGTGTTGCGCTTCACTGGTACAGCTCCCTTGCCATCCATTCCCTCTTCACATTCACTCAGCTGGCCCAACTCTTCCTTGACCACTTCTCCATCAACATTACCAAGAAGGTCTCAATCACAGACCTCTATTCTATCCACCAATTCGAGGATGAATCCATTGCTGATTTCATTGCTCGCTGGAGGGGCCTTATCAATCAACTTTCCTTTTCTTTACCCCAACTTGAACTTATTGAACTATTCTCCCAAGCCTGCGCCAGACATATTTCTTCCACCTTGAGGGTTCAAACCTTTCGCACTTTTGACGAAGCCTTCACGATGGCCCATAAACTTGAGTTACGTGCTGTCAAGGAGAATAAAGTCAAGTTGTGGAGCAAGAATCCCAACTCCAAGACCAATGACCTCTCTTCTAAGCCTTCATCATCCAATCCTAAATCTAAAGCTTCAGCAAATGCTGTGGTCGTTAGATCTTCCTCCTCTTCGCCTTCAACTAATCAGCCTAAGCCATCCATGTCTCAGAGCACCACCCGCCTATTCCAGTAGAGATACATACAGTGACAATATACTCCACTCAGAGAATCATACGCGTCTATGCTGGAAAAACTCATCAAACAGGGGGTCCTCAATCTCCCTCAAATCTGACCACCACCATAATTTGATCCCTCACGTGCCATCCCTGCGTGGTATAGGGAAAATGACTTTTGTAACTACCACTATGTTAAGGGACATGACACGGGCAATTGTAAAACCCTTAAAAACATCATCCAAGATATTCTTGAGAAGGGTGACCTCATCCTCGACAATCCCAATGCACCACCTAACCAGGGCATCGACATCTTTAAACAACCATTCCCCAATCATTCACCAACTCAAAACAATGTCCAGACCTCGACTGATAACATTCGCGAACACAATATACAAACAGTCAATACGGTCTCACCCTTCATTTCTGACCAACCTCAAGAGGTGGGTTCATTCATCAGTCCATCACATGTGGACGAACCTCTTTCTCCAGTTAGTTCTCCATCAACCTCTCTCATCTTGGAGGACACCTCGACCTTACCAGCACCGCTAGTTTCACCAACCTCCTTCCTACTGCCCATGGAGGACCTAACCCTTCCTACTCCTTGACTGCAAGTGGAGGGCACCATCATCCTTGCTCTTTACCCACTTGAGGAGCCTCATTCTCCAGTTTCTTCTCCACTCAGGGAAGAACCTACCTTTCCTTCGTCTCCAACCACAGACGAACCTGTCACGACTCCATCATGCCTTGGGTCTGAAACCATTACACCAGTCTCATCTTCAACCCCACAACCATCCACATCTTCTCAAGAACCCAAACCTCATCCTACATCTTCTCAGCCATTTTCTCGACTAGTGGAGAAACTCGAACTTCTCCCTTCAAGGAAAGTGGAGCATCGGGGATTGTGGGAGCGTCTCACAGCTCTTCAACATGTCCGTACCCTCTCGTCTCATGTAGCCAATCCTCCTATGGTGAAATCTCCCAAGACCCTTAACAAAAACCAGATTCCCATTTCTAAACCTCAACTGACCCCATAAAAATCAAAACCTACATCTACCCCATCTAAATCTATCAAAACACTTGGCGTTTGCCCTGTCTCTAATCTCACTCATCCGCAAGTGAAGGTGGACCTAGACCAGACCTCGACCAATAGTAGTCTTCAATCCAAGGCATAGAAGACTGCTAAACCACAGAGGCAAACACCTCCTCCTCTGTCACCATTGCCCTCCATTCTGGGCTCCCATCTTTCGACCTTGACCAGAATCCTTCCCACTCCAACCTTTAATCAAAACTAGTTGCCTCCTTTGCTTCCTTTGCCTATCGCTAGCCTACCCTCTCCCAAAAAGGTGGTACCTCTCATGAATAAAGTGTTGTCTCTGCCTGTCACCACACCATCAACCCAAAAGGTGGTACGAAAGCCTCCTTCGACTCTACCCAAGCAAAAGTCACCAATGTCGCATACATCGACGAGCATAGACCCTTTAGTGGGCTCATACTCTTTGATCTTGCATTGAATTTTGTAGACTTTTAGCATAACCCTTCTGCCCATCAGGCCTTTCCAACCTCTCAGGTTTAAGCCCTCCTGGTTCGATGACACGAAGATTTGTCTATATCATCGTACGCTAGGACACGATACCGAGACTGCTGTGCTCTCAAGACCGTCATTCGCCGCTATCTAGAGAAAGACACTCTTCTCTTTGAGGACACTCTTGATCGCCCCCTGACTCCTTCTCATAACCCTCCAACCTCTTCAAACCCATCAACATCTCATCAACAGACCACGACCCCTTCATCTCCTTCACCCCCTATCTTCGAAATCAATGCCATTCACATAACCACCAGGTCACAAAAGGATAAGGTGAAGGAAAAAGTCGCCATTCCTTGGACCTACCCTTTCATCCAGCCACCTGAACCACCCAAGCCTAAGATTTCTATCCTTGGCGTGCCTCAACCCTCATCTTTTTTTCTTCTTTCAAACCAATCCATGACTCCATGTTGAAACAGCTTTGCCAAATGCCTGTGAAGATGTCCCTTTATGACCTCATCCAAACCTTGCCCCAACATCATCAAGCCCTCATCAGAGCCCTACAGGCAGCGGAGGTCCAACCCAAAGACCCCCAACCACTTGCTGCCCTCGTCCACTCTTTAGCCCCCATTGCCTCCATCACATTCAGTGATTCTGAGATTCCCACATCTAACATGGAAGATCAGGATGCCACCCTCTTCATCACTGCCTATGTTGATCAGATACACATTAAATGCATTATGATCGATGAAGGTGCCAACATCAACATTATCTCCACCCATGCCTTTGAACAGTTGGCTCTTCCCAAGAATTGTGTCTCCAAAATTGACGCAATCTTGCGCTCCTTTAATGACACCACTGCCATGACCATTGGCACAGTCATCCTTCACATTCGCATTGGTCCACGCATAGTCTCGAAGCTCTTATATATCATCGAAGGAGAGTTTCAATACAACATCTTGCTACGCTGACCTTGGATCTGTGCCATGGCCTGTGTCCCTTCCACCCTACACCATTGTGTGAAATTTGAACACAATGGGCAAGTCCATATCATTCTCGTTAACCCTTCATTCTTCAAAACTTGTAACACCACCTACTATCCTAATGACGTCCTCATCCCTATCAAGCCATCATTCTCGACACTGCCTCCATCCATGAAAGCTTTGACCAGTTCACAACAGGCGGTCACCCTCACACCTCCCCTTCAAGTGACGACCACAGACCCCATAGAAGACATCTTCCAAAGACTTTCATTGGGGGAATATCGCTTACTAGCCTTAGACATGTTCCAAACTCCACAAGAGTATAGACGCCTTCATCACAGCCCTAGTTACGACCATCGGATCGGGATGATCGTGCCTTATGGTCCCCCTCACCTCTGAACCAACCTTGTCTATGGGGGGCTCAATCAAGCTCCTGCTGATTACAATCCTCTTCCTTCACCTCAACCTTTCACATCAGACTTCTCATTTCTTGGCAACCCTGCCTTTGCACATACTTACCTTTATAGGTGTGCATGGAAGGGTTTTGGTTTTGGACGTTATGAGCAGGGCTCCCATCAGCCCATCAAACCGCTCAATGATGACGATGCCAAGAAACGGTATGACTTAGGATATCACGACCCCAATCAGGACCCTGCAGACCTTTGTCCCAAACCAACCCTTAATCAATCTCCTCCAGACTCACCCATCCCTCCTCCTTCACCTACGGAGTCAGTGGTTTCCATCCCTCCTAGTTTTTTTTTCCATAAATGCCATCCGCCTGGAACCCCTGACTTATCAGCTCAATGGGGTGTCCAAATCTCTCCCTCTCATTTTTCCCAGCATGGTAGAAGATGAGTCGACAACCATTCACACTATCCACTGCATTGACAATGACACCATTCTTTCCGACATGGGTGCCGATGACTCTTTTATTCAGCGCTCTCTCCCTTCTGAGACCTAGGTTATGTTAAATGAATCAACCATTGACATCAACCTCCCTTCTTTTGATGTTCCCCATGTCTTAAAGATTGGTCAATCTTTAGACACTCAGGAGCAGCTTGACTATACCCAGTTTCTCTCTGACCATAGCAAGGCCTTTGCCTGGACCTACCGTGACATGCCTGGCATCGACCCCACCATCGCTACCCATACCATTGTCACCAAACCAGAGGCTAAGCCTGTTAGGCAAAAGCTTCGAAAGATGCATCCTCACATTGCCCTCCTTGTCAAAAAAGAGCTTCAGCGTCTCCTTTCTGTCTCCTTCATCTAGCCCATCGACTATCCGCAGTGGGTCTCTAACATCATCCCTATCACCAAGGCAACTGGGGGGATCCGGATCTACACAGACTATCGTGACCTTAACCTAGCCTGTCCCAAAGATGACTTTCCTCTTCCTAACATTAACCAGCTTGTTGATCTCACGGCCAGCCATGAGATGCTATCTCTCATGGATGGGTTTTCAGGGTACAATCAAATCCTGATTACTCTAGAAGATCAGCATAAGACTACTTTCATTACCCCATGGGGGACTTTTTGCTATTGAGTCATGCCTTTCAGCTTGAATAACGTAGGCACCACTTATCAGCACGCCATGGCCTACATTTTCCATGATCTCCTCCATAAAATCATGGAAGACTATGTGGATGACCTACTCGGCAAGTCCAAGCTTCATCGTGACCATTTGACCATTCTCAAAATCATCTTCTCTCGCCTTTTTCAATACAATGTCTGCCTTAACCCCAAGAAATGCATCTTTGGGGTCATTTTTGGCAAGCTCTTAGGCTTTATCATTTCTTTTCATGGCATCGAGATAGATCCCACCAAGATCCGCGCTATCTTCAAAATGCTGCCCCTGACCAATCTCAAGCAGCTTTGCAGTCTATAAGGGAAGCTCCAGTCCATTCGCCATTTCATCTCGTAGCTTTCTGACTGCTGCCAACCTTTTCATCATCTCCTTAAGAAAGACGTCTCTTTTACATGGGATAAGGCCTATCAAGAGGCTTTTGAAGCCCTTAAATGCTATCTGGTCTCTCTACTAGTTCTCATTCCACCTAAAGATGATCAACCCTTCTACCTTTACATCTCTATCACCAGCCATTCGTTAGGTGCCATGATTGCGCACCGAGACGAGCATCATCGTGAGCAAGCAGTCTACTATATCAACCGAACATTGGTCGACTATGAAACTCGGTATACTCATACCAAAAAACTCTATTTGGCATTAGTCTTTACTGCTACCAAGCTCTGCCACTATCTTCTTAATCACAAAACCTTTGTCATCACTCACATCGACCCTCTTAAGTTTATGCACTCCAAGCCATATCAACATCAACATATGGCTCGGTGGCTCATGCTGCTTGCTGAGTTCAATCTCGAATTCATCCAGCAGAAATTTATCAAGGGGCAAACCATCACTGATCAACTGGCAGATGCCCCTCTTCTCAACAATCAACCTTCACAGTGTGAGTTCCTTGACGAGTCTATCACCGCGCTTTCCACCGATGACACTGTCTACCAAATGACCATGTTTTTTGATGGCTCCAAATGTCAACTTGGTGGGGGTGCGGGAGTCATTCTCATCCCACTCGATGGTGAGCTCATGCCTTTGTCTTTCAAGCTCGACTTTAATTGTACCAATAATATGGCTGAATATGAGGCCTTAATTTTGGGACTTCAGACTACCCTCTCTCTCAGCATCAAGTCCATCAACATCTTCAGCGACTCGCAGCTCATCGTCAATCAGGTCAATGGTTCATACCTCTGTAAAAATGAAATTTTGCAAAGGTACAAAAACTGTGTTGACATTCTCCTTGCATCTTTCGACCATTACCTCCTTTAGACTATTCTTTGATCCACGAATAAGTTTGCCAACACCATGGCTTCTCTCGCTTCCCATATCCCATCTTCCTCATCTGCATCCAGACTTTTTGTCACAGTGCATCGTGTGTTGTTGCCTTCTTATATCTCTCCTAACATTAATCATGTCAACACCATAGACTCTAGCCCATGAGATGTTTGATATAAACAACTTGTGGACTTCTTATCTTTATCTGTCATTCCTCCCAACCTCTCTAGTAATGTGCGATGAGCTTTTATCAAGCGTACTGCTCGCTATACCATGCTAGGGGGTCTTCTCTATAAGTGAGGCTTCGACGGCCTCCTTCTTCATTGTCTCACCTCCACTAAAACATCTCAGGCCATTAAGCAAGTCCACGATAGGATTTGTGGCAGACATTTCAGTGGGAATTCGATTGCCAAGCGCATTCTTCATCTGGGCTATTATTGGCCCACCCTTCATCAAGACTATAGTGATTATGTTTGACATTGCATCAAGTGTCAGCAGCACTCTAACTTGCTTCATATTCCTAGTCATGCCTTACAAGTCACTCAAGATTTTTGGCCTTTTTCTCAGTGGGGCTTAGATCTCATCGGTGAGATTAACCCTCATTCGTCTCTTTGTCATCAATCCATCATCACCGCCACTGAGTATTTCACCAAGTGGGTGGAAGCTATTCCTCTCGTCTCCACAAAAGCTGACAAGATTGTCGACTTCATTAGCACCCACATCATCTTTCATTTCGGTGTCCCTCACAAGATCATCACCGATAATGGCAAGTCCTTCAAAAACAAGACCGTCCAAGAACTCTACGACTCATTTGGCACCAAGCTCAGTTTCTCTTTGCCTTACTACCCACAAGCAAATGGGCAGGCTGAGGCTTCCAACAAAATCTTGACTAAAATTCTCATGAAGGTGGTCAACGACACTGGAAGGGATTGGCATATTCACATTCCCTTTGCTTTATGGGCCTACCGCACTAGCATTCGAACCTCCACGAGTGCTACCCCTTTCTCTCTCGTGTTTGGAATAGAGGTTGTCCTACCTCTCGAAGTATAGATCCCGTCTCTCTGCATCTCTCTGCATGACATTCTTTCTAACGATGACTTTAGTCAAGATCACTTAGCTCAACTTGAGTTACTTGACGAGCACCGTCTTGCTACCCTTAACCATCTCCATGTCTATCAACATCGTATCAAGCGAGCCTATGACAAAAATCTGTGAGAATGAGATTTCAATATCGGAGACCTCATCCTCAAAGAGAATCAGCACGTGACCAATATGGAGCAAAGTAAGCGAGGCAAGTTTGCCCCTAATTGGCTCAGACCTTTCATTATCATGCACAAGTATGGATCAGGGACGTATCATTTGTCTTCTCTTGACGGATGACCAGAACCTGAGCCTCTTAATGCATTGCATTTGTGACCATTCTACTGTTAGTCAAGTACTCATCCACTTGACATTTATCTTGAGCTCGTCCCTTGAGCAATCCCCATCCTCTTAGTCCTCATTTTTTTCAACCCTACTCTCGTAACAAATCCTATATACCCATTTTATACAGTATGGATGCTTTTGTCCTAATAAAAGGGAGCCCTTGACCTTCTATAGTCTTGTCCATGACTCACATTTCTGTCAAAACAAATCAAGATGTCAAAATATCCAAGTCACCAACTAGAACCAAAAGGCAGACTACTCCCTCGAAGGACAACTGTACTATCATTGCTATAGCTAATAGACTACTCCCTCGAAGGACAGCTATTCAAAGCCCTTATATATAAAGCAAAATATAGACCACTCCCTCGAAGGATGGCTATGAATAATTCTTGCTACAAATAGCAATCTTTCTTAGAAGCTTCCCGCATTGATTAGCTTTGCCAATGACCACCAAGCAAATGACATCTCTATGTAGACTTCCCGCATTGATCAATCTGCACTCAAAAAAAAAAAAGGGTCATGGACTTGGCTTGTCATTGTCTCAGGGTCTCTTATAAAAAGGGGAAAAGTTATCTCTGCTCTTAAAATGAGTTACCCTATCCTCCTTCTATCACCTGCTCAAGGGACTTTGAGCTCACTTTAATGTTAAAGTGATTCAATTACCGCTCTAACACTACATATGGTCGATGACCCCTATCTAATAACCCCTATCTATGCTAACCCCTATCTATGCTATCATTTTGGTCCTTGTCAATGAAAGAGCAATATGCCTTTCACTTTTTCTTCACTTTGGTCACGTTCAACTTCATCACTTGCCAAAACCAACCAAGCCAACCCAACATTTTCAGCCTTGTCACATCATCATAACCTATTCACACTAGTTTCTATGGACACCAATTCACATGGAAACTATTGACCAGACACAATTTATGTTAAGCATAAACCAATACTTGCTGAAGCATAAATAGACCTCAATTCATTTTTAGCATACATCCATCACGACTATGGAAAATTGCTAAGGATGAAAGACCACATCACCAATGTTACAGAATACACATTTGGAAAAGGCTGTAACATCTTTTTTCTCCTAATCATTTTGACCTTGACCAAGACCAGTCTATCAACCACTTTCACCACCTGTCTACCACTTAGACTCTTTGTTCAAACTATTTGAACTACATTGGTCTGAGGCCCTAAGATCGGGGCTATGTAGGCAGCACTCAGAGGATATGATATCTTCTGGGGTTAGCTCGACCACCTCCATTTGTTCATCTCTCTGATGGATAAACCTTCTTTCCTCCTTTTGACCATGACCTTGCCCTCAACCAAGACCAATTCCATCTCTTTGACCCTTCCTCCCTTTTAGGGAGAACTACATTGGCCTGAGGCCCTTCACACAAGGGCTATGTAGGCAGCACTCAGATCACATAACATATTTTGAGGTTAGCTTGGCCACGTCCTTTCATCCATCCATCCACCTTGACCAAGACCATTGGAGATCATGCCTTTCTCCTCTGACTATGACCACTTCCAAGACAAACTTTGCCTTGGTTGTTTTTGCATGTATGCTACCCCACGACTGGTTAACAAATTATGCGTAGACTATTTTTGGACCCTCACAAGTATAGGATCGCAAGCCGGTTGATCTGCACTACTTGTGACTTTTTCATGTTTCTAAGAGCCCTTCCTGAGCTTGGGATACCTGGAACATGATGACCATTTGGAGCTACAGCTTCGATTGAATAACCTAATCAGCAAATGACTAAATGCTGGGGCCTGGTTACTTCAATTTTGGCACTCCTCGACCCTTGACTTGCGACAATTTGACCCAACCATCTTGTGAAGTGGTACGCATGCAATCATGACTTTTGTAGTGTTCACCCTCACCCGCTTTTTCATCCACTCTTTATCAAATCAGCACTTGATTCCTGGTTCCCTTCCCTCGACTCCTACTTTGAAGGGAAATACCTCATCCACAATCAAGGCAATCCACTTTTTGTTTTTGTCTTGTAGTTCATTCAAACAACCAATAAGATGAAATTGACCTTATCCACACTTGGGGCAATCAACTCCTATTTTTGTCTTGCAGTTCGTCCAGAACAACCAACAAGATAAAAAGGGGCAAATGTAGACACTAAAATCATGTCTACTCCCCTAGTCCTCCCTCATTTTATTCTTCCATGCCTATTTTGCCCTTGTCAACCATTTCCCTACGAGCCTTGACCCTGGCAGCATGTAAAAATGAGCAGAAAGCTAAAGCTAGCCTCTGTCCCCATTCTACATCTACTGACGATGGTCTCTACCCGGTCGACGTCATCGACATCAGTCACTTATCGGCTGACGTCGGTAATCCTATGGATGTCAGTCATCTTTAACACTATGTTCTTAACCCAAACACAAGGACTGTTACCTATTATCCGTTATCCATTCGGTTCCCAATCAGTTTCTCGATCAGTTTTCAAACCATCCTTCGCCTTCATCAGCAAAACCATGAACATTTGAACAAGGAATCATTCAAAACTCTGGTGCTCAACCAATTTCTTTCATCCAATCAACCTGTGATCAATCTCTCGTGTCTCTCTCTTCGGTACAGGGATTCTACTTCGATCAACTTCTGTGGCATATCGATGACTTCAATCATGTCTTCAGTGTGTAACAGGTAAGTATCTTACTCTGTGTTTCATTTTTACTCTCTGGTTATTATTTGTTTATTACTGCTATCACCCCTATTTAAACTCAGACTACAGACCTGAGACCTTACTCCTTCCTCCTTTACACCTCTGTCCACTATCCCTGAATATACAGTCACTCTGCCCAGATCTCTATAAAAACTCCAAACGAACCATCAAACCTTTCTACAAATCTTAAGAACCTATCTAGACATGATCAGAACCGACCAGACCCATCCAAAACTATTGCCCCGATCGACGCTGGTCATTACCCTGATTGACGCCGGCACTTTAATTGACGTCGACACATTTCCCTAACTGACATCGGCACAGAGAACGACACCAGTGACTGTGCAGAATAGTGCTGCATATCAGGTACAAATTTTGCTTTTCATCTTTTATTTCTTTCATTCTATCTTTTCATTATTTTTGCTTTCATCATATATTCTGCTTTTTATTAGTGGGTTGATATCCCTTAAGGAAGTCTTCGTACTTCAGGGATCAAGCGTTTTGCTTAACAGCCGACCGTCTCCTCATCTAACATTTTTTCGTGTTTAGTCTCTTTTTCTTCGCAGGTGTCATTCCTCCACAGCAAAGAGGAGTACCTTCCAACGTCTGATTTCGTGTGCATGACTACATCCAGGTATCTTCTAACCCTAGACCATCTCTTAGTTTCTCATTTCTATCTTTTGAATGTAGAAAGCGATTTAACATAGAAACACTAATGTCGGTGGCCTTGACCAACTGACACCGATAGACTAATCGACGTCGATGACTGTGGAAGAGTGATAGCAGAATATAGGTAAGCTTTATCTTTATTTCTTTTGTTTAGTCTTTCACCATTTCTTTCCTTTATCAGACATTCTTTTTTATCAACAAGTGGACTGACATCCCTTAAGGAAGTCTTTGCACTTCTGGGACCAAGCATATCACTTGGCAGTCCACCTTACATCCATCTAACAATTTTCTTGTTCAAGTCTCTTTCTTCTACAGGTGTCATCCTCCATAGCCAAAGAGGAGTCCCTACAACGTCTAGATAATAGTGTGCAGACCTCATCCGGGTATGTACAAACCCCTAACCATTTCCTTTAGTTTCTTATTCCTTTTGAATGTGAAAGCAAAAACTAGTTAGAAACACCTATCATTTATTGGATAGAAACATCACCTACAAACATTTGGTATGATCAAATATTTAGCTACCTTAATGTCAGTGTCCTCCCTTCTGATATTTTAAGAAATGCTCATAAATATTTCATATAAGGTACCTATTGCTACATCATACTAGGGGGCATTTTTTAAAAACAAGGTTTTGATGGTCTTCTCCTTCATTGCCTTTGTATCCATGAGGCTTCTCATGCCATTAAAGAAACCCATGATGACATCTGGGTGGGCACTTCAGTGGTCTAATTGTTGCTAAACACATTCTTCATCTAGGATACTATTGGACCACACTCAATGAATATTTTTCTAACTATGTTAATAAATACATCAAATGTCAACAACATACTAACCTTCATCATGCACCTCCTCATGGTCTTTAGGTATCAATTGATTACTGGCCCTTCTCATAATAGGGTCTTGATCTTATCAAAGAAATCAATCCACATTCCTCACCATGACATCAATATATCATCACTACCACAAAATATTTCACCAAATGGGTGGAATCCATCCTATTGATCCCAATCAAAGCTGAAAAATCATTGATTTCATCAACCACCACATCATTTTCTGCTTTGGTGTTCATCACAAAATTATCATTGATAATAAAAAATCCTTTAAGAATAAAAGAGTCCAAGATCTTTGTGATGCTTTCGGTATTGACTTAAGATTCTCCTCACCTTATTTTACACAAGACAATGGATAGGCCAATACTTCCAACAAAACACTCATCAAAATGCTCACTAAGATAGTCAATTCTTCAGGCAAGGATTGGCAGCTCCATATCCCATTTGCTTTATGGGCTTACTATACTAGTACCTGAGCTGCCATGGAAGCTACACCTTTCTCTCTTATATTTGGAGTTGAGGTATTTCTACCTCTTGAAGTACAAATTTCATCCCTTCACATATGTTTGCATGAGATTCTCTCTAAAATTGACTATCATCAAGAATGTCTTACATGTTTAGACCTTCTTGATGAACATCGCCTTGCTACCCTTAATCACCTTCATATTTATCAAGAACGTATCAAATGAGCATATAAAAAACATCTAAAAATATGAGAATTTAACATTAGATATCTCATCCTCAAGGAAAAGTAGCACATCACTAACATGGAGAAGACCAAGAAGGGTAAGTTTGCTTTTAACTGGTTAGGACCTTACATTATAACCCATAAGTATAGATTGGGTGCTTATCACTTATTTTATCTTGAGGTCAAGCCAAAACTTGAACCCATTAATGTTTCATATTTGTGTCTCTTTCATTTTTAAAATAAGGATCAAACCCACTTCTATGTCTAACTTAAGCTCATCCCATTAGATCATTAACCTTCTTCCACCTCATTTCCTTTCTACCCCTTTCAGGATCGATTGATTATATAGAACCGTGTGATTTTTCCATCATAGTCATAGCCCAATCCTAAGTATGGGTATCCTGGCTCTACCCATAGCATGTTTCTCATGGATATTTTTTGTCTTTTAATAAATAGAATCCCATGGTTAATTGTTTCTCAAAACCCCTACCTCTAATAAACCTTTTGTGCCTCAATCTTGCTTCTACATGGGTAGACCTTTTGAACATGACTAGAATTATCCATGTCTAATTTTAGTTTGAAACATATCCATATATCCAAATAAATGGTAGACTACTCCCTTAAAGGATAACTACCCCATCAAATCAAAATTTTCTTAAACATAGACTACTCCCTTGAAGGATAACTATGCATACTAAAATATTAGATCACTCCCTTAAAGGATGGATAAATAATATTCATTAGAAGATTCTCACATTGATCAGCTTTAGCAACTTTAAATTAATAATTATCCACAACTGAATCTTATATCTACCATTTGTAGACTTCTTGTATCAATCACTCTAACAATTTATCTTAATTAAGCCATAATCAACTCTTATATATGGCATGAGTAGACTTCTTGTATTGATCAGTCTACCCATTATAAGCAAACATAGAAAAGACATGGACTTGTCTACTAAAGTTCTTTGGTCACCTATGGAAAATATAATGACTCCACTCCAACATTTACACCCTTACTTGGCATATCCTAATCACACCTAAAGGATTATAGCTTACTTGGCACAAAGTGGTCAAGATGCATGTTTTCTTAATAAAGCACACCATGTTTACTTTTCTTATCCAAAACAAGAGAACATGAACATTTACTTTTCCATAAAAACTATCATCTTATATCATCATATCTATTCACAAAGCATAATTCATAAAATCATCTTCACATTAACAATATATTATAACTATCCTCATCATTTAAAATTAACATCATTCACAAATGATATATCCAACAACATTAGCATCACATAACATAAAACGATCATGACTAACATAATAAACACCTTCATCAAAATTCTCATCATAATTGCAACAGTAATGTCATAATCAATAAGCTCATAACATTATAAAATATAATCATAAATCTCTACCATTAACATCATAATCACTAAAATTATATCATTAACAACATTAATTGTATTATAACATCATCATAAACACATAATTATCATAATCATATCATAATAAAATTACAAAATTATCATATGAGCGTCATAACATCAATCAAAATCACATGCCTATATTATGCAAGATAATTTTCAATATCATAAGTCTCATACATAAGCATTCATGAACAAACATAAAATCATCTCAATAATTTGAAATATCTATATGTATGTATATCAATAGGTGTCAATAAATGTACATATCTCTCACTCATAAATACATCTCAACATGCAGGTTGATGTCAAAATGTCAAAATACATCACATAAGTTCTCTGCTCATGAACCTAGAGCACCTGAATGAGAACCACTATCACTAACATCTAGTGGTGATCCCCTTGGATTACCTCCCTATGGACCCACTTCCATCACCCACTAACTTGGTGTTGTAAGTGCTACTCTACTAGCCAAAGTCACTTGTTACTCACTGCACCTCAGCTCATTAGGACACTATGCTAGCACAATTCCCTCATAGTAACACAACTCTTATATGGCCACTATCTATTTGGCCTATGTCAAAAAAACTAGAAGTGCCACTGCTACTCTACTAGCCTATAGTAAAGAGTCTGTCTCCTATTTCACCAAATCATGTGAGACCCTTTCTTGGTCTTACTCTCTTGTCACTATGGCAATCTACCCCTATAACATAGCCACCTGACCCTATAAAGTAGTGACCTATGCTTGAGCCTAATCTCTTTATATTATAACCCCTCTAAACTAACCCTATAAGGTGTAAATTTGCCCCTATAATGCTATAATCTAGGCCTATGTTGCTATAAATAATGATACTTCTTTTGGATCCCCTATGCTAGTCTTTGACTTGGGTCAACATCCATTGACTACTACTCCCCATCTCCCAAACCAAAATCCATGGTTGTGTATCTCCCTTGAAACTAGGTTGGGTAATAATTTGTGCAACCTTCATCATCTCTATCCCTCAAGGGCAACTCCTCAAAAACTAGCTCCTCCTTGACTATTTGTGGCTCTGGTAGATAGAACTCTACATCCTCCCTCCTATACTAAGCAAAATTAAGAAAGATACCCTGCATAAGCCCAAACTGATGTTGCACTCACTCAAAGGGGATGTTCTCTACCTCACCATCCTACGTCCCTTAGGCCCATCTCCAACTCTATAATGATAGGGTATGGTACCTATACCCAACCCATATTAGCCATGTCTGATATAACCTCCCCATTATGTCACTAGGAACTAAACTCTCTAAGGCTCCTTTGAACCAATCAATGTCCCTAATACCTCCACCCACACCTATCATGGCTCCATCTCTCTTCCATTGGTAAAATATGACCATATACTCTATCAGTTGGTATTCATCTATTGAAAGGCCCAAGGGTCTTAATAAGTATATGTGCTCATAGGCCCAACAATGAAGAATAAATTCCATGTTGATGCCATAATGCCTATGTGACTTAAACCCCCATAGCTATCTATATATTTTCACTAGTAGAACCTATGCCCATCCAAAAATAGTGCCACCCAGAACTAGCTCCACCAACACCCCTAATATCACACCAAGGAATCTCCCTCTCATAAAATCTGGTAGTGCATAATAGGTAACCACCAACTACAACATCATTAACAAATGTGTATCTTTTGGAGCCCTCTAGTATAGAGGCCTAATGCTAAATCCTCCCAAGTGAAACTATGCATCAGCTCCATCATCTCCATATAAGATCTCCATACACTCATCAATCTCCTCCCACTCTATGTGATGGATGGGATCTCCATGAATAGGTAGGTGTGTAATCCAATGGACATCCTCTAATAGGGTGCTCATTTCCCCTATCAATAATTAGAAGGTGTTAATCACCAAGTACCATCTCTTGATGAGGGTGACTATCATAGTAGTATCCCTAGAAAGGCATTGGTAATACCACATCACTCGCAAACTCACTACCTCTATATGAAACTAGTCCTTCATAGACATTCCATCCCTCACCTCAATAAAAATCTCAAGAACCCAATCTTATAACTAGATCTGATCTCGTGCCTGCAATAACAAATATATCACCCATCAATAACCTCTATCAACTCTTATCTCAACATGCCTCTGACCCTAACCCAACTCCTAACCTATCCCAAACCTAATCTTACCCTAAATCTAATCCTATCTTACCTTCCCAACTCCTTGTAACATCCATTACACTCCCATTACCTAACTCTTCTAAACCAACTCCTACCCATTTTTAACTCTATACCTATCCTAACTCCTACCCCACTCCAATTTTCCCAACCCAACTCCTACCCCACTCCAATTTCCCCAACCCTAATCCTACCCCATTCAAATCTCCCATCCCAACTTGACTCAACCATTGATGGATCCCCCTAACCATCAATGGTCTCCTTGGGGCCATTTACCCCCAAGGTCAACCATCACCAATTAGTTCTAACCATCGATGACCACTACTAGGTGACTATAAGTGGTGAGCTTTGACCCCCTAAACTTCTTAAAACCATTACTCCTTATTTACACCTAAAAATCTACTCTTTATCACATTTCACACTCCTCCATACCTTTATCCCCATGCTATCAACTCCCCAAACACACAATCTTATACACACAAAAAAAAATAACCCAACCCTAGCCTCACAGTTTAAACTACCCTATTTCCCATAAACCTTTATGGTTGACCCTAACCATCAATAGTTAGGGTTTTGCTTCCCTCAACCTTTTTACTCTCTTTCCTTTCACCCAACCTAAACCTTCCACTACATCCAATTGGGACAACCCCTTTCTTGCCTCTTTAGGAGTGACTTTCTACCCCATAATCAAAAAGTACATTAGGCCTAAAGTCCATGATTGGATCCATTTTCCATGGGACTATGTAGGTGACATCTTCTTACCTAGTGTATTAGGAGATAACTTGGCCACCCCCTAAGCAACTAACCCACCCATTTTCCCATGTCCACCTTGACGTTGGTACTTTTTTTTACTTGAACTATTCACACACTATTGTGATGACCTTACTTTTATCCTCATGACCGCCTTGACCAATTTTTTCCATGTTGAACTTTTACATTACGCACCACCTTGTGCATGACCCAATGATTTATGTTTTCCTCAAGAACACTTCTTATCCTAGATACATAAACAAACACTAACCTTTACTAATAGCTTTGATATAAGTGACCTAATTTGTTATGACTAACATTGGGGATCAGTTACCTTATCACTTCTCCTGAAACCTAAATTTATTATTACCAATATTGGCAGTTTTTGTCTTTATGATAATTGGATTATCACATTGAGTCACACCCTATGTGCATATATGCATCTCATATGCACACACCCAACTCATAACCCTTATTTTACCACTTGTTAAACCAAGACCTAATTTTAGTTCTACCTCATCATGCCCTAGTTTGAGGGGGAATACCCTCCTCCCATATTTGTGGCAACTGAACCCTAGCCATCAACACTCTATTTTGATTCTATGGCTTATTGACCTAAATCCGCATAATAAAAAGGGGAAAAATATAGACATTCAAAAGTGTCCCCTTGACCAATTTTTTATATCACATCACTTGAGACCTATTCTCAACCCTTAGTTAACTATTTACCTAGTTAACTCACCCTTAGACACCTTTTCTACATACCTAGTTACCTTTTAAAACATCCTCTTCTTTGACCCATTTTAACCCTTTTGCACGTAGGGGTCAACCATCAATGGTTAACCCAACTCTTACAAAACTAGAAACACATCCAGCTGTGGGTGAGCTTGCAAGGGAAAAATAGAAACTTTCCTCTACACACTTCATAACTTTCTTGCCCTTTGAATTTGCATCTTTATCTTGACCCAACTCAGCAACTCTCTCTCTCTCTCTCTCTCTCTCTCTCTCTCTCTCTCTCTCTCTCTCTCTCTCTCTCTCTCTCTCTCTCTCTCTCTCTCTCTCTCTCTCTCTCTCTCTCTCTCTCTCTCTCTCTCTCTCTCTCTCTCTCTCTCTCTCTCTCTCTCCTATCAATCTTGTGCTATAAATGCATGGCTCTTGGAAGAGATGAAGATAAAAAATTTGCATTCCAAACTCTATTGTTTTCTTTGTGTAGGCATCCAAGACCATGAAGGTCTATCCACATGACTTTTGAAGGTAGGATTACAATTATGTTATCTAACTTTCTTTTGATTTTCAACTATCATTCAATTTACATCATACAGGTACCCTCATTTTGTTTTTAGTCTTTTTTTTCATTATCATATTTTCCTACCTTATTCTACTCACCTACACACCACCCCTCACCCCAACTATCCATACTCTTAACTCCTACTCATCATCCATTTTCATCTTTATCTCCATCTTAATTTTCACAAACTTTCATAGGTAACCATCATCGATTGTAGAAATCATCACAAGTTACCCCAATCATCATCGATTATCTAACCATCATGATACAGGAACATCTACAATAGCTTCATGGAAGACTAGTTTAGGTCATCAAACATGCAAATTCAAATGATGTTCTAGCATGAAGTTGAATTTAATTTCAAATTCTTGTTTTCCCTCCACAATGTGTTTAGATTTGAAACTTTTGCCTTGAGAATAAATGTAATTGTCAAAAGTGAAAAGTGAAAAGGTAAAATTAGGTAAGAGAATCTCCATGTTGGAAGCCAATCCTGGCTTAAAGAACAAATGAGGGGAGTGGTTGAAACAAATCTTCTCCAACTTAGTATATTGGTTGGATTGAAAATCTTTCTTGTTGGTCTTAGTTCCCAAGTTGGTTGTAGAAGTTAGAGAAGAGGTTCTTGAAAAGAATAAAAATAAAATTCATTAAGGAGGATGAGAGGTATGTAGAAGGAAAGGTAAGGAGGATCTCCTTTAGGGAGAGGAGGAGAAGGTCTGCATAAAAGATACAAGGCCTTTTTGGCCTGCATATGTATGTCTGTATAAGGAAAGTATGAGGAATTATTAATAAAAGAAATCTTGTGTAAGTTATCTGCAGTCAATTGATATAGTAATTTGGATTGAAACAGGAGTGTATGCATGTAAGTTCATGTATTGAAATCACTCTGTGTTGAGTTGTTGCTTTTATATTGTTAGTCAAGTCTGCAAAAAGCTGTATTCAGAAATTAAGAACACAGTCCAAAAAGAAGAGGTTACTTCCATGTGTATTTTTTTATGAATATGAAATACTAAGAAAAGAACAACAGCATGGTCGATTTATTCTTGTAAAAAAATTCCATGTCGATAAGAGAACAGAGGTGTCATTGAACAATATGTTAATTGTTGTTGTGGATGAGAAGGCCATTAGCAAAGTATCTTAAAGAGGGAAACCATTATATATGGACCGTGGAGATAAACACATATTTGTAGTCTATTGAAAGTGAAGAGGGGTTTTCAGAGTCCATTGAAATCCTTGATGAAAATGGAATGTGATTCTGATTGAGTTAGAATAGTTGAGATAAAAGGAATGGTAGCAGTATAACTCTTGGGCTGAGTTAAAGAAGGAAAAGAATAGAAAATTTATAGAGGAGATAGGGAAACTCACATCAGCGTATGAGCTATTTCAAGCATTTAGGAACTCAAAGGACAAGTATTCGAATAGTAAGCAGAGTCTCATTGAAGAATTGGACCAGTGATAAGGAGCTGTGATGTTGGTTCGAGAGGTCATTATGGAATTTATGGAGTTAATTGTCTCGAATGGGTTATCAGCTGGGAGGCTTGCAATAGTCAGAGGATTCACTACGTTTCACTCTATGACACTCTAAATGTGGATGCTGTTGAATTTATTATTTGCCATGCTAAAGTTTTAATAGCTTTTGTACAATAAAGAAAGATACCTGCGATGTTGGAATGTTTGCCTAAGTGTACAGAATACTTAAAGACATTGGTAATCTTTGGTGATATAACTAATGGGTAGAGGGAAGATGAGAGAAGCAAAAATGGCAGGGGAAAGTACTCTCAATGGAGAAACTATGATGATCTGAATGAATATTTCTGGTCAGTAGATTGTTTTGTGCTAGGATGGCTGATGCGTGATGATGCAGATTTTTTTTATCAACTACCAAAATAGGGATATTATCAAAAGAAGAAAGTCTTCATAAGTGATACAAAAGGATGGCTAGGCCATGATAATTCTTTCTTGCAATGGTTTAGGTCAACCAACAAAAATATTTAAGGGTAAATTTCAGAAGAATTTTAGAAGTTATTTCATGAGAAAATATTTTTTCTATATTGCAATAACCCTGTTTGATGACAACCCATCATTTTGGTATCAAAGCTTGAAGCTCTTAGGATTAAGCACTAGAAGACCCTACTAAAGAAAAGTTATGAGTAAGATTTAATATTCAGTTTAAAGTCTATGTTTTGAAGATTTTTTGAGAACAGAACAGGAAGTCTTGAAGCTAATTAAAGCTTGGAAAAGAGAGAGAAGAGCTCATGGAAGCTCAATAAATGGTGACACAAGGTAAAGTAAACTTGGATTTGTGATTTTTGTTTGTTGAAGTGTTGTATAAAGAATTGCTGCAAGATTGAGAAGAGGATCAAAAGACTAGGATGCAAAAGGCCTAGGTGAGATCAAGGAGATTGTCAAAAGACCAGTCAAGGAGAAAGGCTTGGGTGAGACAAGTGGACTTGCAGGGATCAAGAGACCAAGGTGGAAAAGACTTGGGTGAAGATCTCAGAAATGGAAGTATTTTTGAAGGCACTATAGAGAAACAAGGTATATGAGGACACCAAGAAGAAATCAAACATACAAAAGAAGAAAGGTATGGACAATATTGTAATTGATAAAGAGATTGATAGTTTGAAAAGAGATTTAGCTAATTTTTTAGATAGATATGAGTCTTGGATGCAGATGGATAAGCAAGCATGGGTATGGCCAATGAGGAAGAGGTTGAAGTGGCCAATAGATCTCCTAATGAAGAGGAGTAAAAGGCAAAATGATATTGCCAAGAAGAGAGAAGCCCATAGAGGCTTGAAGAAGATGAGAAGGTTGCCAAGTGAGCAACAAGATGAGAAAGAGATTGTGAAGAAGGTTCTCATTGTGGAGAACAAGAGAAGAGAAGAAAGAAAAGATAAAGTGTCAGGAAGAACACTTGAGAAGATAAGAGTGTTGGTGAAGAGAACACTCATAAGGACCTTGTGGTCTCTTATTTTTATATTTAATGTTGTCTTTGCATGGGTAATTGCAGGTATGAGCAGCCTTATGAAGGTCAAGAGAAGGGCCTTGAAGAATGAAGAGATTGGTGCAAGAGAAGACACCAAGTGTACAAGTGAATGTGTAAGAGAAAAGAAAAAGTTTGTTGTTGTTGATAAGGAAGAAGAGATGCATTGGTTAATGCATAAGGGAGGTGTTGAGGAACCCCTACAAGCAAGAGAAAAGATGGAAGATGAGGATGAATTCCATGATGCCATTGAAATCCAAGAAGAGGAAAGAGAACAGCCAAGCACAAAGGGAGAGAAAGATTACTCCAGGGAATAAGCTATCAAAGAGGTAAATGAAGTGTTAAGACCTGATTTTGATTGTTATTGTGAGCATGAAGATGTTAATACATAGGTTAGAAGAGGCAAGAAGAAGATGACGTCCTCACACAAAGCAGTCAATCATGGCTACATAATGCCTAAGTTGATGGTGAAGCACACAAGCAAGTAACAAGTAAGCAAGCAGGCAAGTTTACCTTATAAGATTGGATTTTCTCATATTCCTAATATGAGTGTAGGTGTGCAAGAAAATAAAAGGAAAAACAAAGTTGCTTTTTCAGTAGTGTCACAAGAGCATGGTTATAGGATGCCTAAATGGTTTGTGAAGTCAATTGATAAGAAAAAGAATCAAATGTGGGTGCCTAAGAAGGCAAAGAGTGAAGATGTGAGTGTTGAGATAGCAACACCAAGAAGTCAATGGAAGAGGATTGAAGGTGATCCCAGTAGCCAAGAGAATGAAGGTGAGATGGTGAGTATGGAAGAAGCATTCCATGAAGACAGGACGCTTGAGAGGTATACCAAAGAGGTAAAAGGTAAACAAATTGTTTTTGAATCATTTAATAATCTTTTTTATGGAAAATGAAGAATGGAAAGTGGCTATGAAAACTAATGTGCAGCAAGGAGAGAATTCCAAATGGATGGATGATGAGGAAAGGGGAGAGTATGCAGCAAAGCAATGCCTCATTGAAAAACAAAGAACAAACAAGATGGCTTCAAGCAGAGATTGAAGAGAGCAAGGAGACAGAAGGTAAGGATACTGCAATTGTATTTGATAAGTATATTGATGTTGATGAAGAAGTTGACTTGTATGAAGAAACCATAGAGTGGATGAATGTATTTATAGAGGATGAAAGACAATTTGGTCCTAAGTTTGATATAGGACATGAAGATTTGGATGAGCTTGTGTTGAGTGAAGAGTTGAAGAGGATAGAAGAGTTGTTGAATCCTCCAAAAGAGTTGTGTAGAGGCACATATCAACATGGTGGCACCATTGATCAAATGGAAAATGAATTAAGGCAAGAGCTAAGAAAGGATGTGATGAAGAGTAAGACTAGTGAAGGACAAGTAATCTTTGTAAGTGATGAGCCCAAGTTTGATAAAGAGAATGGTGAGATAGATGAGGTCTCACTAAAGGAAGAGTTGAGAATGTTGGAGGAGTTGTTTGGTCATTCAAGAGAGATGAATGAAGGTACAAGCCATGGTGAAGACACCATTGGGAAGAGTGAAACAAGACAAGAGCAAAGCAAAGAGGCAAAGGCCGTTTTGATCAAGGAGCAAGAATGTGAAGGCAGCCAAGAGGCTTCATGGCCTAAAGATTTTGATTCTAAGGTGGCTTTGAATGTTTTGTATGAAGGTTGCTAAAGTAAATGACACACATGAGTCATTTGAGAAGCTCACAAAACAAGAAGAACAACAAGAAGATCTAGAAGACATGTATGAAGATGAAGAAGCATGGAAGCGGCAGATGACAGCTGAAAAGGAGATGAAGAGAAGGAAATACTAGAAAAGGAAGAAAAGCAAGAAGATGAAAGACAAAGACTATCAAAGACAAACACCAGCATTGGCATTCACAACAAGACCTTGGGATCCAGGCATATAATAAAGACTAATACATGGAGGAAGTAGTTCATTTGAACTAAGGTTCAAATTGTTTCTAGAGGGAGAGTATGATGCAAGAGCATCTATAATAGCTTCATGGAGGACTAGTAGAGGTCATCAAACATGCAAATTCAAATGATGTTCTAGCGTGAAGTTGAATTCAATTTCAAATTCTTGTTTTCCCTCCACAATGTGTTTAGATTTCAAACTTTTACCTTGAGAATAAATGTAATGTCAAAAGTGAAAAGTGAAAAGGTAAAATTAGGTAAGAGAATCTCCATGTTGGAAGCCAATCTTGGCTTAAATAAAAAATGAGGGGAGTGGTTGAAATAAATATTCTCCAACTTAGTATATTGGTTGGATTGAAAATATTTCTTGTTGGTCTTAGTGCCCAAGTTGGGCGTAGAGGTTAGAGAAGAGGTTATTGAAAAGAAGAAAAAGAAAATTCATTAAGGAGGATGAGAGGTACATAGAAGGAAAGGGAAGGAGGATCTCCTTTAGGGAGAGGAGGAGAAGGTCTGCATAAAAGATACAAGGCTTTTTTGGCCTGCATATGTATGTTTGTATAAGGAAAGTATGAGGAATTATTAATAAAAGAAATCTTGTGTAAGTTATATGCAGTCAGTTGATACAGTAATCTAGATTGAAACAGGAGTGTATGCATGTAAGTTCATGTATTGAAATCACTCTGTGTTGAGTTGTTGCTTTTATATTATTAGTCAAGTATGAAGAAAGCTATATTCAAAAATTGAGAACACAGTCCAAAAAGAAGGGGTTACTTCCATGTGTATTTTTTTATGAATATGAAATACTAAGAAAAGAACAACAGCATGGTCGATTTATTCTTGTAAAAAAATTCCATGTCGATAAGAGAACAACGGTGTCATTGAACAATATGTTAATTGTTGTTGTGGATGAGAAGGCCCATTAGTGAAGTATATTTAAGAGGGAAACCATTATATATGGACCGTGGAGATAAACACATATTTGTAGTCTATTGAAAGCGAAGAGGGGTTTTCAGAGTCCGTTGAAATCCTTGATGAAAATGGAATGTGATTTCGATTGAGTTGAAACAGTTTAGATAAAAGGAATGGTAGCAGTTTAACTCTTGGGCTGAGTTAAAGAAGGAAAAGAACAAAAAATTTATAGAGGAGACAGGGAAACTCACATCAGTGTATGAGCTATTTCAAGCATTTAGGAACTCAAAGGACAAGTATTCGAATAGTAAGTGGAGTCTCATTGAAGAATTGGACCAGCGATAAGGAGCTGTGATGTTGGTTCGAGAGGTCATTGTGGAATTTATGGAGTTAATTGTCTCGAATGGGTTATAAGCTGGGAAGCTTGCAACAGTCAGGGGATTCACTGCGTTCCACTCTATGACACTCTAAATGTGGATGCCGTTGAATTTATTATTTGCCACATTGAAGTTTTAATAGCTTTTGTGCAATAGAGAAAGATACCTGCAATGCTGGAATGTTTGCATAAGTGTACAGAATACTTAAAGACATTGGTAAGCTTTGGTGATATAACTAATGGGTAGAGGGAAGATGAGAGAAGCAAAAATGGCAGGGGAAAGTACTCTCAATGGAGAAATTATGATGATCTGAATGAATATTTTTGGTCAGTAGATTGTTTTGGGCTAGGATGGCTGATGCGTGATGATGCAAATTTTTTTATCAGCTACCAGAACAGGGATATTATCAAAAGAAGAAAGTCTTCATAAGTGATACAAAAGGATGGCTAGGCCATGATAATTCTTTCTTGCAATGGTTCAGGTCAACCAACAGGAATATTTAAGGGTAAATTTTAGAAGAATTTCAGAAGTTATTTCATGAGAAAATATTTTGTCTATATTGCAATAACCCTGTTTGATGACAACCCATCACATCACTAGCTAGACCTAACCATCACTGATCATACCTAACTACTGGTGGTCACTATCAAAAAAATATTCTATTTTTATTTTTCCCTTTTCACTCAATCAAACCCCTATTTTTATTCCTGACCTATTTGTAGACTCTACCCAAACCCTCTGAACCTAACCTTGGTACACTTGTGTATGGCATTGACCCACCATGCCATATCTTCTATCAAACATGTACATTATTTATTTTCTTGTATATTTACTTTCTTATCATTTGAATGTAAGTATATTTCTTATATGTTTTTTAACTTGATTATCTTAAAAGTAGATTGAGAGCCTCCTAGAAAGCCTTGTGTTTCTCAGATCTAGCATATGCTAAGCAATCCACTAAACCCACCATCTAACAAATCCTCTTATAGTTTTCTTATGATTTTCATGTTATCCTCCCTAAACAAAAAGGATTTCCCACATTCTTCTGGATTAATGCATGCATTATACTAGGTATTCATCTACACACCTTAATATTCCCTTTCTTTTATCTACTTTCAAAACTTAGAAATGAAATAAATAAATTAAAACATCATCTTCTAGGATACATCATCTCATAACATCATCTTTTAGATCAAATTTTGTTTTTATCTAAGTGAAAATTTTTGTGGTAGTGATCCTACAATAAGATAGTTAGCAATGTCTACGAAGCAAGGAGATTGAATAATTACTGCAAACAAATGCTCATCAACAAATAAATAATCAATAATAGGAATTTGATCATCATTGTGTAATCAAGATAGAAAATATGATACTACATTATCCTTACATGGTCTATCCATAATGGTAATATCAAATTCTTGTAGAAAAAGTAACCATCTAATTATCTAGCCTGTTACAACAAGTTTGTTCGCTAAGTACCTAATTGTTACATGATCCATGTGGATGAATACTTAGTAACCTATAATCTAGTGTCAAATATTTTTGATGGCATATATGAATAAAATGATTCCTTTCTCTATTATAGTGTAGTTAAGTTCATCCCCTTAAAGATTCATTCTCATGAAATAGATTGCTTAACTCAAATATTCATCTTTTTGGCCAAGGATAACTCCTAAAGTGGTATCAAATGCATCTGTATGGATGTGAAAAGGCATCTTCCAATTAGGCCCTCTCAAAACAAGAGTCATTATGAGAATATACTTAAGTTACTGAAAGGTAGTTTGGCAATCATTAGTTGAGGTAAATTCAACATCTTTAGTGAGCAATCCAAATAATGGGGTGGCAATTTTACTAGTCTTTGATGAATCATCTATAATAACTAGCATCTCTAAAAAATATTTTAACATATTTATTATTATTTGGTGTGTTAAGAACACAAAAAATAGAGTAATATTAATGACTTAAAGATGGAAATAAAATGCAAAAAAATAAAACACAAGATAGACATAGATTTAATGTGGTTCACCCAATATGGGCTAGATCCACACAAAAACAATTAGTTCTTCTCTTTATTTAGTCCAATAAAATGAAGGGATAAAACCTAAAATACATCCACTACAATCTTCTCTTCACTCACATACAATGTACAACTATAATTATAATGACCGCATATCACAAGGAGTGTTACATATAGGGCAAAAATGCACAAATATAATTTCTACCGTTAGATCTACAACCTAATAGTGAATGGTCTAGATTTAATATGAAATTAAAATATTTTATAATGCATTTCCCCCCATATCCCCCCACTAGGAAACAATCATTATAATAATATTAGGCTCCACCATCCAATAATATCCCACTTGGAGACTGACTACTACAACTCCACCACTACAACTCTTCCTTGGACTTTTCTTTAAACTTTGATCCTAGCATGTTTCTCATCTTATTTTTTATCCTTGAAGACCTATTGAAGCTAAAAAACTCTCCAACTTCTCCTTTGTGACTAAGCATATCTATAGGATTTTGACTTGTATGGATATTTTCCAACTTTAGTTGACCATCCTCCAAAACTGAATGAATGAAGTGATACATGAGTTGTATATGTTTGGTTCTTGAGTTGAATCTTGAGTTATTTGCTAAATGAATTACACTCTAGATATCATTGTACAACCTAAAATCTTCCTACTTATGCCTCAACTCTTCCATGAATGATTGTATCCATATTATCTCCTTGATAACTTCTATAAATGCAACATACTCTATCTCTATAGTTGACAAAGCAACTATCTTTTTCAATTTTGAAATTCAACTAACTATTATATCACTAATAGTGAAAAAATAACCTGCGGTGCTCCTCCTATCATCTAAATCTCTATCCATGTCTACATCAACATATCCTTATAAGGTAACATCTAAACCTTCATAACACAATGTCTATCAATGGTCCCTCTCAAGTACCTCAGAATCCACTTGATTGCATCCTAGTGCTCCTTTCCTAGATTATTGATAGACCTGTTGACAAATCCTAATGCATGATAAATACCAAGTCCTATGCACACCATATCATACATTAAAATTCAAACTACTAAAGTATATAGAACTTTAGACATGTAATTAATTTCTTCTTGCATTTTAGGACATCGTTGCTTAATTTAAAGTGCCTTCCCAAAGGTGTACTTACAGGTTTTGCATCTTGTATATTGAACCTGACTAACACCTTCTTGATGTAATATTCTTGAGACATTGCTTATTTTCTATTTTTCCTATCTCTTGTTATTCTCATACCAAAGGTTTACTTTGTAACACCCAAATCCTTCATTACAAAAGAATTTGCTAATTTTATTTTGAGATCATTTATATCCTACATGTTAGATGTTGTAATAAGCATGTCATCTACATACAATAATAAGATAATATAATTTCCAATATCTAATCTCTTAAAATAAACACAATGGTTAGAATGACATATACTAAAAACTTGTTTTGTCATAAACATGTCAAATTTCAAATATCACTGCTTTGGAGCTTGATTTAAACCATACAAACTCTTCTTCAACCTACACACCATTTTCTCCTTACCTTTTGATACATATCCCTATGGTTGTTCCATATATATTTCCTTCTCCAAATCACCATGAAGGAAAGTAGTCTTCACATCTAACTATTCAAGGTACAAATCTTTTACTGCTACCAAAATTAAAATAGTTCTTATGGAAGTCATTTTTACAATTAGAAAAAATATTTCATCAAAATTAATACCTTTATTTTGTACAAACCCATTTACAACAAGTCTAGCCTTATACCTCTTTTTTCCTCCATATTCTTCCTTCAACCTATAAACCCATTTATTTTATAATTCTACTTTACCTATAGGCAACTGAACCAAATCCCATGTTTGGTTATGTAACAAGGAGTCCATCTCCTCTTTCATGCCTTGTTCCACTTCTTTCTAGTTTGTACCTGCATTAGTTCTTCATAGCTTTCTATCTCACCACCATTAGACAATAATAAATAGTAAAGTGAAGGAGAGTATCATTTAGGGAGTCTACTTACGTTGATAGATCTTCTAATTACTCTTTTAGGAGTTTGAGGTACTTGTTGTTATTGTTACACATTCTAATTTTCTGACACTTTTGGAATTTCATTTCTTATGATTTCATCAAGTACTGCATATTTTGTATTTGAATTTTCTTGTTTCTTTCCCTACAACTGATCTCTACACATTAAATTCTCATTAAAGTCACATCTCTACTCCTAATGATTTTATGATTTTCAAAATCCTATAAATGATAAACAAAATCATTACCTTCATATCCAATAAAATTACATTTCTTTGATTTTGTGTTAAGCTTGGTTCTATTTTATTTATCAATATGAATAAATGCTTCAAAATTGAAAGTCTGTAAGAAGGAATAATCTACCTTTTTACCTATTCATGCTTCTTCTATAATGCCACCATTCAAAGGACTTGAAGGCCCTCTATTTATTAAGTAAACAACAGTATCCATAACATCTACCCAAAACTATAAGTGCAACTTTGCATATAATCTCATGCTCCTTATATGCTCCATGATTTTCTTGTTCATCATTTCTAACACATAATTTTGTTATGGTGTTCTTGCAACCATCTTCTCTCTATGAATCCCATAGGATGAATAATAATTATCAAATTCCTTACTACAATATTCACCTCCATTATCTAATATAATACACTTTAACTTATTTTCTATCTCATTCTCAACCAAATCTTTCCATTTCTTAAAAGTATCAAAAATAATAGATTTTTTCCATATGTAATAAACCCAAGTTTTTCTTGTTACATCATTAATAATAGTAGCATAATAAGAAGAGCCACCAAGGGATGATACCTAAGCTAGTCCCCATACATCTATATGCATAAGCTGTAACTTCTCACCTTTTGTCTTCCCAACTCTGATAAATCTGACTCTCTTTTATTTTCCATACACACAATGCTCATAGAATTCCAAATCCACCTTCTTGAAATCTAACAACAAATTCTTTGAGTAGAGAAATTGCATCCCCTTCTCACTCATGTGCCCAATTTTGTGGTCCCATTATTTTATATCCACTTCTATAGAAGAGTCAACATTACCACTAGATAAATATAATTTACCTACCTTCTCTCTTTTTGCTATTACCAAAGATCCTTTAGTGACCTTCCACAAATTTTATACAATTGTGATTATGCATCTCTCACTTCCCAACTCTCCTAATGAAATTAGATTTCTTCTCAACTCAAGAATATGCCTCACCTCTTTTATCAACCATTTATTTCCATTCTATAATTTTATAGGGTTCACCATCACCCAAATAAACCTATCCAAAATCACCTTGAACATAGTCTTAAAATATTTCTTATGGGGTGTAGCATGAAATGAAGCCCCTAAATCTAACACCCAATAATCATTAATGTTATCTAAATATATGATTAAAGCATCTTGTAACACATCACTTGCTACATTTTCTTCCTAATTTTTATCTTATCATTCATCTCCTTGTTTTCCTGTTTGAAACCAACAATATTTCTTTAAGTGTCCTTTCTTGCCACAAATCTAACACACCAACATTTCTCTATATTTGGATATGTTATTTTTAGACTTACCATAATTTCATGGGCCCTTTTATCTATCCTTTTGTCTTCCCTTATGCTCCATATTCAAATCATTACCTAATGTCTCACCCATTCTTTTCCATCGTATTTCCTCACTAAGAATAACACTAATAACATTATCAAAATTTAAAGTGTTTGAACCAGAGATAGAATTAATCATAACCATGATGAAGCCATTCCATATTTTTGGAAATGAGTAAAAAATCAAAATATCCCTAACCTCATCATCAAAATTTACTCCTACAAAGCTTAACTTATTTGTGACTATGTTAAATTCATTTAAATGATGAGCAACAAACCCACCTTTTGACATTTTTAGATAAAATAAATGTTTCATAAGAAATACCTTGTTGGAGACTGAGGGTTTTTCATATACTCTAACTAATGCCTTTATCACATCCAATATTGTCTCTTAATTTTAAATATTGATGGCCACCAATTTTACCCAACATAGCCATATTATTCCTAGTGTCTTTCTATCAAGAAGCTCCCAATATTCATCCTTCATAGTCACCAGCTTATTTCCTATTCTACCTAATGGTAGGAAAATATCCTTCTAATATAGATAGTCCTCCATTTGTATCTTCCATAGCTGGTAGTTTTTGTTGTTCAACTTGTTAACCTTAAACTTTATTTCTTCTACCATTGCTCCCACTCAAACTAAGAACCCTATTTTCTTGTGAGTTTATTAACCAAATAAACCTTTAGCTATGATACCAATTAACACATAAAACAATATTAATGAATTAAAGACAAAAATAAAATATAGAAAAATACAACACATAATAGATACAAATTTAATGTGGTTCACCTAATACGAGCTACATCCACATGGAAACAACCATTTATTCTCTTTATTTAGTCTAATAAAATGAAGGGATAAAACCTAAAATACATCCACTATAATCTCCTGTTCACTCACATACAACATTCTACCATAATTACAATGACCTCATATCACAAGGAGGGTTACATATAGGGTAAATATGCACAAACATAATTTTTACCATTAGATCTACAACCTAATAGTGAATAGTCTAGATTTAATATGAAATTACAATATTTTATAATGCATTTCCCCCCTTAGACCCCATAATAACCATAGTGAGGGGTGTTTCATTTCCATCGCATACCCCCCTTGTCAAGAATCAAGCATTATAATAATATCAAACTTTACCATCCAATATGGTGTGGGTTGATCCTTAATGATATTTATCTTTGTAGGATCAACTTGAATTCAAACAGGGTATATGTGATGCCCCAACACAATCCCTTCAGTTATAAAAATATAATACTGTTCATTACTCAAAGATAATTGGTGGTCTTGACAACATTAAATAATTTTCTCCATGTTGGTAAAATTTTCTTTGAATGTTTGCCCATATGCAGTGAAATAATTCATGTATATTTCAACATAATCATGGGAGAGATTACAAAAGATGCTCAAAATAACCCTTTAAAAAGTAGTTGAAGCATTGTAAAGACCAAATAGTAAGACAACATAGGCATAGATTCCCTTAGGGCAAGTAAAATTGGTTTTATCTTGGTCTTGTGGAGCTATCTATATCTGATTATAACCACTATATCCATCTAGGAAGTAAAAATACTTTCTACCTATTAATGTATCTAGTACTTGATCAATAAATGGAAAGGGAAAGTGATCCTTCCTAGTAGCAGCATTCAACTCTCGATAGTCAACACAAATACACCAATTTACCCTTTTTTAAGTACAATAACCAAGGGAGAGACCCACTGGCTATCCAAAAATAGGTAAACAAATCTTGCATCCAAGAGTTTTTACAACTTAGTTTTGACAATGTCTTAATCTACAAGATTCATTCATCTTTAGGGTTGGTAAATAGGTTTGCATTTTTATTTAATGTAAATGTGATGCATGCATAATCATGGGGGTATTCCTCTCATGTCATGGTAGTCCCAAGAAAATATTGTTATGTGATTTCTTAGCATTGTAAGTAATTGTATTTATTTCTAGGGTGTTAAATAAGTGTTGATTTTGAGAGGTTTATTTGGTAGAATGTCCACTTGTTTTGTTAAAGAGAGCATGGTTTCTACATTGGTAATTAAAAGAGCATAGTTATATTTATGGGGAATCAACTGATGGAATGTCTAAATGTCTCTTATAGTTTTATCTAGGTCATTTTTAGAAAAAAGTATTTTGAAGTGGGCATGGTGTATATTCCAACATCTTTGTGGCTACAAGATCCTATTGATAAGTGTTTTTTAGGATACTAGAAAGGATAATGTCTTCTTCTTGTGCCTACAAGGCTAGACTCTAGTCAATTATGCATAGATTTTTCAAGGAGATATCTTCCTCAAATCATAGATCTAAGGATTTGGGTCATAATTCTAGGAAGGCTTGGATGGTGGATAAAGAACCAATTTATTGGTGTCATTTCCATTGGAAATCAATATTTTCCCCAACCTACAGCTAATAAAAGCATCAGCAATGGCCAACCATGGGCAACCAAGGATGAGAGGGTAACCTACTAAGTTACTTTTTGGCTATAAAATAATAAATTTTATAGGATATTATCAGTAATCCATAGTGATAACCAGGTCTTCAACAATCCCTTCAAGCTTAACAGTTGACCTATCAGCCATCTATAGGATGGTGGGTTTTAAATGAAGATTTGTAAGTTTTAGTTACTATATGGTTTCCATAGTCATAAAGTTGATCATTACACCAAAGTAAATTAAATTGTTTTAGATGGGTTGACTATGGATGCTAACATTGACTACAAGACTTTCAGGATCAGACTATTTTGGGAGAAATATGTTTCCCAACATAATATCTGTTAGTTGGCCAATAACTTTGACTATTTTAGGATCTTTTTTTTTTCTTCTCTTTTTTTAAACATAGATCTATAACAACCTTAAAGATAATAACATATTTTATTGCTTAAAAGAGTGGAATTTTTATACACACATTCTTAAGTTGTCCTAAGATATCAAATTTGGGTTCTAATTCAAGACATGAGATGTTCAATCTCTCTAAAAAAAGATGATTGTTAGGTTATTTTTGGTTTTTTGGATGACTTAGCTCAAGATTGGACATGGGTGGTTATGGATTAGTATGGATTCAATCAGGTTCTTTAAAATATTTTATGATTATGGGTGAGGTGGGTTGTGAAAAAACACATCCTAAATAAAGATGGACTTGATTGATATTCAAGGTGTATGTTGGATATTTCATTATTTTGGTAGATTATGTTAGTTAAAATAACTTATTAGCAGAGTTAGGGACAGGATGGGTGGGTAATTGAGTGGTTCTAGTAGGTTTCTGAGTGTTTGACATTAAGGCCTACTATTGTGGTTGTTGTATTTGTTGAGGAAAGCCTTGATTACCTCTTTATTATTATTTCCATGGATTGGAGGGAAAGATCCATCGTTGGTGTTGAAATTTCCTAAGTTGAGGTCATTGTCTATCCTATTGCATCTATAACTGATTCTAAGGTAGATGCCAATTTGTTTGGGACTAATTTTGGTTGGGCATATTTTTTTAAGAACTATATTGAGGATTATTTAAGAATTGAGAATTTGCAAACATAGAGTTTGATGGCATACCTGACCTTTGCACCCATATTTTCCTTTGAGCCACATAAAATACTTGATTTTCATCTCCTCCTATGGCATGTAGCTCCACTATTTTAATATTTTTCTCAGTTATGCTAGCTATCAAGCTTTCATGGAATGACATGCATTTTGCCTTCTTTTTTCAACTTTTAGGACAATATGTGGCTAAGGATTTTTTAGTTTCTTCTTGTTTCCTCCATGTATGTAATGTATCAAGTTGAGTGGCTAGGTGGCTAATAATGTCCTTCTTCATGTCTTATAGTAGGTTGATATCTTGACCTTTAAACAATCCTACTATAGATGTTGCAGGAAGGGTTATGCCCCTACTTTTATTCATGGTTGATCTGGAGTAGTTTGTATATAAAGTTGTTAGTTCATTAAATGATAATGTAGAAACATCACCAATAGACATTAAGTATAGTGCCTCTAGATAATCATCTTTAATTCATTTCAAGAATATTATCTTGATATATTATTTCTCCATTATAGTCTATTTTTATTTTTTAAGGCTAAACATAAATCTTTCAATATATTCTTCTAATGACTCATCATCAGCTTATGTCATTCTAAATATGTCATCTCTCTTATAGTTTCTATCTCTAAAATAGTCTTGGTATTTCAGTAAAAACTTCTCCTTCATTTATTCTAAAGTATAAATGGAATCCTTTCCAAGTCCCATGAACCATCTAAGTGCTACATCTTTGAGTGTTTTTGGAAAAAACTTAAGTTTCTAAACATCTTGATTGTAATCATAACTGTGGCATAAGATGTCAAACTCAAAAATAAATGTGTCTAGATCCTTAGATGTTTTTATCCTAAAAGTAGGGAGGAAAGAGTGAGTAATATTATTCATAGGTGAATTTACTTCAAGATCAAGGATAGGAAATTCAAATGTAGAAGATTCTTTGGTAGTGTTTTCTTCCTGGAGATCTTCCATGAATACTCTTTGTGTTGGTAGACTAGAAGTTCTTGCCACCCACTTCTCAAAACTCTTATCAATTTTTTTATTTCTTAGGGTGTAGAAGACGGAGACTTTATCTTATTTCTTAGATATATATGTATTCTTATATAATGGGTATGGTGTATATGTTTCATAAGATTTAGCTTGTGTTTTAGAAAAGAGTCTTTTTAAACTAGAAGATTATATTGGCTTGGTATTTCTTCCAAGAGCAAGAACAGCCTTAAATGCCTCTTTAGAAATAAATTTAGGTGATGGAGGGAAGTGAACTTAAAATTATTGAGTATGAGGTCATAAGGTGGGGATCCTCAAGGGTGGTACATGTGGATTTATTTCATAGGTATGAACCTCTTTAAAATCTCTAGCTTGTACTACCAACCCAACCAAAAATTCCTCTTTTTCTACCTTTTCTATTGATAACTATGAGTGATCTTCAGGAATCTCTTAATGCTCTTCAGCTAATGTAGGATGAATTTATGTTTTTTTATAAATGGGTGATAATTCAATTATAAATCTTCCTACACAATCCCCTTCTCTTTGCATGTACATCAATGACTTTTTGTTTTACTTTTTGCCCACTCTGCCTACAAAAGGTTAGTAATATGGATTTTTTTTTAAATTTACACTATTATACTTTAAAAAAAGGGGAATTTCAAATATGAAATCAATAAATATTTAATTTATAAAATAGCAAGCTCTAAAAGTTATAAAAGTAATAAACATACATAAAAAACTACTATCAAGATTGAAGATTTCTAGTGTGTGACTAGAAATAGATTCACAATCAAATATACATCTCTTGATAAAAATGAATAAGGAGAGTTACCACAAACCTATATCTTCTACTTCATATAAATGTTAACCTAAGGACATAAACTTGATAGGATGACAATACTAAATATGCACACTTAATCTTCTAATTTGACCTTTTATTGATTATAATATAGAATGCTAAGAATCATGCAAGAAATGAAATGCTAAAATTGAACACGCATACAAAATGGTGAATTAAATTATTACGCTATTTTATATGTGGAAGATTCCTTAAAACAATTCTATGTAAAGCTAAAAATCACATACTTTATAAATAAAACACACAATACATAAATGAACTATATAATATGCATATTTAATTAATGGGTTGGATTGATACTATAAGAATTCCAAAGGTGACCCTTCCTCCTTCTAACTCCATCTTCTATCCCTCCTCTTAAAATAATGAAATAGACTCAGAAATAATTACTAATATTAATCAAATGCAGTGAAAAATTGCTACAACAACAACTATCTTACTGAATGTACTTCTATATTTGTCTAATTGATAAGAGAAATTAGTTCCTTTACTAAGGTTGTCATTCATACGGATCTTACAATACTGCTTCAAGATAAACCAAGCCTTATAAGTCTTCAACCAAATCTTTATTATGCTCCATGAAGGTTTTTATAGTTTCTATGAGTCGATTAAATTAGGAATTAAATTTTGTTTGTTTGTAGCGTTGGTTACACAGTGGCTATAGGATATGTTCATGTGATGAAATCCCTTTGCTATAGGATAGTCTGTGATATATACCTATTACTTCAAAACATATTTAAAATACATTATAGAGAAAAAATCATCTTATAGTAAGAGATAAATATTATATACTTGATTCCACAAAACAGTATAATTATTCAAAGATATATGAGAACATAATGCTATTTTGTAAAACATGGTTGTCCAAGGATAAAAGCTTATGAGAAAATAGTTTATAAACATGATAAACAAGAAAGGTGACTATGGAAAATGAGGATAGAAACATGACAATTATGGGGCTCATCAGCATCCTTCCCTTTATTAGATCATTTTTAATCATACTTATGGATGTTATACCCTTCAATCATCAACCTTGTTACTCATTCAATATTTATTTTAATGATGTTGTGTGGTTGTTCCAAGAATGATATACCATTATGAAAATGACTGAGTAGGATTTTGATAATGTTGTTGTATATATAAAATAATGATAATTTATCCTAGACATACATGTAGACACTTGAAAATGTCACCTAGATGAGTTTTTGATATCAGACTACCCTAGACCTATCTTCAATCTTCAGCATAATTAAGTACTTAGTTGATTCATTTTCCTACCTTTAAATTTAAAACTTGACCCTTTAAATTTATTTCTGGATCCTCAATCATTTTTGGTCAGCCTAACCGATGCCAATTAGCTTGATTGGTGCTGATCAAGTTTCTAAGCCTACTTTTAAAGCCACTTATAGCTTTGTACAAGATAAACATTACACAAAATGGAAACTTTCCCATATGAAGCATATATATTATCATCACTTTGAATTATCATCTTTATCCTAGACCAATTTAGCAATTTCATCCCTCCTCACGTATCAACTTCTTGCTATAAAATGAGGGATGTTGGAAGAGCTAAGGGATCAAAAATTTGCATCCAAGCCCTCTTATTCTCTTATGCAAGTATTTAAGCAACCTAAGACTCTATCTATATGAATTTCAAAGGCTTAAGTACTATTATGCTTCCCAATTTTCTTTAGGTTTAAGTATCTCACACTTTACATCCAATAGGTATCATTTATTTATAGCAATTTCCATCATTGTTAACCTTTCTACCTCATTCAGATCACCTGCACCCTATTTCTCACCCACCAAATCCATATTCAACCTTATACCCATCCACCATTCCTTTTTAACTCCACTTTAATATCTTATCAAACCCACATAGGTAACCATCACTAGTTCTTGTAACTATCACTGATCACAACAACCATCGCTGATCACCTAACCGTTGCTAGTCAGATCAATCATCATCGATCGACCTGACTATTTTTAGTCACTTATAAGATTAAATAATAAATTGTTATTTCCTACCCCTTTTACACCTAGACAAAAAAAATTCCATTTTGACCTATTTGTAGAGTCTATTCAAATTTTTTGAACTAGATTATGACCCATTTTAGCATGGTATTGACCCACTATTCTACATTTTGATCATTTTATTAAACAAGTATTTTATTTCTCCTTGGCATAAGTGTTTACTTTCCTATCAATTTAAATGCAACTATCTTTCCTTCATTTTATCAGCACCATTTTTTTAGGAGAGTGGATTTACATCCATCCAAGGAAGCTTCCACTTCTTGGATCTAGCGTATGCTAGGCAGTCTACCCTTCATATCTGTCTAACCAACATTCTGGTTTAGTGTTGTCTTATTATAGGTTGTCTTTCCTCACCAAAACATAGTTCTTACTTCATCTGGTCATCAATGAATGCAATGTTTATATAGGTACACACCCCTCATCATTTATTTCTTTCCTTCTTTCAAAAAGTTAAGAATAGCGTTAGAAATAGTAGAAAACATTCTAACACACCTGGTGGGACTCCTTCTGGGTTCGTAGTTCTATTTAGGCATATATTTGCATTAGTGAAAATTCATTTTCTTACATTTCCATCATCTCTAAAATTTTAAAAAGATAAAAATTTCTTTTCTTTTCTTTTCTAAAACTCAAAAAAAAAAAAAAATCATTCTAGGCCTAGGTTGCATCTTCATCTTGCATTAAGTGCATTCTACTTATTTTGTTTTCATCCAATGACATAAAAATATTTATTTTGGTTAAAATTAAGTGCATTCAAGGTTTTCATGCTTGATTAGCTCACCTAGTTAATTAAAATCATTATGAATTAAGTGTAGCACACTTATGTTACACTACCAAACCACTTGCACAAAACAAACATCAAAACTTACTTGAGACAAGACCCATTAGGATTTCATTACCCTTTAGATCACCTTACCTTACCTAGAAATCTTAATTGGATTTCATCACCAAGGGGAGGACCCACTCCATTCTTTGGAGTATAATCTCTATAAAAATGGTATCTATTGGTTAAGCATCTCAACTTAACTTCAGGTTCATGAAGTGCGGGGAGCAAGCCCCCAATACCAGGCTATGTACTCAGTCTAGTGTAGATTCTCTTGAGTGCCAAAATTTAACTCAAAACCATCATTAAAAAGATCTTATAGTACCCAAATTGTAAGCCAAGTTCTCCTTTCACACTCTTTAAAGCATAAGCCAAAAGTGATTTAAAATGAATCTTAGGATTAATTTCACTTTTAGTTTGTTTCTTGTCTGCTTTGAGATTTTCTTTGTTTTCTCATTATTTGAGGTGGGAGGTTCATTATCCATTTATGGTTTCTCACATTGTATTTACCTAACAACAACTAAGAAACATTAACAACCAACTACCATCTTCCTCTTCATCCTCATGCATGGATTACACCTTAGATGTTGATAGATCCTGCCATGCTTCACCCCACCTCTCTCCTTCACCTACCAGGCCTTCAATAGTTCTAGAGGGTGATGTAAATTTTGCCACTTTTTTGGAAAATATCCAAGTGTCTCTTCAACACTATCTTAATACCTTAGCCTACCATGTTTTAGCTACTTAGATCCCTTCAGTGGATCCACCCTATGGTATGACACACCGCCTCATGTTTGGTGTTACATCAACCCAACCTTCTGTTAGCCAAGCTTCATCTTCTGATGTTGGTTCATCTACTACCACCACCTAGACACCTATTACCCCAACCAATACCTCTAATGTTGGCTCAAATTTACCCCTTGTCACTTATGCCCCTTCTATCAATGCAGTGGCTTCCACACCTATTTCTACCATTCCCACAACCTCAATTAATATACCATCCTCTACCCCCTTTTAGAACTTGGTACTATCCATACCACAAACGCTTCCCCCCATTAGCACTAGAGGAAATATTTTAGATAATTTAGACTGATCTATATTCCAATTGAAAAATAAATATCAATTATACACCTCTATTATTCAAAATTTTATAATTTTAAATTCTCTCGAATCTAATAAATGGGTAATGGATCCAAATTATTTCCATCCTCTTCATGTGAAACTTGCATAAAACTCCAAAACTATTCATTTTCAAGGATTATCTCTCATCAAATTTAGGGGCATAAGTTTAGATTATCTAAAATATTCCTTTTAGGGTGACTACCCATCAACAACCCACAAGCACTTTAGCATTACCAAACCAAACCATAGCCCCATCAACCAACCCAAATGTACCCCTAAACTAACTATTATAAATTATGCAACAAGTCCCCATGGCATCCTATCAATATATTCCCAACCCATAGGGATATATTATGTCTTCCACCTAACCCTCAATTCTTATTAGTCTTGTTGGGGCATTATCCCAACCTCAAATTACCATGCACCAATATGTGGCCACTTCCATACCTCCTATTGCATATCAATTCATAGCTATAACCCAACCTCAATAGAACTTACCATTGAATTACATAGTTACCCAACCCCAACCCAATTTGATCAGGATGCTTATAGACAAGATGACCCATCTCAAGTTATATATCTCTGGGTCCCATAACTTTTTATCCTACTACCAATTCTGCAATGAACCTATTGACCCATCTATTCTAATTCATGCTTATCTTCCTCAATGGGGACTACCCAAATTCTCTAAGTTTTATGGTAAGGAGTATCCTCAAAAACATTTGAGGGGGTTTCACCATTCTTGTTACTTGATCACATATAATGATGCCCTCCTCCTCCATACCTTATATATGTCTTTATCTGGACCTGCCTTGGATTGGTACATTTCCCTTCCTAAGCACTCTATCTTTTTATTCTCCCAACTCACCCAAATATTCTTAAAACATTTTTTGGTGAACATATCCAAGAAGGTCTCCATAATGGACATCTATTCCATCAAGCAGTTCGATGATGAATCAATTGTTGACTTTATCACATGATGGTGAGGTCTCATCAATCAACGATCTTTTTCACTGCCCCAAACAAAACTCATCAAGATTTTCTATAGGGGATGCACAAAATAAATTTCTCCCACCTTTCAAGTGTAAACATTTATAACCTTTTATGAAGCATTCACTATGACATGAAAACTTGAAAATCGAGCCATAGATGAAGTGACGTTGAAACTATGTGACCTCAATTCTAGATTCAAACCCAATGATTCCTCTTCCACTAAGACAAATAACCAACCCAATCTTAAATCCAAAGATTCTATAAACTCAGTGGTGTCAAAAAATGCCCCACCTCCATCCATTAACTAACCCCGCTAAACCACTCCTAATCCTTCCTACCCACCAAACCAAAATAAAAAATGGGTTCCCCCTAAATAATTCACTTTTATCGAAGAATCTTATGCCTCTGTGTTGGATAAATTTCTAAAAGCTAATGTTATCCAACTCCCACCTATCAAGCCACCCCAATAATTTGACCCCTCTCACCTTATGCCTACAACAAAAATGACCACTGCACATTTCATTAGGTCATTGGACATGATATAAATTGATGTAATACATTTAAGAGTCTTGTCCAAAACCTAATTAATGATGGTGAATTATCATTTGACAACCCTTATACACCCCCTAACCATTCCTTTGATATTTTCCATAAACCTTTTCCTAACCATGCTCCACCTACCCAACCCCATAACAACCAATTTGAACCATCCTCAGCTCATGAAGCACACACTATCAACATGGTGGATGAACCTCTTACTTTAATCGCTCCTTCATCTACTTCACATATAAAATAAGAGAGTTTACCTTTCATCCTTTTAGTTACCCAAATGGAGAAATCAACAACCTCTATCCTTTTACTTAGTCAAGCTATACCCATATCTACCCCTTCATTGACCAAAGCACCAAGGGAGACAATTGTTATTGTAACCACCTCTTCTACTTCCCTATCTATCAAAACACTAAAGCCATTGTCTATTCCATAGATACCCAAACAAAAGAAGAAACTATGACCACACCTACACCCCCAATCAAAGATCCATCCATTCCCCCTTTAGAAACTATCCTCCAAGCACAGACAACCCCATCTATCCAATCAACAATTTCAAAACCTTCTAGCCTAGGAAAAAATGAAGGAACCATTCCCTCTTCTTCACCCAAAGGCTTAACATTTGAAACAATTGACCAAGGAACCAAACCCTTTTATAAGCCCTTTTCTAGGTTAGTGTAAAGTCTAGAATTTTATTCCCAACATGACCTTGATAGAGCCACCTTCTAGGATCATCTTGGGCTCCCATATTAAAATAAAACTAATCCATCTACCTCATTATCATCCACAATCAAACTTATTATCACCCCTCCATCAAATATATATTTATCCTAAGACACATCAGAACCAGATTACCCGCCTCCACTCAAATCATCTCATAATTTTCTATCCAGACCGACCAAAAATTTAGGAATCCTCCCTAAGCCTAGCATTTCTTACCCACCTCTAAAGTTAGATCTAACTCCATCAAATTAGATAAATAAACCACCCACCAAACAAATTAAAAAGTGGAATTGTCTAGACTTCTACCTTGAACTCAACATATACCACCTCCTTCCTATTTGCCATCTATTTTACAACCTCACCCTTCTATCATCCCGCTTACATATTCATATTTGATTAAACCAACCACCTTTTCTATGTCTACACTTCCACCTCCCAAGCCATCAACTCCTTCATTATTCTTAACTAATTTAGTTTCTTCCACCTTCTCCCCTTTTATCAATCCCTCATCATTTACCTCAAGTCATTTACCTCTAAACCTATCATAACTAAGCCACCCCAACCCAAAACATCCACTCAATCACTTACCATTTCCAAAGTCAACCCCACACCTAAAAATATTTCTATTTATACAACCAAAACTTCAACACCCCCAATGCCTCTAAATGAATCTTATTCAACTATTTTACAAATATTATTGCAAACATATTTCATTAAACTTCCACCTATTAATCCATTCACCCCCTCTAATACCAAACCCTCTTGGTTAGATGATATTTTGATATATATGTACCATAGGGCACCAAGACATGACATGGAGAACTGTAAATCTCTCCAAGCTCTTATTCACTACATATATGATGATGATCTATTATCAAATGAAGTGCCTTCACCTCGATTACCAATCTAACCACCCACCCAACCAATCTAGCTACCATCCCAACTTACACCTATTTCCCCACTTTCATCTAAAAGTGGGGGTGAGGAACCAAGGCCATCACTTAGTCCAACCAAGCCCATTATCCATACCATCCACATGATTACCCAATCTTGGATTCAAAAAAGAGGTAAAGGAAGAGCCAATGTGTCTATCCAATAAACATATCCTTCAGACTCCTAACCTTTCAACCAATCCTCAACACCAAGTCTTCATACATGCCATCACCAAGACCTAAGGTGTCTATCTTAGGTGTTCCCTCCACTAAGCCCCCTACATACATGTAACAAATAGTGTTGAATCAACTTTATCAAGCACTGGTGAAGATGAGTCTTTATGATTTGATCATCACCTCACCTCATCACCATAAAGAACTAATAGAGGCTCTATCATCTATAGAAGTACAACCAGATGAACCCCAATGTCTTTCATCTTTCATTGGAGCCCTTCAACATTCCACCATCATCACCTTCTAAGATTCTAAGATAAATTTGGTCCATTTTGAAGAATCTGATAGTCTTCTCTTTGTCAATACAACATCAATCACACTATTGTCAAAAGGGTAATGATCAATGGTGGTGTCAACATCAATATAATCTCTTTCCATGCTTTTGATAAAATTTATTTACCAAAGAACGTCATGGATGAAAGCACAATGTTTCTTCATTCTTTTAATGACACAATGACCACTACCTTAGGGACCATTGTCCTTCATATATGTTTGGGACCTCACACCATTCCAAAACTATTTTATATTGTAGAGGGTGAGTTCCAATATAGCATTTTATTGGTATGCCCTTGGATATAAGCCATGAGTTGTATCCCCTCTACTCTACACCATTGCGTTCAATTTGAGTATGAAGGGCAAGTTATAACTATCAAGGCTGACCCCAATCCTTTTACAGATTACAACATGACCTATAGGCCTAATTATGTTCTTCTTCCCCATTCATCTATCTCATAATTAACCAACCCTACTAACACTCCTACACCACCAACCACAACTTATAGTGCTTCCACCATTAACAATGATGAAGCCTTAACCAGTTCATCTATCTCTTCTTCTCAGATTCCCATTGAGGATCACCTGGCACAAATGTTCCATCATCTCTCTCTTGGGGAGTACTACTTTCTCACCTTGGATGATTTCTTTACCCCACAAGAGTATGAAAACCTCAAATATGACATTTTTTATGACCCTAATCTGGGAACCAATCCCCTTTAGTCTTCCAAATAATCAAATAAACTTCATTTATGGGGGACTTGACCAACCACTTCTTGCCCCTAAAACTATTTCATATATCCAACCATTCACCTTTAACTTCTCATATCTAGACAAGCCAACATTTACCAAGCTATATCTTCATCTCTATTCCTGGAAAGGGTTTGGTCTTGGTCTTTACCATCAGGGACTTCATATATTACCTGTAATCAAAACCTTAGAACCTCACGAGTCCTTTGGCCTTGGTTATGCCCCACTAGAGGAGTCTATTGACTCACCTCAATCTATCACCCCAATTGATGAGGATACCCCCTCACCATCAACCCAATCACCATCAAAATCCATAAACCTTGACATCATTCCACCTAACCTTTTTTTTATCAACATCGTTAGCCTAGGCCCTCTAATTTACACAAGGATGGCCAAACTAAGTTTCTTCCTCTCATCCACCCCAAAATGGTCAACAAATATTCTCCCACTATCAACACTATCTTACACTATGATGATGTGTCCATTTTATCCTATCTTGGTGTGGGGAATTCTTCTATTCACAAATCCCTTCCTCCTAAAAACAAAATAATGCTTAATAAATCCACCACCAATGTTAATTTGAGAACTTAGGATTACCCCCACATCATTAAGCTTGGCCAATGTTTGAACCCTGAAGAACAACAAGATTACCCATCCTTATTTCATGATCATAGCATTGCATTCACATGGTCTTATCAGGATATGCCCAAGATTGACCCTTTTATCACCCTTCACAACATTGTTACCCATCCTTAAGCCAAGCCAGTTCAACAAAAGCTTTGTAAGATGCATCCCCACATCACCCTTCTCATTAAAGTGGAGCTTCATTATCTCTTATCCATCAAATTCATCCAACCCATTGACTATCCACAATGGGTTTCTAATATTGTTCCCATTACTAAACCCATTGGGGAACTTTACCTTTGTGTGGATTTTCACAACCTTAACCTTACATGCCCAAAAGTTGACTTTCCCTTACCTAATATCAACCAATTAGTTTATCTTACTGTTGGATATGAAATTTTATCCCTCATGGATAGGTTTTCAAGATATAATCATATTATGATTGCCCCCTTTGATTAACATAAAACTACATTCATTACCCCTTGGGGAACCTTGTGTTATTGGGTCATGCCCTTAGGTTTAAAGAATGTAGGGGAAAATTATCAATGAGCCATGACCTATATCTTCCATAACCTCATCCATAATATTGTGGAGGATGATGTGCATGATCTCTTTAGGAAATCCAAATACTGCAAGGACCATCTCACTATTCTCGTAATCATCTTTGACTGGCTAATCAAATTCTATGTCAGGATCAATCCTAAGAAATGTATTTTTAGGGTGCTATATGGGAAACTCCTTGGCTTCATCATCTCCCTTCATGGAATCAAAATTGACCCTACCAAGGTCAAATCAATCTTAGAAATTCCTCCTATAACAAACCTTAAACAACTCCATAGCCTACAAGGAAAGCTCCAATTTATCTATTGCTTCATCTCCCAGCTATGAAATAGATTCCAACCATTTCACCATCTCTTTAAAAAATACAACTCCTTCAAGTGGACCAAAGATTTTCAATAATCCTTTGATTTACTCAAGGAGTAATTACTTTCCTAACAAGTTCTTATCCCACCTAAAGATGACCAACCCTTCTATCTTTACATCTCTTCCACCAATCACTCCTTAGGGGTCATACTTTCTCATCGAGATGAAAAAAATAAAGAGCAAGCCATCTACTACATAAACCACACCCTTCTAGAGTATGAAACACACTACACACATCCTGAAAAACTATGTCTCATACTCATCTTCATCGCCTCTAAGCTCTGTCACTACCTTCTTAATCATAAAACATATGTCATTACTCACACTAACCCACTAAATTTTATGCACTCTAAGCCATACCAAAATAAACATATGGCTAAGTGGTTGATGCTCCTAGTTGAGTTCAATCTTGAGTTTCTTCAACAAAAATCCATTAAGGGGCAAGTCATCATAGACCAATTAGCTAAGGCACCTCTACCATATAACCAACTTATTCCTCTTGACTTTCTTAATGAATTTATTGAGAATATTTCCTAGGAAGGAACCTCTTATGAAATGACCATGTTTTTTGATGGCTCCAATTGCCAACACGATGGGGGTGTAAGAGTAATTCTCATTCCCCTTCATGGAGAACCTCTTCCACTTTCCTTCAAACTTGACTTTGAGTATACCAATAATGTGGCCAAATATGAATCCCTAGTTATTAGTCTCTAAACCATTCTCAACCTAGGAATAAAAAGTATTTTTATCTTCTATGATTCCTAACTCATGATCAACCAGGTCAATGGGTATTATCAGTGTAAAAATGATGTTTTACAAAAGTATAAGATTCTAGTTCATGAACTCTTGGCATCATTTGAACATTACCAAATCTAGTTGGTTCCTTGATCCACCAATAAATGTGCAGACATGATGGCTTCCCTGGCCTCTCAAATTCCTTCTCAACCAGCTATTTATAAATTATTTGTCACCATTCATCATTTCATTAGGCCTTCATATATCAACTCAAACCTCCCTACCATTTTTAGTATGGAGACATCTCCTTCTAACATCTAGTATGATGAAACTTTTAACTACCTTAGCCTCAACATCATACCACTTGACCTCTCAAAAAATGCTCAAAAATCCTTCATTCAAGGTGCCTCTCATTATACCATACTGGGGGGAATCCTGTACAAGTGTGGCTTTGATGACCTTCTTCTTTGTTGCATATGTAGTCATAGGATTTCCCATGCCATTTTGGAAACCCATGATGGGATCTATAGGGGCATTTTTGTGGCCCTATTGTCACTAAAAGAATCATATGTCTTGGCTACTATTGGCCTACCCTCAATCAATATTTCTATAATGTATGTAAAAAAGTGTGTCAAATGTCAACAACATGTTAATCTACATCATGCACTTGCTCAT